>OX243975.1:4757406-5257406 GCA_945859745.1 Synanthedon formicaeformis
GGACCAAATATAAGTATATAAGTATAAATATATAAGTATATAGTCTTTGCGTGGGGGCCCTAGTTCCCAGCGGCCGCACTATCCTTGCTCCGGTAGCCGCAATGACAGCGGCATTCATATTCGTATTAGAAAATATATCTATAGATGTAATATAAGTCATCATCATCATCATCATCATCTCAGCCGCAGGACGTCCACTGCTGGACATAGGTCTTCCCCAAAATTTTCCAATTGGACCGGTCAGAAGCAGCCTGGATCCACCGTTGACCCGCGGCCTTTATTAGGTTGTCTGTCCACCTTGTGGGTGGACGTCTTACGCTGCGCTTGCTGGTCTGTGGCCTCCACTCGGGAATCTTCCGGCCCCAGCGGTCGTCGGCTCTCCGTACTATATGCCCTGCCTACGGCCACTTCAACTTACTGATCCGTCGGCTTATGTCGGTAACTTTCGTACGTCTACGGATCTCCTCATTTCTGATTCGATCTCGTAGTGTAACGAGCATAGCCCTTTACATAGCTCGTTTAATATAATATAAGTAGTTATTTACAATAACATAAATAGTTTCCTAGTGTTACTTGTGCCCTTAGGCGACGGTAGCCACCTACCATCAAGTGGATTGTATTGGAAAAAACACTTATTCGATTTTAAAATTATATTTTTACTAGATGCTGCCCGAGACTTCGCCCGCGTAACTGTAAATTATATACTTAAACCTTCCTCGAGAACCACTCTATCCATTGGTGGAAATAACATGAAAATCGGTGTAGTAGTTTTTGAGTTTATCGCGAACAGATAGACAGACAGACAAACTCGGCGGAGGACCTAGTTTTATAATATGTAAGGATAAAATTTTATTATGTGATACTTAATATAAAGAAGCTAAAGCCATCCATGCAAGACATTTGGGCGTTCTTGATGAATATGTAATAATTAGGAAAGTCGCTGCCAACGTCGTTCAAAGTGAAATGCAAATTAACCAACTCAAGCTGCAATTGCTGAGAGCTTTCACGTTCTCTACTGTCTATTGGAATTGTTAATAATTCTTACAATGCTGCAATAAATGAAATTATATTACATTTAACTTGAATTGAGTAAAAAGTTTTAGTGGAAAACAAACAAATTTGCGTGTAAACCTATTGCTTGGGGCCTGGACAACGTGTAATTGAAGGAAAAAATATTTTTGACGTTTTCGATGTATATATTGTAGGTACCTATGTGAATATTTATCAGGTAGTAGTTACCAGAAAATTTAAATTATCGAATCTTCTAAATGTAGAGGGCAGTTTTTCCACATAAGAATCGTTAATAATAAATGCCATGACAATTTAAAAATGAAAATATTTTTATTTTAAGTATATTTTTAATTTAAATACTCCTATTTAAATATGTTATTTCTAAATAACCTTTAAAGGTTCCTATATATTTTTAATTTTTTTTAGGTATCATCAGCATGCAGTATTGGTGTTTTTGGATTCCAGTTCGGTTTAGTGGTGGGATTTTTCCTTCCACCCTTGCTTGTTGCAAACCATGAAAACGTAGATGATATTGTCCGAGACATGTTTTGGATGTTCACTTATTTTGCTATCGCTTCCAGTTTCGTGGCTCTACTTGTTATTCTCAGTAAGTTTTCCCTTTTAATAAATCTATACATAAAATAAAATCGTAAACGAGTCACGTGTGTAAATGTCTGTGCACGCTAATCTCAGAAAGGCTGAACTGATTGAATGCGGTTTTTACTGAAGTATTGTAGCAAGATTCGCCAACATTTAGCGTTTGTTATGTTCGAAACGGTTTACAATAAAAAAGTTATACCGATTACCAAGCATAAGAAAACCGCTCGTGCGAATTTGCTGGCACAGCTAGGTATAATATATAATAAAACGTTATAATATATACATTATAATCATATAGACAGGCCGATGATCGATATGGTGATTTGACGCATATGTTAACATGAAACCACACTTTATTTCTATTATTTCCTAGGATTCCTAGCAGGTCCCTATTTCTAGAGTAATTTCTATTTATGCTATATTTTTAGCCTTTCAATCAGAACCAAGTTTACCACCGACTCGTAGCCAAGCTGAAGCCAGACTCAAGAAATCTAGCGATGAAATGGGTTACATTAGAATTTTGAAGCGATTATTTTGCCAGCGCCATCTCGTGGCTTTGTTTATAACCACTGGAGTTAATAACGGATGTTTCAATGGGCTTTCAACATTACTTAGTCAAATATTTTTGGAGTATTTTCCGGTGAGTTTCTAAAGTTTACTTTGCCGGAAATCGAACCCGGGAATCCTAATTTTTGTTTCGTGAACGAGATCCCCACCGACCATTAAAAGATCGGTGGGGTATGTGGGACTTTTACCCACTAAAAACCCACGCCTCCTCGCGCCTTTCTATGGGCGGGGTAAAAGCGTTTAAAATCGGTGGCAATATCGGGGTAATAGTGGGAAGCTCCCTATATCGCTCTCTTGATCGCCTCGTGTGTTGGTAAATCGTAAACATAATTAGAGGATCTATGGAGCGATCTAAGGGGCTCCCTACCACTGCCCCGATATTGCCACCGATTTTAGGGCCATGTGTAGGCGCTTTAAGAGAACGTTAAGACACGCTATCTTCTGCCCCGCCAGATGAGGCCCTCATAAGTTATTAGGCACTCTAACCACTCATCCAATGAGCTCATCAAATATATTAATGGTAATTTTAGGGTCGCGATGAAGATGCAGGACGTATCGGTGTTACAATGATTGTGTTCGGAATGACAGCGTCCGTAACTTTCGGCTTTATACTAGACAGAACCAAGAAGTTTAAATCCGTTCTAATTTTTATATACTACATGTCATCCGTTTCTATGGCGACGTTCACACTTATGTTGTTGTACTGCAAAACTGTTTGGATAATGTATGCTGGTGCAGCATTTGTTGGGTAAGTTTTAGTTAAACATACTTATTAAGCTTTTGCTTTTGCCTGCGACTTCGTCCACGTATCCTTATAAATAATGTTTTATTGGAATTTACTCTTTAAGAATCTATTTTTATACATATATACAATCCCGGGGTATGAAAATTTATGAGAGTAAAATTAAATGTCACATGTCACACGTTACGCGTTACAGGCTACAATATGCTTCAATACATATTAATATAATATAATACATATAATATATTATATTAATATGTTTTAATTATATTTATTAAATTATTTATTTATCGCTCGTAAGGAGTAAACTCCAGTCGTGCGTGGGAGCTGACATATACACTTTTTTAAACACTGATGAAATAGCGGGCACCAGCTAATTAATAATATTTGTAGGATTTTAAGACATTAATATCACTATATATACAACCAAATATTTCATTTCAATGTATGCATAACTCCTTCTAGTTATAATAGCGTCTCAACCCAATATCAATTTTTTTCAGAACCTTTCTCTGTGGCTTCACAGCTGTGTCTTTCGATGTGGCTACAGAATTAACATATCCGGAATCAGAACTCATAGTGGGGACCATAATGAATATGATGTCTCTTCTGTTCACATTTGCAACAACATTAATCTTTGGATACATGAATGAAGTTCTTGGTTATTTTTGGGGCAACATTGGATTCGTTGTGACTTTGCTGGCTGGTGCTTCTTGTACTTTACCAATTAAGTTTCAACACAAAAGAACTGAAGCACAGAAGTCAAAAAACGTTGAAGAGTTAGGTCTGTTGTGAAAGCTGATAATAAATAAAAGTTTTTTATAAATTAACAGTGATTTTTGTACAGAAAGTGAGACAATTTTTATTTTTATTAATCTAATCAAATTCAAAATTAAATTTCATTGATTTAGGTAACGTTTTTTGAATATTATTGATACAAACATACAATTATATAATACAAAATTTAGCATTTTTAATAATCCAATAGAAACCAACATTTTTTCCAAAATAAAAAATACCAACGTGTTAATAATATTTTGTGTTTTTTTTATTTTTCAACGCGTATACAATTATATAATACAAGCTTTAGCATTTTTAAAAATTCAATAGAAACCTAAAATTTTTCCAAAATAAAAAGTACCAACGTGTTAATATATTTTGTTTTTTTTTTTTTTATTTTTCAACGCGTATACAATTATATAATACAAACTTTAGCATTTTTAAAAATTCAATAAAAAACCTAAAAATTTTCCACAATAAAAAGTATCCAATATGTTTATATTTGTGTTTTTCATTTTTCAATGCGTACTTTTCCTTTACTAAGACATTTAAGACAATCGCGCAAGGCACAATAAGATTGTTATTTCAATGTAAGAAACATCCTTGATTCCCTTTTCCAATTACCTGTTCACGTGAAGAAAAAAAAAACATTAAACAAAAGCCTTGACGTGCTTATTACGAAGAAAGCTTCCCATTTTACGCAGTATTTTCCATCTTTTACATTTTTTATTTGTTAGATCTCCGTTTTTGACAGTTATATAAAAAGGGAAAGCATCTCATTATGTAAAGAGCCTCTCTTAAAATGTTATTTGAATTTAACATCGTTTACCAGTAGCTTTGTGCGTCACTTAAAGCCATCTTATTTTACCTCTAATTAATTGCTATTTCTTTTATCTTCTTCTAGCGGCCTGTTTCCGGCTTGGTATGGATGCAAATTATATACCAAAACCTTCCTCGAGAACCACTCTATCCATTGGTGAAAACAGAATGAGAATCAGTGCAGTAGTTTTTGAGTTTATCGCGAATAGACAGACAGACGCGGCAGAGCACTTCGTTTATAATACGAGTATGTAAGGATATAAATTTCTCGTGTCACAGTGTTATTTTTTGTGTATATTCGGTAGGACTGAGAATAAGTTGTAAACTATTTTTTATACCCTAAGGATGACCCACCCCTATTTTTTTTGCAAAACATTTACTGTTGTGTTTCAGTAAGTGAGTAAGTAGATAAGCCCAATTCTCTAACCCTTCCCAATCCTACTATGGTCGGCAGCACACTTGCAACACCTGTGACGTTGCTTGTGTTATAGGCGACGGTAACCACCTACCATCATGTGAACCTGTCTGTCGACATGACATAAAACAACGGGGTGACGTGTAGGTCACGAGTCATAATATTTTCTTTGATATTATATGTATATATTATATTTAAAAAATTCGAATATATGGTATATATAAAAAAATCTGTAATAAAGCTATCGAATAGTATAATAAAATTTTGAATGTACCTAGAGCATCAAACTCTATCCCCTGATTTTGTTATCATCAGTTTTCTGCAATTTTATACAAATTTTAAGAGATTTGATAACATAAAAAATGGTAGTGCTTGATATTATTTTAGACACAAATATTGACAATTATTTCCTAAACATCAGATTGAATTATTTCGTTAAATAAAGCAAACAATTTCGCCAAAACCATTGTTTCAAAATTGGATGAGCAATTTCAGTATATAATAATATTGTAAAATTATTTATCATTACGTTGAGTTGATGTTTGCATCAAAGCAGAAGGCAGTTGTTTAAGCGACATTTAAAATTTTAATAGAGATTCAGTGTAAGTAATGATTTAGGGGCCTCTTTGGATAATTCAATTTTCCGCGTTTTTGGGAGACATTCTTAATGAATTATGAGCTGTGTTTTCATTGTACGTATGAAAGTAGACAAGCTATAATTAAAATTATAATTTAACCCCCGACTTTCTATTGAACCCAAAGCACGCTATATCTGCTGTAAGTTGCTGAGGAGTTGAGTACCCGCATCAAGGTCGCCATGTCATAGAAATATCACCGCAATAACAGTAAAAAAAATTGTGTGTGTCAGCTCCGACACACGCCTCTGTTACCCATGGTCCACCTGCCTAGTTCACCTAGGTAGACTACGGGAATTTTTTTTCCGTCGTCTATCTGGGTGTACCATAGAAAATCATTTTTGCCTATAGCTCACCTGGGTGGATCACGGGTAATTACTCGTTACGAACGATTATAAAATTTAAATTTTCACAATTCGAAAACGCCGAAAGAACAACATTGTTCTTTTTTAAATTAATATTGTGTAGATGACGCAATATCTTTGAAACTTCAGATATTTTAAAATATTCAAAAAAATGGAAAGCGTAACATAATGCTTTCGTGTGACAATTTTGATTTTACTCTCATAAATTTTCATACCACGGGCTTATATATAAGCCCATGCAAACTTCGTACCGCCTAACAGTCATAAATGTCGTGTTACCTTTTAGATACTTTAGGATTTTATGAACTTAATGAATACAAAATTTGACAGTTTCTGTTATTGATTTGTATTTTTGTGACAGTGAAAAAGTTATCAACAACGGTTGCTAAGTGACACGTACGTTTTGTTTTGATTGACGTCAAATATTTAACAGCTGGGGACAGGGTGGTTTGTTTATATGGGAGAAGAAAATTGTTGTTTTTAATTTTTCCTCATATTTTTTACGTTTTTTTTTCTTTCATAAGAACCTTTCTCAGACTTCACCAAACACAACAAAAAAGAAATCAGCCAAATCGGTCCAGCCGTTCTCGAGTTTTGCGCTTAGCAACACATTTAGTGATTCATTTTTATTTATATAGATATGCAAATCGATTCTTAAGGAGTAACATCCAATACGGTCCACTTGATCCAAGGCTGACGGTCCACTTGATGGTAGGTGGCTACCGTCGCCTATAACACAAGCAACGCCATAAGTGCTACAAGTGCGCTGTAGATTAAGGATGAGGGATGGGGGGTAATGGGCTCTGGCATCCCTTACTCACTCACCGAAACACAACAGCACGTAAATGCTGTTATTTCACGGTAGTATTCTGTAAGGGGGTGGTTACTGCCGCCAGACGGGCTGCCCAAATTACTGCGAAACGCAGTGTGCCCTACCACTACTTTTCAAATCCAGACCAGAGTAAATTTTCAAAATTACATTAAAATTTCCAAAGTTGACGCGCCGGGAATCGAACCCGGGGCCCCTGAGACGTTAGGCAAGCACCCTTGCCACTCGTCCAACGGGCTCGTCAATTGTGAACTTGTGCAAGTAGTGAAATATCTTCGTCAACTAGCAAATGGGCTGATGGTCTTCAAACGCCTGAACAGTGAATGGATCGGTTACGGAGCACCATAACATCCCTGCTCTTTATACGAGTGAAAACGCATCTTTAAGTTATTTTTACCCTGTTGACAAAGAATAAAGCTTTCTAGATATATTTAAAAAAAGCTCTTAACCTAAAAGGTACTGAAGTATTGAAATATCCGACAATCGGATTAGAACTACACCTATGTGGGTGTCCTTTGTTATAATACTTTCTCTTTGATAAAATAATAAAAGTATACTGTAAAAATAAACATAATAACATACATTATAAGTGAAAACAAGAAATTTTCCCCGGTGACTTTAAAACTGATTATATTACCACTAGCTGGTGCCCACGACTTCGTCCGCGTTGAAAAAGAAAAAAGTAGCCTATCCTGTGTCCTGTACGTCTAAATATTTATCTACTAAATTTCATGAAAATCAGTTAATTCGTTTAAGAGTTTTGGACATACAGAACATACATACAGAAAAAATTCTAAAAATCGTCAATTTAGTTTCAGTATCATGTATAGAGATTATAAACATGATATCTAAAAAAAAAATAACTTACTCCATTACCAACCCTTACAGATTTATTATAAGTATTGATAATAGTATTTTTCACAATAAAATATCACAGCATTGTTGTTTATTTAAAAATAGGATTTTATTAGATCGAGTCGGAGAATAAACGTAAAATACGTAGGTACAAGAGATAAGAGAAAAGATCGATTAAACGGAAAGATTTAAGGGTGGCTCATCGTGACACAGTTATTTTCATTTTACGAAAATGTTCTTTCTGGGGTGACCATGCTACATATTTTAATTCTTCTTCTATATATTTTGTGTCTACATTTGTATTACATACTAGTGACCCGCTTCCTGTTTCGCCCGGGGTGCAATTTTTTATATTACAAACGTTTCTTGACTATCACTCTTTCCATCAGTGAAAACCGAATTAAAATCGGCCTAGCGATTCTTGAGTTCTCGCGACACTAAAAAGTAATAAGGTAAAATATAATAGAATTACCAACTAAATTGGAGTTTTAAAACATATTTCACTCATCGTTGACCTTAAGTTATATTAGGTTTAAAATTGGTGGTTTAACGATTATTTTTATTATTTAAACATAAAATTTTCTTTTTTTAATTTTATATTTATTGTTATATGTGTAGCTCGACAGACAGGATGACGATCCACTTGATGGTAGGTGGCTACTACCGTCACCTACAATCTCATGCAGTACCCTGGCGACAAAATGGGTTTTAACATTCCATAGAGCTGGTACACACTAGGCGTTTTGAAGCGAGCGCTTTGCTAACGCGCGCTTTTTGAGAACAATGAAGTTCTTAGAGCGAGTACACAAGCTTGGCGTTGCGTTGCAAAACGCCTAGTGTGTACCAGCTCTTACTCACTTATCGAAACACAACAACACACGTACTGTTATTTTATGATAGTCTGGGGTAATTGGGGACTGCAAATAATGCACCTCGCCTGTGCCATCGTCCAGGGTACACCAAGGAGGATAGCCGTGGCGTGGGACCTACCACCCCGTGACCCTGCCCATCAACGGCCTCACGAGAAAGTCGTTGTGTTTTAGCCGGTACGAATCCGGCATTCCCCGCAGTGTCCCTTACACTGCCGAGTATCCAAGAGGGTTTAACAACGTTAAACATTAAAATTAACATTATGTAAATAATAGTAATAATAATACATTACAATTAATTGTCGAAATATAATAAAAAAATCCCATATGCATGGTCACTGTACAATAGTGTGCGGATGTGTGGGCAGCCGTTATTATTTCCCGTTGGTTCGGCCAGCGATAAATCATCCTCTCGATAAAAGCGTAAGCGATACACCGCAACTTATATAAGTTTGTTGGTACGAAGCAATCGTTTTAATAAAGTGCCTTTTCTCTTAATAATATATTGGGGTTAATACGTATTCTGGTACTTGTTTTGCCTAGTGCTAATAGTCTAGAGTAACGTTGCAAAAAGTTAATCCAGATACGATAATTAATCTTGTGTAGATTGATTACTTGCCGCAGCTTTGAGCTTGCAATACCAAGTTGTTTGAACTTATTAACTGGTATAGTAAAAAAATGAGTATAAAAAATACTCGTGTTTATATTTTAGTATCGTATAATCTTACATTTAAATCGTTGTTTTTTTATTTTTTTATTACATATTTATTTATTTATTTACTTATTATTACAAGGCCTCCAACAAGACAGGCATAAGCAAATGGTCATCTTTTGAGTCAAGTAAAGTTTAAAATTATACTATTATATAACACAGTTTAGAGGAAGTTTATGGAAAAATGCAGTGGTACCACTACTAATTCCAACTTTTTTTTATTATATTAAGGTAAGGACAGACTGACGGTCCACTTGATTATGCTGATAATCTGCATGCTGATGATAATGCTGATTATGCTGATTGATGACAGCATTTATGCTTAACAGTTTGTAATCGATTACTTGTAAGCAATTTTTGCTTGATAAAATGTACCTTAAAGAAATATTTATTTGTTTAAATTATAAAAATTAGATTCTTTATGACAAACTTTTAAGCATACAGCTTGTAGGATCGACTCTGTCTAAGGACACAAACATTGCACAAATTTAAAACTTCTTAAAAACTCAGAAAACTACTAGTCACTGTTTGGTAATTATGTACCTACTGGTAAGATTAATCACAATTTCTTGCGGTACGAACGGCATGAAATTTAATGTGAAGAATTGTGCAAATAGAAAAAAAAGCGCTTCTATTTCTTGCTCTTTATTTTTGTAGTTTGATTGGTCGTCATAAATAATGACATACATCAATCAATACTAATAATAAATGTGTGGGTTGGTCATGGAGTAAGTTACTTTGTTTTCAGAGATATCGTGTTTATAGGCTCTATACATCATACTGAAACTAAATTGGCCATTTTAAGATTTTTTTTCTGTATGTATGTATGTAAGTATGTATGTTCCTCCATAACTCTTAAACGAATTAACTGATTTTCATGAAACTTGGTAGATAAACATTTAGACGTACGGGACACAGGATAGGCTACTTTTTTTTTTTCAACGCGGACGAAGTCGCGGGCGCCAACTAGTATATCAATAAATGTATCACGCATCTATGCGTAAGTAGGTATATATTTCTTCATCAAATAAATATACTTTTTTATGTGAAGGTTTTCAGACAGGCTCAAATCTTAATATAGGAGAGCGAAGAGCACACCAGAAAATGTGTAAGATGTGTAATCATTATTAATATTCACATGAAAACAAGAATCCATACTAATGATATTGTGTTAAAATATTGTGTATACATATGCTGTAATTTCTCGGTGCTCGTATTCCTGCCGCCAAGCGAGCTGCCCAATTGATGACTGTGAAAAGCAGGCATATTGCACCACTACTTCAACACCCGGATCAGGGTCAA
Source organism: Synanthedon formicaeformis (assembly GCA_945859745.1). Taxonomy (NCBI): domain Eukaryota; kingdom Metazoa; phylum Arthropoda; class Insecta; order Lepidoptera; family Sesiidae; genus Synanthedon; species Synanthedon formicaeformis. Next base: position 4,767,908 of record OX243975.1, read on the forward strand.
CTTTGGAAAATTCATTAATTTCTAAAGTCGCCACTTCAGGGAATCGAACCCGGAATCTCTAAGTCAAAGCTTTAAGGCATGCACTTTATCCCCCTTCGGCCGCGTACGTAACCTGAGCTTCGCAACCAGTTACGATCGACTACTTTTTCGGCCTTGTACGAAACCAGTTGCTCCACTCCAACAATGTGCTCGTCAAATTTATTAACTAATTTTATTAATATACTTATTACTTAATACTTATTACTACTACTTATTATTATTACTACTTATTACTTATTACTTACTTTTTTAATGTACAAATCGTCAATTTCATAAGTTGTTTATTTTGATTTTTGATATTTTCTCTTTGAAGTACCTTTGCTTACTATTTTAATTAAGTTGGATATACATTGTTTATTATTGTTTAATAATACAAATTTTAAGAGTAATTTTTACTGCTAAAAATAATAATTTTAACTACAAACCTTTGGAAAATGTCCACCAAAAAAAAAATTGCAATGGAATTCAATTGTGAGGGTGCACCTGTACAAAAAAAAATGTAATAAAAAACGCAATATTCTAGATCATGTGTTACGACAAAAAATGCAATATCAGATGTATTGCAAGCCCGCATTGTGTTCGTATCTTTTCGATCGTAAATCTCTGAGGGTCACCTAGGGATACCTTACTAGCTAGTGTTGTCCTTGAGAATTCCCAAACAATATCTATAAAATTACTTTAGGATCTAGAATAAATTAAGTACTTTCGAAGATATTGATTATAAAAACAAATTTAATAAATTATAGATATTTTTATATACTTAATTCAATAGTTTTTTTTAATAATGTGTCAATAAAGTGTCATTCTCATAACACACGCGTACGTGATCAAAAATATTTTGTTTAAATTTCGTTTTCAAAGGTTGGCGTCCGTGAAAACTGTCAAAAATTGGCATTTCAATTATAGAGTGTATAAATTACTATGTTACAAAAAATAACTTAATATATCGTCTCTCTAAAGGCAATACAGTAGTAAATTTATTAAGTAAAGTTACGGTACTTTTTTTTATTAACGAATCACATTTTTTTAATTTTTAAGATTATCTCATTCGAACTTTTTACTATTAAACTATTTATTAAAAAAAAAACGCATCAAAACCCGTTGCGTAGTTTTAAAGATCTAAGCATACATAGGGACAAACAAACGGGATGCGACTTTGTTTTATACTATGTAGTGATAATTATATTATAATTTCAATATATCTAATATAAGGCGCCTTAAACTTATCGATATCGATATTTTTCCATACTGTTACGTGCGGGGTGAGTTAAAATGCCGTTTAGGGTTGTAAGAACACGATTTATTACGCAGACCAAGATGACTTCCAAAATATCAGAGCTTTTCCAATTAAACCGTAAAACTTGCCAAAAGTCGTAAATAATTCACTCTATGTGTCAACAATGCACTGTCGCAAATATCTTCGCAAAAGCTCCCAAGAGTTGTTTTCGTATCGCTTGTTGTCGCAGAACTGTCCCACTCGAGCGATGGCACCCGTATTTATACACGCGCAGTCAGCCGCGATGTTTTTGGAAAACACTAGAAACTTTAAGGTAAACAAGCTCGTACACAAGTAAACAAGTCATAAAAAAAACAAACATCGTAAACAACTCTCTGGCTTAAGGGAATGTGAACCTTATGTCGCGAACATAAGGAACAGTTTTCTCTGAGACAGGAGGGCTTCCTTCTACGTATGGAAATTTCCATACGCCCAGGTCTCATGATAAACAACAACACGCTGTTTGTTTATGATAAACAAACGCTTCGAGAATGTTCGGTCGTAACATTACCCCCCTCTTAGTTATGATCGTCCCGATCATCATTCGTGCCGTGATACTTTGTCAAACGGTCAATGTGTACGACCTTCGGTTTTCCTCTTTGCCCCTTTTTGATTCGATAGGTGACGTCGTTGATTTTTGTAACCACATTGTAAGGTCCTTCCCATCGTGCTTGCAACTTTGGGCTTTTGCCCTTTTTCCTGAAGGGATTATGAAGCCATACGAGAGTTCCCTCTTCAAAACCGTTGATGTTTGATCTCCTATCATAACGGGTTTTCATTTTTTCACCAGTCTTGAGACTGCACTCGCGAACTAGCTTATGCACTTCATCCAGCTGTTCTCGAAGATCGCTGACATAATCCGTCACAAGTCTTGGGCTATTCGGCGGAGACCCTGTTATTGCATCGACTGGTAGTCTTATTTCTCGACCAAAATTCACTCTGGCAGGGGTAAAACTAGTACTATCATGTACAGCGGAGCGATAAGACAGCAAGAAAAGAGGAATGTACTGGTCCCAGTCTCTCTGATGTGAGTCGACTACTTTAGCCAAATTATTTTCCAATGTTTGGTTAAACCTTTCGACCATTCCGTCAGACTGAGGATGAGCTGGTGTCGTACGGGTCTTATGTATACCGAGAAGGTTGCACATTTCTTGAAATAGGGCTGATTCGAAATTTCTCCCCTGATCGGAGTGTATTTCCAGAGGTACGCCATACCGACAGATTACATCCTGAACTAGCTTCTTGGCAACAGTTTTAGCTTCTTGGTTAGGGGTCGCAAACACTTCCGGCCATTTGCTGAAATAGTCTTGCACTACAACGATGTATTTGTTCCCATCCTCAGTTTCAGGAAATGGTCCGGCCACGTCTATAGCGATACGTTCCCATGGTGCTCCTACATTGTAGAGCTTCAGTTTTCCCCTACTTCTTGTCTGTGGTCCCTTGACTGAAACGCATGCGTTGCATTTACGACACCAATCTTCTACGTCTTCCCGGCAATGGACCCAGTAGAACCGCTGTCGCACTTTCAAAAGGGTTTTCTTCACTCCAAGATGACCACCAGACACCCCATCATGGATATGACGTAGTAGAGGAGATACCTTACTTCGAGGGACTACAACCTGTACAGTCACCTGATGTCCGGTATTAGACTCCCATTTCCTGCACAAGATTCCGCCTTCCAGGGTCAAACTATCCCATTGAGCCCAATAGCTTTTTGTAACAGGACTGGAAGCTGATACATCCGCCCACTCAGGTTTCACTCCCTTTTTTATCCAATCTAAGATCAATCGCAGGTCGTCATCTTCCTCTTGCGCCTTCCTCATATTTTCTCCAGACCAGTCATCGTCTAATCCTTGGGTACGGATAATTTTTACTGATTCCTGAGACTCTTGTTTCCTGCAGTGTTTACAGATTTCAGGACATGGTCTTCTCGATAGAGCGTCAGCATTACCATGACCTGTCCTTCAGGACTTTTAAACTGAAGAAGCCATTTAAGTGCAGCATGGTCCGTCCTTAAGGTGAACTCACGTCCAATGAGATACTTGTGAAAGTGCTGCAAGGTCTTCACTACAGCTAACAACTCTCGACGTGTAACACAGTAGTTTCTCTCTGGCCTGGAAAGCGTTTTGCTGTAGTACGCAATCACAACTTGTTTGTCTCCCTGCACTTGTGACAACACTCCACCAATACCCGTGTTGCTGGCATCCGTATCCACAATGAATTTTCCATTCCGTGTCGGATAGCCCAATATCGGGGACTCACATAAACGCTGTTTCAGTTCTTTGAAAGCGTTGTCACAATTTGCGTCCCAAGCAAACACCTGTTTATCTTCAGTCAGGCGATGGAGGGGTTTGGCTATTGTTGAGAAATTTTTGACAAAGCGCCTGTAATATGCGCATAAGCCAAGGAAGGATCTGACTTCGGTTTTATTCTTTGGTGTAGGCCAATCTTTTACAGCTTTGATCTTTTCTGGATCTGTTTGAACTCCTTCCTTAGTGATTATGTGCCCCAGATAGCTAACTGCGTTGCTGAAGAAGGTACACTTTTTAGGACTTAGTTTTAAGTTTGCCTCGCGTAGACGGTTGAACACCTTTTCAAGGTTCTGGAGATGTTCCTCGAAGTCACGACCCATGATGATTACGTCGTCCAGATACACCAGGCAAACATCTCCCAGAAGACCCACCATAACTCTGTCCATAAGGCGCTCAAACGTTGCGGGAGCATTACACAAACCAAACGGCATGACATTGAATTGCCAAAGTCCATTTCCGATGCCCGTAGAGAATGCTGTTTTCTCCTTATCCTCTGGACTTATTTCCACCTGCCAGTACCCACTTTTAAGATCAACGGTAGAAAACCATTCCATTCCACTGAGCATATCTAAAGTGTCATCAATACGCGGTAGAGGATAGCTGTCTTTCTTGGTAACGTCGTTCAGCCTTCGGTAGTCTACACAAAACCTGGTTGTGCCATCTTTCTTTTTCACCAGTACCACAGGTGACGACCAAGGGCTTGTAGATGGTTCGATGACTTTGTTTGCCGCCATATCCCTTATCATATCCGCAACTTCAGCTTCTTTTGCCCACGGGATTCGACGAGGTCTTTGTCGTATAGGTCTTGAATCGCCGGTGTCTATTCTGTGCTTCACAAGTCCTGTTCTACCGCAATCATTTCCAACGGCAAATATGTCTTTGAACCGCATTAAAAGATCCTGAGCTTGCCTCAACTGAACTGACGACAAATTTCCTTTCAGCGAATCCAATAACTGCGATACCTGGTAGTCTGTGCTATTTACTGCGTTTGTTGTACTGCTTATACGTCTTAAATACTTCACTTCCTGACACTTTCCAACTACGCTGTTTCTTCTGAGCTGTACCTCTTCATTGCTGAGATTTAAAATTCTTACTCTGCCTATCCTGCTTGTCATTAGTAGTGTTCTGGCCATTATCCAATTAGGATGTGTTCCTTCATCCTCCGCAATGACACATAACCCGTTCTTGACGTTGGATGAGAATTTCGTCATTACTAGATTTTCTGATCTGGGAGCTAGTTTGACGTCCCTTAAACAATAGAGTGTACATGGGGTCGAGCCTTCTAAGAAAACTTCTTGATCAGGAAATTCGAGTACTCCTTGGTCGACGTTCAAAATACAACGGTGATTTTTTAAGAAATCCAGTCCTAATATGCAGTCGTCAGTAATATTGGCAATCAGCACTGAGTTTGAGTACAACTGACTACCAATTCCAATTTCCACGTCTGAGTCACCGAGGACAGGTACTGGCTGGCCCGTTGCTGTTCGTAGCTGACATGTTGGAGATCGTTGCTTCCATGAGATAGTTCGTTTTAAGAGTTCAGGTCTTACAATGGTGCGCGATGCTCCTGTGTCTATTGTGAACCTGCACTTTTTACCGTTCAGCGTACCCTCGATGCTTAAACTGTTTCCGTTAGAAGCTTGTCTGATAGTAATAGCAGGGGCTTTCCTTCTTCCAGCCAGCGCCTGCCCCGCGGCCCTGGCAACGCTTAGTTTAACTGCCCCTCGTCAACTTGGGTCTCCATCTCTGAGACCCTTTTTCTCTTCTTCTTTGGGCAGTCCAGCCTTATGTGGCCTTTTTCACCGCAGCCATAGCAGGTCGGGCCATAGCGAGGCTTTCGCTCCTCGGCTACCAGCTCCCTGACCTTGAATGGCCTCGTGTCACGCCGCACAGCTTCCACTTCCAGAGCATGTGCCAGTGCACTCTTCAGGGTCTGGTGGTGACCCAAACGTACCGCTGCGCGAACTTCGCCGTCCCTTATCCCGTCCACAAAAGCTTGGAGTAGAGTTATTTCTACTGCATTCGGTGTTGATGTATAGGCGCGACGAACTAATCTCTCGATTTCGTCAGCCCACTGCTGGAGTGTTTCCGTGGGCTTCTGCGTGCGATCGCGTAGTTGAGCCCTATACGTGTGCTCCATGTGCTTGTCACCATATCGTGTCTCTAGAGCTTCCAGTAGGGCTTGCAGAGATCTTCCTTCTGTAGGGAGTCGCTCCAGAATCAGTTGGGCGTCTCCTCTTAAGGCTAGAGTCAACGCCATGAATGCTTGATCCTCAGTCCAGCCGCTGCAGTTAGAGAGGGTTTCGAACTGGTACTTATAGGCTGTCCAGGAAGATGTGCCATCAAACCGTGGCAAGTCCAGCCTACCTTGTGTAGGTACCGGCGCAGTGAAGACTGCCTCCCTCGTCACCAACTTCTGCACTTTCTCGGCGAGCGCCTGGTGGCGAGTGTCGGTTTGGTCGAGTCTCTCTTCCAGGCCTTCGACTTTCACTGAGACCCCTTTAACTTCGGACTCTACCTTTTTAACTTTATCGCAGATGACTTCAAGGCTTGTGTCCAATTTCGAAAGCAGCATTTGGCTAGCAGATTCCTGTTCACGGCGAGCGGCTTCCTGTTCACGGCGAGCGGCTTCCTGTTCACGGCGAGCGGCTTCCTGACTGGCTTGTATGCTCTGCACAGCAGCTTCCTGACTGGCCTGTATGCTCTGTACAGCAGCTTCCTGTTCACGGCGAGCGGCTTCCTGACTGGCTTGTATGCTCTGTACAGCAGCTTCCTGTTCACGGCGAGCGGCTTCCTGACTGGCTTGTATGCTCTGCACAGCAGCTTCCTGTTCACGGCGAGCGGCTTCCTGTTCCCGGCGAGCGGCTTCTTGACTAGCCTGTATGCTCTGTACCGCAGCTAGCAGCGCAGCGAGGTCCATCGACGGGCTCGATGTAGGTACTGCCGTAGGAAGCAAATCAGCATCGGTGCCTTCCTCCGGCTCCTGATGTGCTCGTTGTCTCGCAGCATCCATCTCCACTTGCCTCCTGGTCCGTGGAGTACGAGTTCCTTCGTCCCGTGGCATTAACGGCATTCCGCTTCTGACACCAGTGTTACGTGCGGGGTGAGTTAAAATGCCGTTTAGGGTTGTAAGAACACGATTTATTACGCAGACCAAGATGACTTCCAAAATATCAGAGCTTTTCCAATTAAACCGTAAAACTTGCCAAAAGTCGTAAATAATTCACTCTATGTGTCAACAATGCACTGTCGCAAATATCTTCGCAAAAGCTCCCAAGAGTTGTTTTCGTATCGCTTGTTGTCGCAGAACTGTCCCACTCGAGCGATGGCACCCGTATTTATACACGCGCAGTCAGCCGCGATGTTTTTGGAAAACACTAGAAACTTTAAGGTAAACAAGCTCGTACACAAGTAAACAAGTCATAAAAAAAACAAACATCGTAAACAACTCTCTGGCTTAAGGGAATGTGAACCTTATGTCGCGAACATAAGGAACAGTTTTCTCTGAGACAGGAGGGCTTCCTTCTACGTATGGAAATTTCCATACGCCCAGGTCTCATGATAAACAACAACACGCTGTTTGTTTATGATAAACAAACGCTTCGAGAATGTTCGGTCGTAACAATACGTTCAACGTCTCTAAAGGGCAAGACGTTTCATATAGTGTAATAACAATAACAATTGTTGTGCTATTGAACCCTTATAACTTTTTCTACGCAGAACAACACGTTCTCTTTTGAATGGGGAACAATGAAAAATACCTAAGTGTAATTAATTGTAGTTTCTCAAGCACCAATATCACCGATACTTTCTGCTGGCAGACGGTCATGTCTGATCTATACTTCTATAGAACACGCTCCCGGCTTCGCCTGGGTTCAAAATAAAATCTTACCTATCTTATAAGTTGGACCAAATTACACATAGTCACGAAGTTTTATCAAAATCTATTCCGTAGTTTAGGAGTTCATTGGCCTTAAACAACGTGACACGTAATTTTTATAAAATATAGATATCTACTAATATTATAAAGAGAAAAGATTAATGAAATAAAAAAACTCAAAATCTACTGGACTGATTTTGAACATTATTTTACCTATAGAAAGCTACATCATCAGCGAGTAACATAGGCTATCAATACTAATAATAAATCTGTAAGGGTTGGTCATGAAGTAAGTTACTTTGTTTTTAGAGATATCGTGTTTAAAGGCTCTATACATGATACTGAAACTAAATTGAAGATTTTCTGTATGATGTATGTATGTATGTTCCTCCATAACTCTTAAACGAATTAACTGATTTTCATGAAACTTGGTAGATAAACATTTAGACGTACAGGACACAGGATAGGCTACTTTTTCTTTTTAAACGCGGACGAAGTCGCAGGCACCAGCTAGTATTTTATAAAATTACACCGACAAAATCGCTTGCAACAGCTAGTATTTTGTAATATTAAGATATTATAATTTCAGAACTATAACCGCAAAAAGTAAACAATATTTTAATTGTATTAAAAGCAAATTGAATTTAACCACAAATTTATTTCGGAATTAAAGTAAGCAAAAATCTTTAACGGCGGCCATTTTGTATCTGTCGCGAGAATTATTAACGAGATAGTGAGCACAACTTTAAATGACGTCGAATTTCGAAAAGTGTCCAATTTTATTAAAGCACAGTTAAAAAGGGATATTTCAAAAGGTTTCCGATAGACTTTTATACGAATGAAGATTAAAAGTTATTAACACTTCGATAACACTAAATTATTGAGGCATAAAAATATAATTAAATAATCTATACCAATATAATTATAAAGCTTGTTTGTTTGTACGCGCTAATCTCAGTAACTACTGGTTCGAATTGAAAAATTCTTTTTGTGTTGGATAGTCCATTTATCGAAGAAGGCTATTATATAGATAGAGAACGCGGACGAAGCCGCGGGCACCAGCTAGTCTCAGATAAAATGCACAAATTTTTCTCTTTTATATTTAAACATTATTTTTTGATGTAAAACTTACAGAATCCATTTTATTATTGAATTTTACAATTTATGATTCATAAATGTAGTCCAGGGTGTCACTTTTCTTCATTTTCAAAATATATATATTATATCTTAACCAGTGACCTGGATTATTTTTCTTATTTTTTCAGCTGGTATAACATTTTTTTTAATCTCTTGGGAATTGGGAATTGGGAAATCCTCTTGGATACCTTGGATGCCGATACAAATCGGGCATAACCCCGCAGTGTAGGGGACACTGCGGGGATCTTTGCTGAGACCTACATATGTGTCGTTCATTGTAAAAGTGGTGTAACTCCCTATTTTTAAAACCATCTTTTCTTGCCTAATGATATCACATTTAGTCATAATTTTCAATATAAAAGTGAAATAACTCCAACAGTTGCATTAAAATCCCATAGATGAAAACAACGAATGAATGCTTATATTTTTTTTCCTACACTATAATTCGCAAAAAGCTCGTTATTCTAAAATTCAGTTACAAGGAGATAGTTCACTTTTACAATGTACGACACATATACAGATTCATTATTAGTATTGATTGATATGAAACATTGAAACTAATGTAGTACATATCTTTTCTTTTTCCATGAAATAAAAGCAATTTATCATTAAAATATTCATTCGTAATCCGTACAAATTAACGGATGTCTCCCGGTTAATCCCAGCGGATGTAACTTTGTAATTTTTCTCCGCAGCTCCACTAGACTGATCACCTCTCGGCGTAATAAATGGAAAAACATTTAAAATATATATACACGCTGAATTTATAATAAAAAAAAATAAACTACATTTAATATCAATGCACATTTGAGTTTATATTTTAGTAATATTTTTGAAACTCGGATGTGTTCCTTAATTAATAGCGATAAAAGAATATCCCATAGAAAAATTTAAAAATTCCATTTTAAATACTTATTGTTTTGTTTGTAATTATTACATACTAGCTGGTGCCCGCGACTTCGTCCGCGTTGAAAAATTAAAAAAAAAAACAAGCAATATAACGCTTGACCACTTGTTGCTACAACACTTTGGCGAGGCGTTAGTTTTTTATTTTATTATAGATGATCACTTGGGAATAGTCCTTTTTTCTGGATGAAAGGTACCCTATGTCCTTTCTGGTGTCCCAGACAACGTGTATGCAAAATTTCATGGTGATCGGTCCAGTAATTTTTGCGTGAAAGCGTAACAAACAAACAAACTCACATTCACATTTATACTGTAAGGATTAGTAATACAGAGGCAAAGTTTGTGTGATTATTTTGTTTGTATGTAGGATGTAATCTTTGAAACTCTTTTAAAAATTAAAAAATTTAAAATTTAAAATTTCTCTTACCAATAGAAAAAAGTTAAAATAAAGTTGGAGAACTCCTTCAAAAGCACCCGACAAATTTCGATGCGGTTTTCACTAGTTGAAAGAATGATAAACCAGGAATGATGGTGTCCTGCATACCTCCACTTTCGGGTATGCCGAGGTTCTGACAGAAAGCATGGGCCTCCTCGCGCTGGATAGCCGTGGCGTGGCACTGAAGTCCTGTCATACAATGTCCCCGCGACCCCGCCTATCAACGACTGCGCTAGATAGTCGTTGAGTTTTAGCCGGTACGAATACGGCATAACTGCAGTGTTCCCCTACACTGCCAACGTTATCCAAGAGGATATCCCAACATTAAAGGGTTTGAAGGTGCTGGTGATGAGGACAGAGGAACGACCGTGCGTTGGCCTTGAGAACTTTTGCGTGACTGTCGCAAGCGTCGCCGATCGATTCCCGCGCGCGTCGCTTACGCTTGTGTGCGTATAGGTATGTAGGCACAGATGTGTGCGTGCGCATTGATTTATTATTGACGCGCACTCGTTCGCCTGTCCGGCAGTTACAATTTAAAATACATATACTGTACGCCACATTAAAAAAAAAGAATGATTTTGTGTATAATTTGCTGAAAAAAATTGCATCCGTGTGAGGACGGGCTATAATTATAATTTTATATCATTATACGAGTACAAATCCATACTTCATTCCTTACAACCGTGTTGATTTAGAACAGGGCTGTCATAACAGGATACGACCCCGGGCCAATTCGAAGTACTAAATGGATTGTAGGGCCGCAGATACTACTTAAAAACTACTTAAAATTTTTTTTATAACAAAAATTATAGACGAATACCATTGTTATATTTAATGTCATTATTTCTTCAATAATTTATCTTGTACTGGCAGCTGCCCGCGACTTCACCCGCGTAACTTTGAAAATTATATACTAAAACCTTCCTCGAGAACCACTCTATCCATTGATGAAAACAGCATGAAAATCGGTGCAGTAGTTTTTGAGTTTATCACGAACAGACAGACAGACGCGGCGGAGGTCTTTGTTTTATAATATGTAGTGATAACTATCTATATCAACATTAATATTAGTTACTAGCTGGCGCCCACGACTTCGTCCGCGTGGAAAAAGAAAAAAGTAGCCTATCCTATGTCCCGTACGTCTAAATGTTTATCTACCAAGTTTCATGAAAATCAGGTAATTCGTTTAAGAGTTATGGAGGAACATACATACATACAATACCTACACTTACAGATTTATTATTAGTATTGATTGATTACTAGACGCAGTGCATGGTTAAGTGACTTATGTGTCAATGAAGACCTATACCTATTTAGATTTTATTGGGGATTTTACACATTTTCATTTATTTGGGATACCACAAAAGCGAAATAATTTACCAAAAATTTTAATAAATATTTTAGTATAGTAGATAAAAAAACACATCGCGGGCCGAGCTTTGGCCAGCCTGGATTTAGAACGTTCGCTTAAGACGGCAACACATTAATGAAATAATAATATTCCTCTCGTGTTTTGACGGGTATGTAATACTGTATTGTTTCTACGAATCATAGAAACGCGTTGGGCCTTGTGATGTCTTGGTTTTGAAACCCTAACCCTTAGGCGTTCGTATAAATTGGTATGCTTTGGGAACATTTTCACATTTATTTTGTTTTGGTAAAATACATTTGAATGACGAAACAATTTACTGGAAATGTAATAAGTCGTCTTTATTATTAGCACTAGGTTTTGTTGGCGTCTTAGTCTGAGCCTCTTTTTAAATTAAAAATTAAATTCTTGACAAAATTTTATTCAATCTTTATTGATCATATATTTCCGCAAGGTGTTGATTTTTGTACATTTTTAAATGATCCCACAAAATGTGTTTTTTTTTTCTGGACAAAAGTTACCCAAGTTGTTGAGTAGTTAAGGCATAAAAGTAGTATAACAAACAAACAAACATAATTACTTTTGTGTTCAAGACATTAGTTAGGAGTTTAGGATTAGTAAAGATTTTTGTATGACTACCGCTTAAGGCGAGGACTTAGCAGAAAAGCGTTATTTTCGTCGCCTAGTTTGACTTCTTAGAGTAAAATCACAAGTTAGATAAAAATACAGTGCATAATGAACTATATGGAAAAAAGTTTGAATATGGCAGATTTATAAAAAAAAATCAATTTTCTGAGAAAAAATCAGTACTTAAAATACTGCTAAAAAAGTTACTGTTCACAGTACTAAAAATTTTCCGTGACAATTGCTTTTGTTTTTAGGCTTGTTTTGGGCTTGTTAATTAACTTACGTTCTACACTAAAGTTTGAATCGGCTACTTTTATTTCTTTTTTCATATTTAAGAAAAACCTTCCAATTTTAAATCTGTTCGGTTATCTCCGAAGAGATGCACCTTAATTCATAGATTGCGGTCATTTTGGTAAAAATTGTGTTCAGTCTGAGGTTAGTCCTTGTCTTAAAGGACATCATTGACTTCCAAATCCTCAATATTTGTCAGCTTATACGCGTAGATATTTCACTTACACAAAGTAACCCCAAAGAAAAAGTCCAGATGTGTGATATCACATGACCTAGGCCCCGAACCTACCGCTCTGAACCGTGAAATTAACTGTTCACCGATTGTGTCCCAATAAGGTTTATGCTTGATTTATTACAAATATCCACATAGGTATCTTCACCAACTTTTATTTATTACTAGCTATGTTACTAGTTTTTGCCAGAGACTTTGTCCACCTTATCTCCTTTCGTCTGTTCATCTGATGACTGACCCATCAAGGCCCTTAATTAAAAAAAAACACCAATCCAGCAAATTATCGTGAATGATCTATATCTATACTAATATTATAGAAGATTTTATGTTTGTAATGAATAAACTCAAAAATTACTGGACCTATTTTAAAAGCTCTTTCAGCGAGCAACTAGGATATATATTTTATAAAGTTAGGCGGGCGAAGTCAAGTGCAACAGCTAGTAAATTATAAAACGAAAAGAAATCACAATAAAACGAGCCTTATTAATTGTTATTAATTTTATTGTATTTACACGTTATCAACGTGTTCAGTTAAAATTTTCAAATTAAGTATGACAAAAATATTTACCTAATGACGAAAGTTAAAAGTTTTGTATAATACAACTCATTTCATTTCCTTAACACATTTAATTTCCTAACAAGACATACTTCGAGGAAACGGCAAACTCAACTTCGAGGTACTTCGCTAATTGCGTGCGTTTGAAAAATAATATTTCTTTATTTGCTTTGTATCAGAAAGTAATGTGTTCTTTTATTCTCTTATAAAGAAATAATTTCAGAGTAGTTATATTACAAGGAGAATGTTATTAGTGAGAGATATACCCAGCTTTGCGAGCAACAATGGCCGCTGGAACCTAATCATTCTGTCATTTATGAACAATTCTTTCTGTGGCCAAGAATAATAACGTTGAGTTACATGGTGTGTTACGGGCAGAATGTTTGTTGAATATATTTTTTCATAGTGAACACGCGGAACCAGAGCTAATACCCGGCAGTGATAGGGGACGCTGTGGGGTTATGCCGGACTCCTACCGGCTAAAACCCAACGACTTCCTGGCGCTGCCTTAGATAGCCGGCGTACCTCCACTTTCGGGTACGCCGAGGTTCTGACAGGGAGCACAGGCTCCCCGCGTTGGATAGCCGTGGCGGGGCACCGAAGTCGTGTAATAACGTCCCCACGACCCCGCCCATCAACGGCCGCGATAGAATGAAAGTCGTTGGGTTTTAGCCGGTAGGAATCCGGCATAACCACGCAGTGTCCCCTTCACTGCCGGGTATCCAAGAGGATTTCCCAACGTTAAAAAAAAAAAAAATAGGTCGGGTCGCGGGGAAGTTATGACACGACATCGGTGCCCCGCCACGGCTATCCACCGCCAGGAGGGCTACGCTCCCTGTCAGAACCTCGCTTTTAATTTTTAAATTATATACCATAGTACCATGTCCATGCAATTACAGGGAAAAAAGTGATACCCACTGAGATGTGTCCATGGATGAGAGACGTTTGTTTTCACTGCATACAGCTCAACGCTTAAGCGTTTCAACCCGCTTAGATAATTATCATGAAAATACAAAAACTTACACTTGAGTAACTGAGAGTGAATTGTCCAGGGATTATAAAGCCTTTTCCTTAAGCTTCGTCATGTACCTACTATTTAGAACTGCTTGCTGTATAGCTGAATACTTATTATATTATGGTCAAGAGTGTTATGCGTAACCTTTTTTGTTATTCACTACGTATGTTTTGTCTATTGATTTTTTAAATAAAAAAAAAAGAAATGTATATGTAATGTCTGTTAAATGAGCAATATATATATATATATATATATATATATATATATATAAATTAAAACACAGTTTTATTTATAATTTAATTATTATTTGGGTGAAGACTATAATATAGTCATAACAAAGAGGATAACACATGTTAAAGAATTGCGTCGAAAAAGAAAGAGAATAGAATTCTAAGGTCTATAAAAACAATAAACTGCAACATCTCGGACACTTTAATTAGTGATCCAAGGAAAAGGAAAAAAGAGTAAGGCTGGTTTGAAGAATTTAAGAGAGCCCTCTTTCGTGCAGCAGCTTTTAAGGTAGCCATAATGGTTGTCAACCTTCGTAGAGGTGACACTTTAAAAAGTATAAATATTTAACCACTGACCTGGGTTTTCAATACGCCACGTCCGTATGTCACATTAACAAGAGACATCTTTTGCAGGATTTACTTGTGATCAATTGAATAGTTGTCTATTCGTAATTAATCCTATTAGACTAACCAAGTCACATTGTTCAAAATAAAGTATTCATTCAAATATCTTCTAAAAATTTTACGTTTGAGGGTTTAATGTTTCAACTAAATAAATGGCATTAAAAGGTTGAGAAAATTTTCTAAATCAAATAAATAAATGCACTTAGGTAATTGATCATATTGTTAATTTTTTTCTGTCCTTGTGAGTTATACATGTAGATTGAGACATATATTATAATAAGGAATCATATTAAAAATTACACAAATTGCAATCATCAACTACTTAATCCTAATGTTATTTAAATGGCATTTACTTAAAAGTTCAAATATAAAAGATTTGGTAAGAAAAATCTCTGCTGGAATTCAACGTAAGCTAAAACACTTTCCGGAAGCTATCTGTAGCATAAAGCTTGGATTTTAGTTAGTGCTTTGATTTGGGGCCACTAAGAAAGAATTTTCAGAAAAATATTTCTACAGTAGTTGAATTTTTTTTCTACGCGCCTTTATGTGACTCACAAACTCATAGGATCAGTTGCTAGCAAAAGTTCTCACTACACAAAGTTCTACACAAAGTGTCTCAGTAAAACGAAAAAAAAAAACCATAAAAATATATAACAAAATAATTTAAAATATAAAATACTGTCGGTTTTCCTTTTCTAACCTTACTCATATGAAAAACCTTTTTCGTAACAGGTTATATATTTGTCCCCAAAAAAATAGAGCCTCCAAAATTCTTAAATGTTTGTATTGTGTACTAAGAAAAGGTAATTACGCAAAGAAAATAGCATGACGAGCGGAAGCGCGTGAAATCCCATAAATTGCGAATTGTCCAACTCTGGTACTTTCATTTCTGATTTATTTCGTGTTTCTTCACTCGGTTTAATTTAAAAAGTTGGATTGACGGCCCCCGGGCTTCGTGGAGCAGTTCAGTTTTTTATGTGACAATGTTTATAGAGTACAAATTACTACGATTGCGTTTCTTTGATCATTTCTGCGACACTGACTCGCAAAGTTACCGAAAAAAGTCTCCTCCGCGGAAGAGTTTAGCTAACATAATTTTATTGTAACACCGTGAGTATCTATATCTATATCTGTCTATTTTCTATACATATTATAAAACTAGCTGACCAGGCGAACTTCGTACCGCCTAACAGTCAATAAATGTCGTGTTACCTTTTAGATAAACTCAATTTTATTTAGGATCTTATGATGAAAAATGACAGTGAAATATTTATCAACAACGGTTGCTAGATGCTAGCTTATATCTATGACACGTTATCAACAACGGTTGCTGGGTGACACGTACGTTTTGTTTTGATTGACGTCAAATGTTTGATAGCTAGGGACAGAGTGGTTTTTATGGGAAAAGAAAATTGTTGTTTTTAATTTTTCCTCGTATTTTTTTAAGTTTTATCTCTCCATAAGAACCTTCCTCAGACTTCATCAAACACAACAAAAAAGAAATCAGCCAAATCGGTAAAGCGGTTCTCGAGTTTTGCGCTTAGCAACACTTTTAGTGATTCATTTTTATTTGACTGAACTGATTTTGAACATTCTTTTACCTATAGAAAGCTACATCATCAGCGAGTAACATAGGCTATCAATACTAATAATAAATCTGTAAGGGTTGGTCATGGAGTAAGTTACTTTGTTTTTAGAGATATCGTGCTATAAGGCTCTATACATGATACTGAAACTAAATTGAAGATTTTTAGAATTTTTTTTCTGTATGATGTATGTATGTATGTTCCTCCATAACTCTTAAACGAATTAACTGATTTTCATGAAACTTTGTAGATAAACATTTAGACGTACAGGACACAGGATAGGTTACTTTTTTTCCTTTTTAACGCGGACGAAGTCGCGGGCACAAGCTAGTGTCAAATAAATGTCAGTGTTGGTAAGTTTTCACACCTATTTTTCTATTATTCTGTGATAAATGTAATAAAAGGCTTAGAAAACTTGGTAAGACGCGTCCTCTGAAACCCTTCAGGCTCAACAAAGAATTGTAATTGTGGTTCTCGTTTGCGAAATCTCAAGATGGATCTGTGAATGGCTTTCTGTTGGACAGTTGAAAAGGGTTGCTTTGTCGTTGATGTGAGAAAAAAAAATTAGCCAGGAATAAAAGTGGTGACATGAGAGAGACGAAAGGAGAAGAAAAATAAAATTTTAAAATGTAAGAATCATGAATTAGACGCTAGGACGTTCGGAAAGTGCATAATGAAGGCTATTCAACGAATGCAAATTAAAAAATAACAAAATCTGCCCTCTAAAGGCTTGATGCAAAAATGTTCTCAGTTATTTAAAAAGAAATGCTCCATTTTCATTTTTCTTGGAGAAAAAAAGACAGTAAAATAACTTTACTGTTAGTTATCACATACAACATATTATTAAACATATATTTATTTATTTAATAGAAAACCTAACAACTTATAGTCTGGACTAATTTTATAAAGAAGTAATGTTTGCATGTTTTTTTTTTGTATCGGCTAAACAATGGGAAGTTTTAAAAGGTGGTTTCAATTAATGCACAATTTGAGTTATTACCATCATATTGGAACTAAAGTTTATGGATGAGGTTACATTACTGGCAATCATTTTTTTAAATAATCGGTTAGACGGGATGGTTACGGTAACATGTCGCGAGTTCAACAGTTTTTTCACATCTCAAAAATGCCTACAGAAGTTTTCACTTCAATAAAACTTGCATCAATAGAACTTCGATGGACATAGCCGCTAATTGTGCATGTACGCCAGAATCACTGCATAATATAAAAAACTACAAAGTAAAGTCGCTTCCCGCTGTCTGTCTGCCCCTATGCTTACACCTTTAAAACTACGCAACGGATTTTGATGTGGTTTTTTTAAATAGATAGAATGATTCAAGAGGAAGGTTTTAGTATATAATTTTCAACGCGGGCAAAGTCGCGGGCACCAACTATCTACTAAAAATAAATATGCGACCTCTGAAAATTTTATAACAGCAAAGATATCAGGCGTTATATTGCTTTACACATTTAGTCAGGCGCTTACACACGGGCGAAGTCGCGAGCACCGGCTAGTGTACGAATAAATGTAAGATCTCATTGGCCACCGCGACCTGGAAGCTGAGTGCACAGGTACGCTTACAATCAAAGATTTAAATCACTTACAATGTCTTTATATATCTTACTAGTTGAAAGGAAAAATATGTGAGTGGTAACGCCGGACATCGTATCCGTACTAATCAACACAATATCTTTTTTTAATCTTTTTTATCTTTATTATGTCTTATATAGCCTATGTCTTAATCTGATGTAAGCTATGTTATTTTAAAGTTTCATTGAAATCCATTTTGCGTGAGAACAACAAACATGCATACATCCATATAAACTTTCGCATTTATAATATTAGTACGGACTTTATATAGCCTTTTTGCATTAGTTCATAACAGCTTTTACTAGCTGCATCTGGTACAATTTATAACGACTGTCAGATATGTGATTTTTCAACTGCACACATCCGATATAAATAAAGAAAGAAAAACACAAAAGGCGTTCAGTGTATGGCGATGCAACCTTCTTTTTTTTTACAAAAGAAAGGGCAAGCACTAGTGAACACTCCACGCCAGTGAAAAGCTGAAACTAAGCCAATTTTTACATAGCCAAAAAACCCGATATGTTAGCTGGAACAATTCTTTGTAACCTCCATTGAGATTTAACTGCAAACTTTTCAAAACAAACGCGGGGTTAGTTTTCGTTTGAAGTTGCGAGTAGTCATGTTCGTTATTTTTGAATGTTTTTGACAATTAATAGATACCTAATAAATGGACGAAATACACGATCAGTCCATCGCGTCAAATTGACTGACGTGAAACCAAAATTTGATCGTGAATGGTAAAAACTGATGGCTTGATGTCAAACACTGATGGCGTCACGTCACTTCATCGAGCCAACTGATCGTGAGTGTAGAAACCAAGGAGGATAGAATACATTTCTGTCCTCCTTGGTAGAAACACTACGTCGTGGCATCTTGCCGCGCTTCCGAATCAGAGCTCATGTCAACGTCACTCGACCCGGTCAAATGTATAAATGACAGAAAATTGGACTGACCGTGTGTGGGCACAATGTTTGGCGTCGCTCCATTTGATTCAAGTCGTTTGAAGTCACGTCAAATGATTGATCGTGTATTTCGTCCATTGACTCGTTTTATTGTGAGCACAAAAATATTTCTATTCGTTTTATAATTTAGATGCACTCACTCACAATGACGACTGTGCTCGCTTACGGCTTGTCTACTTCTTCACGGACCACATATGATTATCACCAGATGGAGTAGTCTGTGTTTGTGACACAGAACGTATTTTCATACGAACTAGAATGTATTGAAATCAGTGCCATTGTTACAATTTATCACTGCATATTATTATAAAACAAAGTCCTCCGCCGTCTGTCTGTCTGCCTGTCTGTTTGCGATAATCTCAAAAACTACTGCACCGAATTTCACGCTGTTTTCACCAATGGATAGAGTGGTTCTCGAGGAAGGTTTCAGTATACAATTTACAAAGTTACGCGGGCGAAGTCGCGGGCACCAGCTAGTTAATTATAAATTAATTCTTATAATTTAGCAGTAGATAATTTCCATCACTATATTATCCAAGTTGATCGTCAAATGTAAAAGATGGACTCTTATTATAATTTGACTGAAAGCGTTGTCACGTGGCAATTTAAAATCCATTACAAATCGGCAGATTGGACGAGATTTCGTTCTCCCAACTGATTCCGATGTCAACATCGGAAATAATCAAGTAGCTTCTGATGATACGACAGTGTCTCATAATGGCGGGTCGACGGGTCACCGACCGAAATATTGCAAGTAGAAAAAGGTCACATAGTTACTTAGAAAGGTTCAATAGAAAACGTATTCTATAAAGATATCGAGTAAGCTGTAACATTAAAATATAAACAGAAACCTTCATCGTTGATCACTCTTTACATTAGATCAGTTGCGTGTTGTATCATACCACAGATAAGTAATAATTTATGGCAAAGCCTGACGGAAATTTTAAAATTATATCTAAGAACTTTAAAAAAAAAAGCCTGTTACCTTTTCAACGCGGACAAAGTCACAGACACCACCTTGTTTGTATTTATATAAGTAGCACGATTAAAACTAAACCGAAAAAGGTCAGAAAATTCATATTTTCTATCAAAAAGTTCAAACTGTTCAATTCAGACGGAAGAATTTGAAGTGTTACGATCTATGTTCATTTTAGGTCATACAGGTCAGCCTCGGTCATCCGTCACGATGTGCTCCTATATAATATTACATAAACCGAGTACACGCTGTATTTTCACTACATATCTTTAAAGCTTAGCGCTTTGTTATACGAGAAATATTATGTTAAACCTAATTACTAAGGAAATTACAGCGATGTATGTTAACAAAACTTATTTTGGTTATGTGCTCAAGCAATACTCAACCTTATTATTTTGCGTTAAGTTCGAATCTCTCAATTAAAATCACTTTAACAATGGGCGTGCGTTTACATCTTGAACGTAAGCAATTATGATCGACTACCCTCGAATCCTCGCCACTACTATTAACTAATTTTTGAAATTAGATCCCAACGGGGGTAAAACAGGAGATGAAACTTCTGGGGTCTGGGAGTTTCTTAATTATTTAAAAATTCAATGTTTATGTTCGATAATTATTATTAAGGATAGGAGAGGCTGTTTGTAAGATTATCCTTGAAATTGTGGGATGTTTCAATGCAATATTTTTTTCATGGGGTATAGAACGTCTCGGTTACGGTTATCACACTGTCAGTATAAGATTAAGAATTCATATTTTTAACAAAATTTCTCCACATTGTAACAAATATTGTTATTAGAACTCTCTAGTATTTGTCTATAAATAAGAAGTATTTAGATATATTGTCAAAAACCAAAATAAAAGAGGGTGTAGTAGCACAGGCATGTGGCATAGGAACAGCCATTTTGTCAGTAGACAAACGCATTTACTTAAAAAAATGTTACAAAGAAATCCGTCAAACCTGAGTCCATTTCACCGCAAAAATGGTAGTCTAAAAATGAAATCGAACCTCGAAATGGAAGTGCATATCAAACTGTGGTTCCGAAGCGATACAGAGGAATGAAATTCGCAGTGGAAATAAAAACAGTGATGAAACTGTCGCTATATTTTAGCACCAATTTAATTTATTTTCAAAATATACCTGTGAACAGTTAGCAAAGCAGCTAGCAATGATTGCAATGATAAATAAATTGGAATGAGAATGCTGGCCTGTCACACATTAACCCATAAATAGTTACCAACACTCTCACTTTCCAGAACTATAAGATGTGTGAACATACGACAACGGCCTCTCCTCGCAGATGCGTTCGTTCAACAGCTGTTTAATACCTTTTTAATATCATGCCACCGAATGAATCTGAATGAATGAGCATCTCTTTTTGTAACCCTACACTATAAATTCCGCCTCAATCAATCAACTTCACTCGACATAAATAGCAGATGGTGTGAGAACAATAAATTCTGACACTAAGAACTTTTATTCAATTAGAATCAATTCGGCTAAATCGACTCTCACATTCCACTTCGCTTCTCAATCTTGCTCCCATAATAAAACTTCGCTTATAAGGTTTATAAAAAGAGCAACTAGGGGATTTCTTGCCGAGTTCTTCCCCCTAGAAACAGCTTTCCGAACCGGTGGTAGTTTTGTAATGTTGACGAAGATAAATGTTTTGTAAAAACTTACATCTAATAAATGATTTGAATTTTTTTGAATTAATATTCTGTAACTATTTATTTAAATACTGTTCGTCTGTCTACTGTGCCGAGAAGCAAATTTGTAATTTTATACCGTAGAACCGGACGCGTTGGGACATGTCCGGCCGATTTTGTAACGGGTGTCGGCCTCTGCACTATCGAATAAACTGATGATTCGAGATATGACCTTGTATCGATTAACTTATATTGATAACTTCTACCTCAAGGTAGTAACTACACATATTCTCGGACATTTTGGTTACAGTTTAGCCTTCTTTCAGCCGCGGTTTTTTATTATACATAATAAGAACCAGCTGACCCGACGAACTTCGTACCGCCGCAGAACATTCCTTACAAAAAGTATGAGAAAAAATTATTTACATTTTTTTCGTGAATATTTCAGATGTTTTAATAGTTATTCTACTATAAAAGTTCTAAATGGTGTAAATAATAGTATAGCTGACCCGGCGAACTTCGTACCTCTAAATGTGGAAACCCGTTCCATTTCAAATGTATGAGGAAATGAATTTTATTCATATTTTTTTATGAATATTTCAGACGTTTCATAGTTATTCTGCTATTATATTTATCACAAAGGTGTCCTAGCGTATTGGAAGTCAGCTTCAACTTTAGATTTGTACTCGTACCACACCATATAGAGGTCATATGCGTTTTTGAGGTCACTTCTTATGTTTTGTTCGAAAATTATTTTGTTACATGACCGTGTGAAAAATGAAATGGGTTTTTCATAATGAAGCTACGATAAATGTATGACGCGTTCATCAATCGTTAACTTTGTGACTTGTGAAAAGGCTTCAACAAATACACGGAAAGGTGTGTAATAAATCAAAACGTAGACACAACACAATACCATTTGATGTTTATGGACATACGCCTCGCTTTTATGATTTACGGTATGTGTTTTTGATGAAAAATCGCGTGAAAACTGAGAAGGTTGCGACAAGATTTTTGACTTTTTGACCTCTACGTTGGTTTTTATATCGAATAAGTATCTATTTTGTACAAATCTAAACTCAAAATTAGCTAACCGATTTCAAAAATTCTTTCACACATAGAAAGCTGCATTATTAGCGAGTACCTACCGTAGGCTGTATTTTATTTAAAAAAATAATAATTACAATATTCTATTTGAATTTTCATTTACAGTTTATTCAGAGGAAAATCTAGCAAAAATTGTTTTCATTTTTAAATTGTTAATTAATAAAATCGTTTTAAAAGCTGCAATATACTAGAATCTGTAAGCAGCAATGCAAACACACATATTTCAAAATTTACCACGAGACTCGGAATGTTTTTCAATATTCTGCTTACAACTGCTTAAAACACAATAAACTTTATAACGGTAGGTGAACATTATTACAGATCATAAAATACATTTTAACAGTACCAAGGCAGTACTGCTGCCTTTAAAGGTATCTTCCGTTATTTCTACGTTGGAATAATATCCCGCCCCCGGTTAGGGACCTGCAAAGTACACTATAGAAATAAA
This sequence comes from Synanthedon formicaeformis, assembly GCA_945859745.1. Classification (NCBI taxonomy): domain Eukaryota; kingdom Metazoa; phylum Arthropoda; class Insecta; order Lepidoptera; family Sesiidae; genus Synanthedon; species Synanthedon formicaeformis. The sequence continues at coordinate 4,790,936 of OX243975.1, forward strand.
TTTTAAAAACATATAATTTGAATATAGTTATATACATATACAATTTGTAGTTAAATATTAAACTTCTCTTTAATATTATAACTTTCTCTTGAACCAAACAAGCCATATCTGCTGTAAGTTTCTGAGGAGTTGGGTGTCCCGCAGACTACTTGACGCTGCATCATCAGGTCAAGGTTACCATGTCATGGAAATACATCGAAGTAACAGTGAACCAAATACATCAATGCAATGGAATATATTATATAAATTAATAAAAAACCTTCGTTAACCAGAAAATGAGCTGATGGACAAATTTTCTAATTTCAAACAAAAAACTGGATCAAAATCGGTCCATCCTTTTGGGAGCTACGACTTCACGGACAGATACACAAACACACACGTCAAACTTATAACACCTCGTTTTTGCGACGGGCGTCACTGGTTAAAAGTAAATTTGACTACTGATGTTCTATTTAATGGTATACCGTTACACCAAGGCTATCGTTTTAAAAATCCAATGGTTTTTCTGAAATATAATTGAAAACGCTTGGGAGCTGTTACTTTTTAACTCCTGGAAAAATATATTTTGTTAAAATATATTTGCCCATTTCGTTTTAACGGGATTTTTAATGCTTTTAAGTTATAGTTATAAATAAATAACGAATTGATGAATGTTCGAAAGCTATGCTAAATTAACCTATCAAAAGTGAATTAATATACATGGAGGTATCCAATAAGTAATGTGGGAATAAAATGAGTTATTTGTTAGCAGGTACTTCTTCCGAAAGAATAAGAATTAAGAAGAATAGATTAGTTTACATATAAAACTTAAACATAAAAACAATAAAAAATGTGGCTTAAATAAGAAATGCAGACAACATATATGCAGATTCCCTTTCCAAATATGCAAATTGTGAAACTTTATTAGTAAATATCCATCTTAGCCCAATCGAATTAGATCATAAAAGGGACTGACATAGAAAAAATTCCAAGTAGCAATTTTTCTTCGGAATTCGTTGGAGGGGCAGTCACTGGCAGTCTACATTTCGGTTTTCGGGATCCTCACTGTTGAAATAATTTAATTTAATATAAATACAAAAACTAATCTTATATAAATGTTAATTAATATATTTTTTTCTAACGTAAAAAAATCCCTCTCACCCTTTGTGCATAATAAAAAGTCACGAGACATCTCAAATCACTTCACTTGCTTTTGCGCTCTCTAGGCTACAGACGTATAACCAACTTAGTGACAAAGTATTAATATATTTCATTTAACTATAGTTCTTATGTTTTATTAGGCGCCCATAACTTAATTTCTAAAACTCATCCGTCATTTTGAATTCAAAGGTGAATTTTTGTTTGCTGAATAACTCGTTTATTTTGGACGAAAATGGTCATAAGACCGAAGTTGTTTGGAAATAATTTCCTAGAATTTTGGTCATTATTAATTTTTTCCTAGGTTCGATATTTATCGATTTAGAGTCGAAAAGAGGTGGGGGGTGAACCTAAATATTCTATTTTCGTTTATTATTGACTAGCTGGCGCCCGCGACTTCGTCCGCGTTGAAAAAGAAAAAAGTAGCCTATCCTGTGTCCCGTACGTCTAAATGTTTATCTACCAAGTTTCATGAAAATCAGTTGATTCGTTTAAGAGTGTGGGTATTCAGCAGTACCACATTTATGCTTTTGCATGCATTCGGATGTAGCCAAATAAAATACTCAATAGCTTGAACATTATATTAACTGATAGAATTGACAATAATTACACTTTAAAATAAGCCTATGTACATAGCAAAAGTCCGGTTGAAAAACTATAGCACAATAATAATTACAAAATGTTGACCACCCCTTTTATACACAAATTTGACATGACAGTTTATTCGTTTTCATAATTTCGAATCTTTTCTTGAATTTTCAAATCTTCTATGCCAGCGTTAGTCGAAGAGGTTGTATATCTGTGGAATATCGCCACATATTCCCCCTGGCCAGACCATGACTATGGTCGATAGTAGTCCGGAAATCTGATTCGACGACCACTGCGCGACCTCTTCTCCTCAGGCACGGCGTTAGGTACGACGACACGACTTGAAGGTGGCTCATCAGTCAGCTCACATCTGTCTTCGTTGAGGTGCGTCGCTTCTTTCATCAGAAATGCCGGTTTCAGCCTGTCGACGGAGATGTTCTGAACCTTGCCGCGGACATCGACGGTAAAGAATTTAGGCTGCCTCTTCACTATCTTATAGGGTCCAGCGTACGGTGGTTCTAGAGAACTTCTGACATGGTCTTGACGAATGAAGACGTGTGTAGATGTATGCAGGTCTCGGGGTATGTAGAAGGGTGAATTGCTGTGCCATGTGGTAGGTTGTGGAGTCAGTTTCGCCATGTAGGAGCGAAGTCGGGTTGCGTACTCGGTGACATCTCTAACGTTGCAGTCGTTACTGGGTGAGAAGAACTGACCCGGTAGACGCAGGGGTTCGCCATAAACAAGTTCAGCTGGAGACGACTGTAGATCTTCTTTCCAGGAACTACGCATTCCCAGAAGTACTAAAGGCAAAGATTCAACCCAGCTGGATGTGTTGTGGCACATAATGGCAGACTTGAGTTGACGATGCATCCTCTCGACGATCCCGTTTGCTGCAGGATGGTAAGCAGTGGTGCGAAAGTGGCGCGCACCAATCAAGGCAGTGAGGGCCTTGAAAAGACTGCTCTCGAACTGTCGACCACGGTCCGTAGTCACTCGAGCAGGACAACCGTATCTGGCTATCCAGCCAGAGACGAGGGCAGTTGCACAGGACTCTGCTGTTATCTCCTTCAGAGGAAACGCCTCAGGCCAACGAGTACATCTGTCGATGACTGTAAGGCAATATCTGAAATCATAAGACAAAGGTAAGGGTCCTATGATGTCGAGGTGTATATGAGAGAACCTCGAGGAAGGAGTTTGGAAGCTGGAAAGAGGTGATTTAGTGTGACGGAAAATCTTGCTTTTCTGACACTGTAGGCATTCTCTTGTCCATTCTCTGCAGTCCTTTTTTATTCCTGGCCATACGAATCTCTGCGTGACCAGTCGCACAGTTGCAGATGCTCCGGGATGATGCAGACCATGGATCATGTCGAAAACTTGTCTACGTAGCTGAGGAGTGATATACGGTCGAGGAGTTTGAACAGAAGTATCACAGTAGACAGGTAAGTTACTTTCTATACAATTCTTCTTCTGTAGCTTCAGTGCTGAACCGTTTAGCAGGAGGTCTTGCAGTTCAGGGTCTAATTCCTGATATCGTGCAAGTTTCTCGTAATCAATTGCAGTTGCAATCTCTTCCACTCGTGACAGTGCGTCAGCGACAATGTTTTCTTTCCCAGGCAAGTATCTAATGTCAGTTGTAAATTGTGAAATGAAGTCTAGGTATCTAAATTGACGTGGAGTACATGTGCTTTTGTTCGCGGAAAAAGCAAATGTCAACGGCTTGTGATCAGTGAACACGACGAACGTTCTTGCCTCCACCATGTGTCGGAAGTACTTGACTGCTTCATAAATGGCTAATAATTCACGGTCGTAAGGACTATATTTCTTCTGTGAATTAGAAAGTTTGCGTGAGAAAAAGGCTAAGGGTTTCCAGTCTTGATCAGATTTGCAACGTTGTTGGAGTACAGCACCTACAGATGCGTCTGAAGCGTCCGTGATCAACGCTAATTCTGCAGACGGATCCGGATGGTTGAGAAGGGTAGCTTCTGACAACGAAACTTTACAGTCTTCGAATGCACGTATCAGTTCCGGAGTCATTTCGATATGCTGTGATCCTTTGACTTTGGGTCCGGCGAGCAAGGCATTAAGTGGAGCTTGAACTTGTGCAGCGTTGGGCACAAATCGGCGATAAAAGTTAAGCATTCCTAAAAAACGTCGAAGTTCCTTAACAGTTTTAGGAATGGCGTACTCCTGTATAGCCTGAACCTTGGTATTCAGAGGCTTAATACCAGCTGCCGATACAGAATATCCGAGGAAAGTCACTTCTGATAGACCAAATTTGCACTTGGCTGTGTTGATCAGAATGCCGTATTTTTTAAGTCTCTCGAATAATTCACGCAGGTGTTCCTTGTGCTTCTCTGGAGAAGGTGAAAATACGATTATATCGTCAATGTACCCGTAACAGAATTCGAGACCACCCAAGACTTCGTCGATGAACCTCTGGAAAGTTTGTGCAGCATTCCGAAGTCCAAAAGTCATATACGGGAATTCGAACAATCCGAATGGTGTCGTGATTGCGGTCTTGGGTATATCCTCAGGATTGACAGGAATCTGATTGTACGCCTTCACAAGATCAAGTGTGGAGAAGACTGTAGCTCCAGCAAGCTCGTAGGTGAAGTCCTGTATATGTCGGATGGGATACCGGTCAGGAATTGTTCTGGAGTTCAGTGCTCTATAGTCACCACAAGGTCTCCAACCGTTGTCTTTCTTCTTGACCATATGCAGTGCTGAGGACCATTGACTTTCTGAACGTCTAGCAGTTCCACTTTCGAGCATGTCTTCAAATTCCTTCTTGGCTGCTTGGAATCGAACTGGATCGAGACGTCTTGGCTTGGAATAAACTGGAGGACCTTGCGTTGTACGGATGTGATGAAGAGTGTTGTGTTTTATTGTAGACTGTAAGCCTGCTGGTCTAGTAATTTCGGGATAGTCACGTAAAATATCGTGAAACTCTGTTTCTCCCGAAACTACTTTCACCGAGGAGATGCCATCTGAACTTTTGGACAGTTGGGCGTTTGCAGTTAGCGACGTAATACTGTCGATCAGGCGCTGATGTCTACAGTCCACTAGTAATCCATAGTAGCTCAAGAGATCCACTCCAATGATGGGTTTCGAAACGTCAGCTATTATGAAGTTCCACACAAAATCTCGTCTCAGTCCAAGATTTAAATGAAGCCGGATTGGTCCATATGTGTTTATCACCGTACCGTTAGCAGCTACCAACTCGTACGATGTTTTGGTACAGGGCGTCTTGACTGCTGCTCGCGGAAAAACACACAAGTCTGAACCAGTGTCCACCAGGAACTGCATTTTTGATGCGCGATCAGTTACATATAGACGGCCTGTAGTGGATGATGGGCAGTCGCTGGCCGCTACTTCCGACTGCCCTTCGAGTTTCCCGACCCGAAGTTACATGGATGTTTACATTTTCTGGCTTTGTCAGCAAATTTGTAGTGGTAATAACAGTATGGATGATTCGATGGTGGCTGTCGTGGACGGAAGCGACTTCTTGAGCGAGTCCGACGCATATCTGCTTTCTGGCGGTAAGTGGTGCGACTATTTAGTTTGGCAGAAAGAACTGAAATCTGCTTCGCGAGCTCTGTGACTTGCGCTTCAAGATCATTTTGGACAGACGGTGTGGGCTTGGATGTACTTGCCACTTGTGGACATGGAGGGACAATCTCGTGAATCTTGTCAGCTAGTTCTGCGATTTTCTCCAGGGTCAAATCGGACTGCGTTGCTACAACCGTCTGAATATTGGTCGGTAATCGGCTAGACCAAATAGTGGAAAGGAAATCTTTCGGGACCGACGGACCAGCTAAATCTTGTAGATGACGCAGGAATTGTGATGGCTTACGATCTCCAAGCTCTTCATGCATCAACAACTGCTTTACTCTTTTTTCTTGAGATGCTGAAAGGCGCTTAATAAGCTCAGTCTTTAGCCTTAAATATTTATCGGTCTCCGGCGGGTTAATTATAATATCCTTCACTTCAGCAACGTAGCGATGCTCCAGTTGTCCGACAACATAACTGAATTTTGTCTCGTCCGTAGTTATTCTGGAGAACAAGAATTGGCTTTCAATTTGGGCAAACCATAGTGCAGGTTCTTCTGGCCAAAACGGAGGTACTCTGGCGTTAATCCTGACGATCTCTTGCCTATCATCGTCTGCTGATGCCATCCTTAAATTATGCTGAAAAAACGCTCCGCTTATGGTGGCACCATATACCAAATTTCTTTCTTCCGAATGAATCTTGCGGTTTCTATTAACTCACAACTTATTCTGTGAGACGACGGCGGTCACCAATATGTGACATGGTTATATCTGCGCGTCGTCGGTGGTCACCACTATGTGGGTATTCAGCAGTACCACATTTATGCTTTTGCATGCATTCGGATGTAGCCAAATAAAATACTCAATAGCTTGAACATTATATTAACTGATAGAATTGACAATAATTACACTTTAAAATAAGCCTATGTACATAGCAAAAGTCCGGTTGAAAAACTATAGCACAATAATAATTACAAAATGTTGACCACCCCTTTTATACACAAATTTGACATGACAGTTTATTCGTTTTCATAATTTCGAATCTTTTCTTGAATTTTCAAATCTTCTATGCCAGCGTTAGTCGAAGAGGTTGTATATCTGTGGAATATCGCCACAAGAGTTATGGAGGAACATACATACTTACATACATACAACATACAGAAAAAAATTCTAAAAAAGGTCAATTTAGTTTCAGTATCATGTATAGAGCCTATAAACACGATATCTCTGAAAACAAAGTTACTTACTCCATGACCAACCCTTACAGATTTATTATTAGTATTGATTGATTTCATTATTATTAATCATTTATTATTAATCAATAATAACAATTATTATTAATGCTCTATGTTGACTCCTGAGAGTTTACTTTAAAAATATTTTAAAAAAGTGCGCTGGCGACCAATAGTGGAATTGAGGACAAGGGTTTGGGAAGGAATCGTGAAATGGGAAATTATGTGTACACATTTTGACAAACTTTAGCAGCCGACTCTACTTAGCCCTCTTTGCATCGATTTTTTTTATGCATCGTTGTTAAGACTTACGGCGACACTGATTTTTTTAATTATTACTGTCAAAGTGTTTTATTACATGAAAGTTTACAAAACGCGCGGGTACAACAAATGTTTTAATTATCACCTAAATACTATGACACCGTTTCCTTCACCCATAATCAAAATTCCAACAGAGTACTGAAACAATAAAGCCTTTTCGAAGGTTATTATAGGTGACTAAACACAAACCAGTCTGGCCTAAAACAATTCAAACTGTAACAATTTTATCCTAAAACAACTATGAAATTAACGCAAACCAACGTTGGACGAAACAAAAACATTGAAGATTGTTGCGGAGAATCAAATTTTGACAATTTTATTGTAATAACAATAAACACAGATGTTTATGTACACAAAAATATTGGAAGTTACACTGACGGACTCATAAACTGCATCAAAGTAATAGACGACTTAGAAATAAATATTTTAACCAAGTATGCAAACTTTCTATACAGATTTAAATTGAAACCTCTAGATTGGTTCGTGAACTTTAAAACAGCGTATCCTTAAGTTTAAGTTTGTGTACTGGAAAGGACCTTAAGACTTTTTTTGAAGAAAAAACAGAAATTTAAGGAAAATTTGTTTAATAAAAAAATTGGTTTTAACAATAGACACAAACTTTATGCAAGGGTTTATTTATGTTTTGATAGGGTGTAATACCCCCACGTGCCCTTATTACGGATTCTAATCGGTTCCGCATAGATTTTATTAGGGTTATTAAAAGCGAGGTGAATGCGGAATATTGTCCCATTCTTATGAAAGTGCTGTTTTTAGTGCTGCCACTGTCGTGGGCACAGGATTTCTCGCATATACAGCTCTTTTTAAATTGTCCCAAACATGCCCAATGGGATTAAGATCCGGGCTGCGTGCTGGCCAATTCATTGTACGTATCCCAACCTCTTCGCAATATTGTCGAACTTGTGCAGCAGCGTGCGGCCGGGCATTATCCTGCATTAAAGTAAAATTTTCGCCTATGAATCCCATGTAAGGCACCACGTGATCTTCTAAGATCTCTGTTATGTAGCGATGTGCAGTCAAACCCCCTCTATTACCGTTTTGACGGACCATGTCTATGAACACAAGTTCTGTTCGCCCGTTCATCGATATGCCACCCCAGACCATACACGAACCGCCTCCAAAAGGAACACGCTCCTCAATGCAACTTTGAGCATATCGCTCCCCACGTCGACGATAGACTCTTCTGCGACCATCTGCACCATATAAACATGTCCTACACTCGTCCGTGAACAATACGGAGGCCCATTGCTCTTCTGTCCAATTTAGGTGATCACGCGCAAATCTTGAGCGAGCTTGTCTGTGAGCTACAGACAACTTTGGACCATTTGCTGGTCTAAAAGGGGTGATATCCGCTTCCTTTAACCTTCTTCTTATTGTTCGTGCACTCACATTTACTCCACGCACTTCATTAAGCTCTGTTTCTGAACTTTGATGCAGTTTATGAGTCCGTCAGTTTATTTTCCTGCACTAGTTTAATTGTCTAATAATGTTGAAGTAATTTTGATTGAGTTACAAACATCCAATCATATTTACTGTTTACATTCATAAAATCAGTAGCTATGTGTAAAAATTAAATCAATATCTTACCTGTTGCCTCCCACGGGTGTGTGGAATGTTTTGAAGTTATTGTAGAGAAGCTTAAAAAAATTCTCTTGAACGATATTTATACGAGTAGGTAAACGACATGAAATATTTAATTTACGTGTCGATAATTTCAGGAGCGGCGTGAAAATTATTCATAATGAAATAACTCAGATTACTCAAAATGTTTTACTTCCAATTCCTCTTTGTAGTCACATAATTTTATATGCGAAATAACATTTTAAATGTCCGTTTCAGAAGTTAATCGGACAGCGAAAGCTTGACTGTCAACATGTTTTTCATACCTTTGGGAATCGGAAATACTCTTTTCTATAATAACGACCCTTAGCGAACTTCTCATCTCACTAATTTATTTAGTAAATTAAAATCAATAGAGAACAAAAAACAGAGAACTTTATGTAATTATTGTTCGCTTTATTTTTGCGGTAGAAATATTTAATGTGCTAAAAAAAATTTTTTTTTCATAATAATAAATATCAAACATGAACGCAAGAAAATGAAAATGAACATAAAAGTTGGTTAAGATAAAGTTAAAAATTAAATCTTCATTATTTAACTAATAAGGGCTCATTGAGCTTATCCAACTTCCTCATAAAGATGAAACGCTGTGACTTTTGGAACTCTAACCCAATAATTTGAAAGCATCTTGAAAATTGCCACTGCGTGTTATAATGCAAAAACCTAAAACTTGGCTAAGTGCCACTTGTAGGAACTTGGAGAACAATGTGTTCCCGTACTAAACAAACTTCCTTTTGCCGCAAGTAAGATGGCTGCCGGAAGTCAGTGGGAGAGAGTACGGTTGCTGCTAACGCAAACACGTTCGCTACTACAGTTTCTGGATGACTTAAACCAGGATAGCCGGAGTCGTTATAACACGACTTAGCCTCTACAGACTATCTGAATCTGGATCCAAAACATACTTCCATCTCATTATCAATCAATCAATACTAATAATAAATCTGTAAGGGTTGGTCATGGAGTAAGTTACTTTGTTTTCAGAGATATCGTGTTTATAGGCTCTATACATTATACTGAAACTAAATTGACCATTTTTAGAATTTTTTTCTGTATGTATGTATGTATATATGTTCCTCCATAACTCTTAAACGAATTAACTAATTTTCATGAAACTTGGTAGATAAACATTTAGACGTACAGGACACAGGATAGGCTACTTTTTCTTTTTCAACGCGGACGGAGTCGCGGGCGCCAGCTTGTTATTTATAAGAGAACAGACTTGTTTGAAAAGATTCTGCCAACAACAGTTGCAGATGTTCTTAACCGTATTCTTAACCGGGAAGCAGGGTGGCTAGATGAAGGTGAAGTACCACCATCTGTCAAATGAAGTGTCATCTACCTCTATTTCTAATGAGCTACCAATTGTTTCCGATTGTACAGAAAGGATTACCCACCACTCTAAGTCTGAATATTGATAACACCAATAAAAATATTTTATTTTAAGTCAAATTATGAGTTTTAGTGATTTTAAACATATACTCATATAATTTCTTTTAAATAAAAAACAAAAAGCTTATTCACGCTGCGAAGTATTTGTAATGTATTTTCATGATATACAATATCAGAAAAGCGAACTTTACCAAATCATTTTTCAATCGAGAAAATGCTTAGTAACAACGTTATAATATTATAAATAATTTATAAAACCAAATTCGTCATTTGAAGTCAAATTAAAACGAAACATTTAGTAAGGGAGGGAGCGATTTATTCGGAAGATTTTGCGCTAAGACGCTGTTAGAATATCTTATTTTCGTTCGATTACACGAACACGCCATTAAGTTTCAAGTTGGTGGAAACCACATCGCAACAAACCCTGGAGACTTTCACAATAGATAATGACGTATTTGCATAGCAATGTGAATTACACAGTAGAATAACTCGGTTATCTTAACTGACTCGAGTCACACACACAGGCAAAGACACTTAAATTTTTGTAATTGTTTTATCCTAGTGCCTTTTACCCCTAACGCTCGTCTCAAAAACGGGGTGTTACAAATTAGACGTGTGTGTCTGTGTATCTGCGTGTGTGTTTGTTTAATCGTAGCACGGATGGACCAATTTGATCCGATTTTGTTTGTTTGAAAGCTGACGTGATCGGGCTATTATTAACTATATTTTATGAAGATCAATCCAAGCGTTATCAGCCCATTTGCTAGTTGACGAAATACTTCCGCGTCATGCTCGAGTGATATGAAATTTGGTATAGATACTGTTATCAGGGATAAAGGATGATGGAAACCTTTCATCCAAAAAAATTTACTTTTCAAAGCAATACTAGTAAAGACTGAATGAAGACTAAAACTAAATGTTTTAACACCTAAGAGAAAGGGGAGCGGACGAAGTAGTTCGCAAAATCTAGTTATTTATAAAGTTATAAAAGTCATACAAACTAAGCTTCAGGTAGAAGGAAAGGCTTTGAGATAACTACATCAGAATCTTAAATGAGGAGGTTCTTTTCAAAACTTGACTATTCAAATCTTGAGAGAACTGGTTTTTTTTTGTTTGATACCATTGAAATTAAAACTGCGAAAATAAAATTCGGCCAAAACTCGATAATTACATCAGAAAAATAAAAAACAAAAGGCACGAATTCGTCAAAAGTAGATTATTTCACTTCAAAATGACATTACCCGTTTCAAATATATATACATTTTTCGAACAATATATAATTAATCCTGAAATTAATTAACTACTTTAGTCTAAATTGCAACAAAACATGTTTTATCCCTACATTTTTCAACCTTAATTTTTAAAATTTGACACCCGCGTCAAAATTAGATTTTTCAATTTCAAATTTTGGATTTATTCAAAACATATTATTTGCTAAATTTTTCAATCCTGTACAAAAAAATTGATTAATCTTGTCGTTTATAATAATGCATCAAAATTTCGGGTTACATACAAATTTGCATTTCTAAAAAACTATTTTCTCAAATTGTGCAAAAACACAAAAACTGGAATAGTCAAGTTTTAAAAAGAACCTCGTCAAATGCGATTGTGTTAAAGAGTTTAGTGATAACTTTATCTACTGCTTAAGACTACTTATTACAAAAACTTGTGTGTTCGTTTAATGCTAAGCCTTACGGAATTAGGTTGTTTGTTGTTTACATTAATAAATTATGTAGGTCATGCTTTTCACTCGATTTTCCCCATACTGTTTTCTTGTTTATTGAAACGTATAAAACAAATTGAAATTTGAGATTTGCATTGAGAATTGCTGTTTATTGGAACTCACTGCCGGCGGCTGTGTTTCTGAGTTCATATAATAAATAATAATTATAAATAAATAAATATATTCACACATCAGCACCAGTAAGCAACTAAAGCATGTATTATGGATACCAGACAAAAAAAAAGTATTTTGTGTCTTTTTTTTTGTAAAAACATACATATTATAAATACAAAACATCCATGACTCAGATACAAAGGTAAAATGTTAATATATAAACATTTGCCCCTAGCGGGATTCGAACCCGCGACCGTTTGGTTAACAGCTAGGGTTACTAGCCACTAGACCAAACGCGTCGTCAAATCTTTTCAATGTTCGAGTGAATAGGTATCTACTGGGTAAGCTCGCTCCATCATAGGCCTCATCTTCGTTACTCGGCTTGATGCTGGTCAAGAACAGACCCATCTCTAATAAAAAAAAAAAAAAAAACAGTATATTAAAGAGATTTATATTGATAATTTTGTAACTAACAAATCTTTTCAAAAAATATAAAGAGACAATAGATTTACATTTTGTACGGTATATATAAATTATTTTATTTTAGAAATATATCAATACTAATAATTGTATGTATATTAGTTCCTCCATAACTCTTAAACGAATTAGCTGATTTTCATGAAATTTGGTAGATAAACATTTAGACGTACAGGACACAGGATAGGCTACTTTTATCTTTTTCAATGCGGGCGAAGTCGCGGGCGCCAACTAGAAGTATATTAATTTAAAAAAAAAGATTAAAAACACTGTCGCCGAGTTCTTAACTCAAATATCTGGAACCTTGAAAAATCAAATGGCTTAACCCACTTGACTACTTAACTCGCTCGTCAATCAATCAAGCAATGAATTGTCTTTTCAAAATTGGTACAAGAAACTAAGTTAAGAGTAAACCTAAATTAGGACAAATCAATACATGATAAAGCACCGCATTGCTTTCGAACAAGACGTATCCAGTGATCTCTTTTAATAAATAGACTTAATCAGTAGGAATTTGTTGGAAGGTACAGCCAGCACCTACCCCCGGAACTTGGCGATAAATTCAACCCAAGTTGAGGTGTTAAACGGATTAGAGTTTGGATGGAATTCGGTCCTTTCATTAATCGAAGCGAAGAACAAGGAAAGTCGATTTAGACGCAGCGTTCGGTTCGAGATTACTAATCAAAGGATTCGTTTGTCATATTCTAATTAAAAAAAAAAGGTGAAACTGTTTAAATATTTTTTTTATTATTAATTGCTGCTCTTTAAATGATTATAATTCTTTTTAACCCCTGACGCTCGACGCAAAAACGGGGTGTAATAAGTTTAATATGTGTACCTGTGGAACCAGTTTTTTTTTTGTTTGAAAAAGACGTGATCGAGATAGTTCTTAGCTATAATTTGTGAAATATTGTTCAGGCGTTTGAAGATCATCAATTCATTTCCTAGTTGATGAAGGTACCATAAATATTTTCTCAGATGTTATATTTTTCATTTAAAAAAGCGAAGTCACGGGCACTAGTGAGTATAAAATTCGCAGAGTTTTTAAAATATACAATTATAAAACTGTATAAATTAGATCCGCATTAAATTAAACAGTTAAAAATCCGTTCCAATATTACAACAAATAACAAGCAAATTTTAATTACACTTAAACAATAATAATATCAAAAATTACTAAAAGATTAAATTATTAAAAAAAGATAAACATAAATAATTTCTTAATCAAGTTAATCGTTTAAACATGTTTTGTCTTTGAATGGAAATATTTTGGTGCCAATATCAAAATCCCCATGGGGAAAACAAAACGTCTTCGAAATATTAACATAAACAAAGTTTTCAGATTGGAAATTATTTGTGCACAATAAGTATGAAACCAGTGAAGGAGATTACGAGTATAAATAAAATATAAGTGTACGAACTTATTTATGACCGTGATTTTGTTACAGTTTCTACGAAGCTAAAATTAAAATTTTAATATCCCGTGTTTGGGATCAATATCCCAAACACGTGTTAGCAACTGGTTAGCAACTACTAAACAATCAAAAGAAATCAAAATTTAATGAGTCAACTAATTCGAATCCTTACTAATATTATAAATGTGAATGAGAGTTTGTTTGTTTGTTACACTTTCACGCAAAAACTACTGAATGCATATGAAATGCATACACGTTGTCTGGGACACCATAAAGGATATAGGGTACCTTTCATCGTTCAACGCGGACGAAGTCGCGGGCACCAACTAGTGTTAAATAAAAGCTTAGAAGGAAAAGGCATAAACAATTGATATAATAGTTTTAAGGTTGCATCCTGTGTAGATCGCCGAGGTGTGATCAGAAAAATTGTTAAGAAAGTTTGAGTTATTGTCAAAAACTAGCATTATAGTATTCATCGCAAGGAAACATAGGTCAATGTAGATAGATATACCTATTAGAATAAAGCTAAAACACTCTTTATCTTCTGTGAGTAGTTGATAAGTTGGGTGTCCTGCAGATTGCTTGACGCTGCAGCATGAAATCAAGATTACCATGTCAAGAAATACCATTGAAGTAAAGAAGTATAACAAATAAATATAACAAACAAGAATACAATCAAAAAAATACATCAATCAAACCTATGAAAGTGAAATCTCGTCAACTAGGAAATGGGCTGAAAAAATCTTAAACGCCTGTAAAAATCTTCATAAATTATAACTAAGAACCATCTCCTTGTCATCAGCTTAAAGAAAACGGATCAAAATCAGCCCATCCGTTTGAGAGCTACGGTTTCACAGACAGACATACAGATACACAGACACACACGTCAGACTTATAACACCCCATTTTTGCGTCGAGTGTCGAGGGTTAAAAATAACAGGTACTTGAATTCGACGATACTGTGTTGAGTTTCTCCAAAAATGTTCGTTCCTTTGTACGATGGGTAACTCAGTTTACAACTTCTTGATAGATGAGTGTTAGCGAACACTTTTGTGTTAGGTACTCGCTCAAACGGAACCGTTATTTCTGACGCTTTTCAACTATATTTTTGCTTGTGAAGTTTGAATTTAAATAAACTTCTGCCGTGAAATTTCAAGGAAGTTAAGACATCTTTCGTCACCTGTAGTATTTTTCATTTAAATCCACATTACTTTGACCTAATTTCCTTGTTTTCTATACACTCAAAATTGGTATTTAGTTTAACAAGTATAGTAACATATTTCGTTAACTTTCTTTTCAGCTACTCAAACTCAAAAAACTTTGAATTTTAAAACCCATAAACGCACTGCCAAGGATTGGAACTCCCTTCCGTCGTCTATATATAAGAGATCATATAGTCAAAGTCTTTTTAAAGTTCGAATGAATTGGCATTTTCTGGATTAGCTCGTTCCATCATCAGCCTCGATGCTGGCTGATGCTGGCCAAGAGCAAACCTATTATTAGCAAAAATTAAAAAAAAAAAACAGTGCCCACAGAAATGAAAATTTGAACAATTACGTGTGTACTTTTTGAATCGTCAGGAAAGTACATACTTATATACAGAGGTGTCGGTTTTTCCCATCTCAAAAATGCCAAACGCGCCTAAAGAAGTTTTCAATTCAAAAACCTAAGTCCGTAAACTCAGACCATTTAAACCACAAAAACATTTTCAAATCACTATCAAAACCTAATTTTAATTTCAAATTTTAATTAGGTGTCTTATTTCAAGTATCAAACATGTCAATCAAGATAATAAACTATCTCTGTGCCAAATTTCACCTAAATCCGTTAAGCCGTTTTTTCGCGAAAGTTTGTGAGACATCCATCCTCACAAATTTTCGCATTTATAATGTTAGTAGTATAGAAATGTTAGAAACAACATAACAAAAAAGAATTTATAAATAATCCATTTTTTTTGTCGAAGAGCTTACATGTACCCTTTGAAGGATCATCGTTTTAACGAACGAACATTGGCTTATGCTCCACTCGCACATGGCAAACCAATATTCTTTAAAAAACCTAAAAAGAATTCCCCTTTCGCACGGGCTTTAAAATATTCTAAAATATCAAAATTAAACCGCTGAAAAAACTGAAAAGCAAAAAATAATTTTATTTAACCTTAATAACTAAGTTATTAAACTAGTGTAAGTACACCTGAGTAATTCTGAGTCGGCGCGTGACTGCGCCGCCGCCGGGCATCACGATTTAAGTAATTAATTAATTTGCTTGTTTAGCGCCGACTCAAAATTACTTAGGTGTACTTACATTAGTTTAAGAACTTAGTTATTAAGGTTAAATAAAATTATTTTTTGCTTTTCAGTTTTTTCAGTGGTTTAATTTTTTGTTGAAAAGTTTTTATTTTATAACTTTTTGTGGCTATAATCTACTAATTCTTACATGCTTAATTTTTGATTACTTTTTTAATTGTACTACAAAACTCCGCATTAAAATCTGTGAGTGAACAATAAATCACCCCTATTTTCCCACTCTTAGGGTAGGATTTTTTTTTTCCAAATTTATATGGGATTAACTTCGAGGTATACCCTATCCAATAAAAAAAGAATTGTCATTATGCGTGGTCATACATTACAATCAGTGAGTGAACAATCAATCATCCCCTGTTTTCCTACCCTTAGGGTTGTTTTTTTTTTCCAATTTTATATGGGACCACCCTCGGGGTATATACCCTTTACAATAAAAAAAAAATCAAAATCTGTTCTTAAACGACGAAGTTATCCGCGAACACACATAAAAAATATATATACGGTCGAATTGAGAACCTCCTCCGTTTTTCGTTTTCGTCGGTTTAAAAATAGAACATAACGCATACCGTGTGACAATTTTGATTTTACTCCCATAAATTTTCATACCGGGCCTTATATAATTATGCAAATGGAGGAAACTCCAATAAAAAGTTTCAATTTTCTATTGAGTTACTGCAGATTTTATAGTTTGTAAGTTACAAAGAGGTAAGTTGGTTAGAGGATCTCTCTCCGTGTAGTAATCTCCAGACTACTAATCCAAGTCAAAGATTATTTAAGCAATGTTAAAGTATATCTTGAATAGTGCGTGACCTCACTATTGGCTCTAACGGAAGACCAGTGCAGGTTTGTGGCGGGGACGTTTCTGTTTGTCTTTCTATATGTTATCTATGTATGTTTTAATATATCTTTTGCTACAAAAACATCTATTCTATTCTATACTCGTATCATAAAATTGACATTAGTATAAAACTTGTAACGGACGAATCCACGAGGAAAATTTTGTGAAAGTAAAAAAAAGACAAACAAATATAACGCACGCGTATTTCCAAAATTGAATGCAACAGATCGATTGAAAACCAGGCTCTATTGCGTTAGACAGTCGGCAGACCATCAGCCCATTCACCTGAGAATGAATTGGTTACGGATGCCTTTGTACTACACCATTATTACCCAGCTCGCCGAACACTGAACGTATGACGGACATAGTTATATAATATGTATACCTTACATAGGCACAAGATTTCACAGCTACCTAATATAACAATGGAGTAATCAATCTCAAAGCCACGGTCAAGCCTAAAACTCATTGTTGACATAAATACTTACGTCTTTAAATTGGCTTCCATATTGGAAGACAATTTAGAAAACTGTTGATAACAAAATCAGGGGACACAGTTTGACTGCGTACCTCCACTTTCGGGTACGCCGAGGTTCTGACAGGGAGCATAGCCCTTCCCGCGCTGGATAGCCGTGGCGGGGCACCGATGTCGTGTCATAAAGTCTCCGTTATTTCACCCATCTACGGCCGCGGTAGAAAGTAGAATCCGGCATAACCCTGCAGTGTCCCCTATACTGCCGGGTATCCAAGAGGATTTCCCAACTTTAAAAAAAGGGGACACAGTTTAATGATGTATCTACATATCTATCTACATCCAAAATTTAATTACACAAAGGATAGCTAAAGGATCAAAGATTTTTTTTTAGTATACGAGTATTATGGTATATTCGAATTCGTTAGATATATACAATATATAATACACTCATAGAAAATATATTACTCGCAACTTAAAGTTTGTTTTTTAATCTCAGAGACAAAAATGACATTACATGTGACATGCATACATTACATGGTATCATTATATGCAAACTTGACATTTGCATGTGTCATTTTTGTCTGAGATTAAAAAACAGACTTTATATGTACGTATTCACGTAAAACACACGGCCTTGTGCACGATACAGGATTTTTTTTTTCAGATTTATGAGATTTATACTCGATGCTTGAATGCTAATGGAATTTAATCGAACAAACGTTGGTTATTTTTCACATATAAAAAATGTTCAAAAAGATTTTAAAGCTTTGGGAATATTTTTACAAACAATATTTAAAAGCTCAATCTATACGTTTCGTTACAAACGAACAGATCAAATTAGTTTAGTTACAAATAAAAACAACAAACACTATGAATCAAGCTCACAAGGGTCAAATAAACTTTGGAATACTATTAGTCTGTCTTAAGACTTAGGAAAAGTTCGCTTCTAAACAAACTGTTGTTCAAGGTGAAAGAGATTTTTGTTTAGTTACTAGTTTTTGCCCGCAACATTGTCTGCGTGTCTTTATACTATAACTTTTTAACAAAAAATTAAACCGCCGAAAAAACTGAAAAGCAAAAAATAATTTTATTTAACCTTAACTAAAGTTCTTAAACTAATTACCTAAGTAATTTTGAGTCGCCGCATCACTTTACGTAATTTTTGCTTGTTTGGCGCCGACTCGAGATTTCATTTGATTCAACTAAATTTCAAGATAATCATTTTAGTCAGCAGCTGACTGTATTAGAATTGAGGTTAATATATAAGATGCGATAGGGAAAATTGCTTGGACAACACAGGTGACGCAGACGACAACGCATATGGTTTAAACAAACATATGGCGCGTTTTATGTGATTATTTTAACTTTAATACAAGACCAATCTACTCTACTGCTGTATATGCTTTACAGTGTTAACGCCTATTGTTTCAAAACCAAAACAATTTAACACAACACCACAGGAAATCTTCCTATCGGAAACAGCAAACCTCAATAAAGTGATCGATCTGTGTTAAAGACAAAGGGTGCATTTTGATTTCATTTAAGAGCGCGTACAAAGGTACACTAGCGCTACTCATTTAAAATAATATTATCTCGTGATTGAGAAGGAATTATTAATAAAGACTCCATAAAGCCCTCGGTAAGTATGTCAACAATTTTTTAATACCTTTTATAAAGTTTCATATTTAGACACGAAGCAACAAAATACGATCTAAAGAAAAGCGGCCACATTCCTCTAGATCGACTGTTACTAAAAATCACTAAAGAGGGTTCATGGAGGCTACACTTGTTACAGTTGTTACTAAAAATCACTAAAGACGATTGTTTAATTGATATAAGAATATTTCTTTGACGGACATTATTTATCGCCAATTAGTTCTTCGCCTAAAATGTAAGTACATTTTTTTACAAGCTTTTTATTAACTTGCAATGTATGTATATGTACATATGTATGTATGTTTGTTTGTTCGGGTGGAATCTTGCAACTGAATTTTAAATCAGTTATCTTCAACCGATTGAGCTGAAATTTGGTATACACCCTTATTTTGGATGACAATGCATGCTTAGCTATGTGACGTCATTCTAATTCCAATATGGCGGATCATCCAAGATGGCGGACTAGTTTTTTTCTGCACTACCACAATATGGGTATCAAATGAAAGAGCTTGCTGAGGAGAACACGAAAATCTAATACAGCTAAACTTTTTTAGTCCTCAATCATAGCTAAAAAATGAAAAATAAATTAATGTTAAAAAACTTCTTAAAAACAAGCTTTTTATTTAAGTGCCCTAAAAAGAAGAAAATAATCTTTAAATTAAATATAAAAGCTTGTCGCGAGATTTGCATATTATATAAGGAAACATTTCTTTCGTAGAATTAGGCAAGACTAGTTAGTACACAGGTAAATCTTCTTTTTAGGGCATTTAAATAAAAAGCTTGTTTATAAAAAGCTTTTCTTACAATTTTTTTTATTAACAAAATACAAAATGAGTTTTTTATTAATTATATTAATTAATGAATTAACAAGGAAAAAATTGCATAAAAGTTATTTTAAACCTAATTGTAGTTTAAATAATAAAAAGGACTAAAATCTTGTTCCGCTTATTGTTTTACATATAAAATATTAAAATTTACATTACTGCGTTTTGTTTTTGCGATTATATTGAAAACTAATGTTCTGCATTAATTTATTAAATGATAAATATTTTCTGGGCCAGACGAGAGCTGCAGTCTGAATTGCAAAAAAAATGCCAACAAAAAATGAGCATGAAATATATAATATGTTATTATAATACATATGTATTATAATAACCATCTGTCCGGAGTTTATTGACATTTGGGAAATTTTTGAAAATCGCTTGGTTGTTTATCTTACAGTAAATTCCCTCTTACATTTCCCACTAATATAAATGTAAAATTGTACTAATATTTTGTTGAATAACGTTTGGCTGTCAACTTTATTGACATTTGGATCCTAAATAGGCACATTGAAGAATGCAATGCCGTTGCCAACAACTGCCGAACTTTAATAACTGCTTAACTCGCATTTGATTTACATTTTCATATTTTCTCCATTATTTTGTTATGAAAATTTCGTAGCTTAATTAATTCCTTTTGAATGAAACGCGGAAATGTATGCCTTTCATCGAAGTTGTTCTTTGAGAGGGCCTGTTGTATGTAATTTTTCAAGTTACCTGCTGATCTGCTTTTGCTAACGATCAATATTACTCCACCATTTATAATTTCCTTTTTCCATAATAAGTTTTACTGTTTAAGGGTATTTTAAGGGTATTTTAAGGGTGGCAGCTGCATTGAAAGTTGGATTTTATGGGAAAATGCGCGTCATCAATTTCACTTTATTACTCGGTTGCGCTTCAGTGCGCTCGTGGGTGGTTAGCGAGGCGACACCTCCATGAGGTATGGTGCTATTGTTAGCGATTTTTTTTTTATTAATATTACTTGACTTCGCCAGCGTTAAAAGTAAGGGATATGTAGCACCTGACTAAATGTGTAAAGCAATATAACACCTGACATCTTTGCTGTTATAAAATTTTCAGGGGTTGTATCTTTATTTTTAGTAGATAGCTGGTGCCCGCGACTTCACCCGCGTTGAAATTATATACTAAAACCTTCCTCTTGAATCACTATCTATTTAAAAATACCGCATCAAAATTCGTTGCCTAGTTTTAAAGATGTAAGCATACATAGGGACAGACAAAAAGCGGGAAGCGACTTTGTTTTATACTATGTACAACTTGTAGTGATTTTCTTACTACCCGAGTCTGTGGTAACTTTTATAAATTACCACTATATTGTTACTACACTAATATTATAAAGAGAAAAGGTTTGTATGTTTGTTTGTTTGAATTGAATAAGCTCCGAAACTACTGGACTGATTTGAAAAATTCTAAATTCTTTCACTGTTGGGAAGTTACGAGTATATTATTAGCGAGTAACATAGGCTACATTTTATAAAGTTACGCGAACGAAGTCCCGTGCAACAGCTAGTCACACAATTATAGTGATAAGAATATATTTGTCGGTTGAACGATTACACGATAACAAGTCGCGAGTTCAATGGTTTTTCCCATCTCAAAAATTATTCTTTTTTTTTAAATTAATCGGTTACACGATTACGATTATACGATTACGGTAACAGGTCGCGAGTTCAATAGTTTTTTCCCATCTCAAAAATGCCTAACGCGCCTACAGAAGATTTCACTTAAAAAAAAAAAACGGACCAAGACTAAGGTCCATTCTAAGGACAAGACTAAGGAGAGCTACGATTCTCCCCCCCCCCCCCCCCACACACACACACACGCCAAACTTATAAAACCCTGTTTTGGCGTCGGATGTCGCGGATTAAAAATAAGTGTAACCTATACCGTACCTTTATGCAGTTACATCAAATAGTTATTATGCCAGTAACTAGATTTGGGCAGCATTTTTAGGGATATTACATGTAAAAATCATCATTTTTATTAAAATCGTTGGAGTTTGCGGAATTGAAGGGAAGCGCTGCAGATGAATTACTCTTCTGTTAATTATATGAAAAATTTCAAAGAGGCATTAAAGACTCACTTAAATAATTGAGAGATAATTTGTAAAGAAGCACTACAAAGCCATTCATCTCAATTCGCGTTCGAGGCAAAACTAGATATTGCTCAAAAGCTTCGCTCGTTCGTTAACTATTAAAAACGAGAAGAACTTTTAGTGTTATTTCAAAAGGGTAATGGACTAACTCTTTAAAGGCCTTTAAGGCAATGAAAAATTACGGTTCTAGTTAAATATATTGTAGAAATTACAGAAAACAGAATGGTCCTGGAAGCTTACTGACGATTTCACACTGGTCCGAAGTATCATTTTTTTTAATAAGTATATTTTTCATTCAATATTCGGACGTCAACAAAAAAAAAACCCCATTTGAAACAAAAAATCCCAAACACGATTGAAATATTTACATGAAAAATAAAAGCACCATTTGATTATGAGCGATATAAGTATTTATGGTAAATACAGACAACCTTAATTTTTATATATATATTTTTGTAGTCTATACTTAATACTATAAAAAAAAGAGAGTGTGTGAGAGAGAGCGAGAGAGAAAGGATTACCTATGTAATTTTGCTTATATGTGGAAAACCCAGGGAAAACCTATTTGATAAGCATATTTTTTCAAGCACAATCTGTTTATTTGATTTTGAATAACCAGGTTATTTGATTAGAATCTAGTTTTATCCGATTGAGTCATTTGACACTATTCGAAAAGTACATATAACTTAGTATATAGGTATATTAGGTAATCACGCTTTTACAGAAAACCGCCTTGAAATAAGAGCACATGTGACATGGTACTTTGGGTCAGCCCACGTCCAAATAGTAACATATAGTAACATAGCAAATAGTAACATCGCATTGTTACTTGCGTAGGTATATATTATTGTGGATAACAAAAAGATTTAAATCGGGACATCAAGTATTTTTTCGTGTCGCGCCAACTATAATTTGAACTTGGTACACTTTTAAATGTAAATGAATTGGGTTCTGAAACTTTTAAATGTGTCTATTCTTCGAATTCTTTTCCTAATACTTAGCTTCTGTAATAAGATATTTATTTATATCTCAGAGCGATAGCCTATTTATTGTAACCAGCTGTGAACGCAAATTTGTCTTTGTCAAAAGTATGAAATAAACTATCTAAACTAAGAAACTACCAACCTAATTTGAAAAGAAAATTCTTTTTAATCATGTTATATTCATTACTAGCTAGTGACCGCGACTTTGTCCGCGTTGAAAAATAAAAGGTATATCGCCTGACAAGTTCCACCTGTAACCGGATCACTGCAATTGTTATTTTTGTTATGAAATTGGATAATAATTATGAAAATGTTTTTATGCATGTACAATAACATTAAACACAATATTAGAAAACTTGATAACCCTGCCACCCCCAGGCAGGGTTGTCACAACATGTAATAAAGTCAGTCAGTCACCTTCTAGTTTATTAGGTGCGGTGTCGAAGGCTCGGATTTGTGGTAATTATATATGTAACTGGCAGTTATCACGCAACCTGTGCAGTCCTGATATTGAATTACGTCGAGTCGCGAAGATAGTCGGATGTGCAACAATTTTCAAATCTCTTATAGAAGTTAAGAAACTGTATTTTTTTTATGTTAATGTCTACAGACAGGTCTGTAAGGGCGGACTTTTTAGCAAAAGAAGCAGCTCAAAAGCTTAAAAAATCTCCAGATTACGGTGCATGCCCACTGTCGTTTATCAAAAGACAAAACAGAGACGATACGGTGCAAATATGGAACAACAGATACATAGAGGGCGACACCGCCAGTACAACAAAATTATTCTTCCCGGACGCTATAGCGGCACATAAAATAATTTGTAAAATAAAATTAACACCTGCATTGGTGCAGATTCTGACCGGCCATGGAGGTTTCGGGCAGTACCTATACCGCTTCAAAAAGAAGGAAAAGCCAGACTGCCCATGTGAGCCTGGGGTAGAAGAAACAGTGGAACATCTACTCCTCCACTGCCCCAGGTTCGCATTACTTAAATTCGACCTGGAGATAAAAATCGATAGAGTTTTGGACAGAAATTGCCTCGCAGAGTTATTAGCCGACAAGACCTGCAAAAAGGCGTTTATTGCTTATTGCGAAAAAGTAGCGAGTGTGACTGGAAGGGCGAACGGCTCGACCAGTCATGCGATCTGATATAATAATTATATTGAGGAGCATGAACTAAAGCTGGTCGGGTCGAGTCGTTCGAACGTTTGGTTCCAAACAATGGAAAAAATATATATTATAATAAATATATGTGTTGTATATATGTATTATAATTATATGTGCAGAAAAAAAAAGGAAGAAAGAAAAGGCTGACGATGGTTAAAAAACAAGGGGTGTAGTATTAATATTTCGGAAAAAAAAAATGGTCGATCAGTACTCTGTACCATTGTATAGCAGTACCAAACTCTATAAAGCAAGTGAACTTGTATCGTTAACTCTACTAGCTACATAAGGTCTCTGACCCATGTCAGAGGAACCCTAGCCGGTAGGACAAAAAGAGACAGGTCTGTATTCTACCATTATGGTTTTACACGTGGTGAACATAGTACAATGTTATATTAATTGTGTTTTTATTAAAGCATTAATTGGATGATGAGCCGGCGCCTAGGAGTTGATTGATGACGAATCAGATGATATTGATCAGATGAATCGGGTTGAAAGAAATTGGAAAACTATGTCCACTTTCATCAGTTAAAGGCAGTATTGTCAACCCCAAAAAAAAAAGTCTATAAACCTATAAAAACAGAAGAAAACAGTAGGTAGAATGAAAAAAGGCATATTTCGTATTTTCCTCACTTATAATAATTATTATAACAATTAAGTACTTACTGAGAAAATAGCCATAATATTAAGACAATTCGAACACTAAGAGAAAAACGGAAATATCACCGACATTATAAAATGTTTAAAAACCCCCGTGATTATGACACATTCTCATTATTAAGATCTAGATGTAAAAAAATGATTGATCATGATTATAAAGTTTTTACCACATCTGTAGAATCCTCGTTAGACGGTAACATTAAGTATTTTTGGCGCTTCATAAATGGGAAAAAGGCTTCGCAATCTCTTCCTCAGACTATGAAGTATGGAAATCTGATCTCATCTGATCGTAAGGAGATATGCAATATGTTCTCTAACTATTTTTCTTCTGTCTTTGCGCAATCATTGTCACTGCCACCCACCAATTCTAATCATTTATTACAAATTCAAAACAATAATATATTATGTACTATTAATATCACTCCAGTAGATATCCTAACCAAAATCTCTAAGTTAGATACCAATAAGGGCGCTGGACCGGACGGCATACCCTCATTGTTAATTAAAAAATGCGGTAAAGAACTAAGCATACCATTATGCATACTTTATAATAAATCTCTTCAAGCCGGAGTCTTCCCGTCAGAATGGAAGACAGCTCACATTATCCCAATATTCAAAACTGGTGACCGTTCTAAATGCGAGAACTACCGCCCAATTAGTATACTCTCTTGTTTGGGTAAACTTTTCGAATCCTTAATATATGACTATCTTTATCATCACATTGAACCTTTTTTATCACCTAAACAACACGGTTTCGTTAGACACAGATCCACAATGTCTAATCTATTAGAATATAAGCACTTTCTTTGCTGCGCCTTTGCAAAAAGACGCCAGGTCGACGCCATCTACACAGATTTTTCGAAGGCTTTCGACATGGTTAACCACGAAATCCTTTGTAATAAATTGGCATCATATTATGGTATTCACGGTAGTTTACTGCGCTGGATCGAGTCATATCTTAGCAAACGAAGTCAACTTGTAACCATAAAGGGCTTTGTTTCGTTACCCGCCACGACTACTTCTGGTGTGCCACAGGGCTCACATCTGGGTCCCTTATTTTTTATTGTCTTCATCAACGACTTAATAGAGCGATTGTCTTGCTCTTGCCTATTATACGCTGATGACTTAAAATTATACTCTGTTATAAACAGTCCCACTGACGCATATTTGCTCCAGTTAGACCTAGAGCGTATTGATCGCTGGTGTATTGAAAACAGGATGCTTCTGAATGTAAAAAAATGCTTCACTATTTCTTTTTCTAGGAAAGCTCAAATAATCCTATATAATTATAAACTTAAAGGACATAATTTAGAAAAAAAGTCAGCAGTAAGGGACCTAGGAGTTCTTTTCGATGATAAATTAACTTTCCGTGACCACTACGATAGTATTATCAGTAGAAGTACTAGGACGTTAGGTTTTTTGACTAGAGCTACTAAAGATTTTAGGAACCCTAAAACATTTTTGTATCTATACAATATGTTAGTCCGCAGTGTTCTTGAATATAATTCCTGTGTTTGGTCCCCTTACTATGCGATTCACTGTGGCCGTATTGAAAATGTGCAGAAAAAATGTTTGAGCATTCTTAGTTATAGATATGGCTTTCACCGGAGTATTCCTTTGTATCGAGATAGACTAACAAAATTTAATATGGTTGCACTCGAGGACCGCCGTAATTATCATAACCTCTTGTGTCTTTTTAAAATAATTCATTCCCGCATTGACTCACCATATCTCTTGTCGCTTATTAATTTTAATATAAAACTTAGAAAGCGAAATCCCTTTGTCAATACCTTTGCCTTACAAGTACATACCAACAATACCTCTTTTTATAACCCGCTCGTCAGGATGTGTCGACAATATAATGACCTCCTGGTTAAACATAGTGGTAAAGTTGACATATTCCATAATAGTTTAACTAAATTCAAGAAGCATATCATGGCCATTGTGGCTGCGAGTGTCATTAATTAAGATAGTTAATTATATGTATATGTATGTGTTTGTGTGTGTATATGTATGTATACGTGTGTGTATATGCATATATGTGCACATGTTTGCATGGGATAAATGTACCCATTTTCAATATCAATAGGAACTTTTTTGTTGCACTTATATGTTAATATTTGTTTTGTTGTGACTTTGTTAAGGCGTGCTTTCATCTCAAATTGAGCTTGCTCTTGTGTGAAAGTGCGTCTCTTTTCTTTTCTTTTGTTTCCTTCTTTTGTCTCGTTTTGTTATGTGTAAGCAACACTGTTTTGTTTGGTCATGCTGTGTACACAAGTTTAGGGCCTCTGTCTAGATCACTTCGATGTAATTTGTATCTTTTCAATGTATTTGTCAGTGTCCTGTTTTGTGTACCTTATTAAATAAAATAAAATAAAAATAATTCGTTTAGTGCGCTTATTATACATATTTTAATATTGATTATACCTCACATTTTACAATATTATATTTTTGTTACTTATACAAGTATGAATCAAAACCATGAATATTGTGACTAAGAGGGCTAGCCAACAACTGTTGGCTTACACTTTGCTAATACGAATTCTAAAGAAACAATTTTCCAGTGTAGCTCACGTCGCTGTCATGATTGTAATAAGTATTAAATATTACTATGTCCGGGGCAGATCCATAAGGGTAGAGTTGCGAGAGGATAATTTTTTTTTTTTGACAACTAAAGAGTTGTCAAGGAGATATGAGCTCTCAAGAGTCCACGGCTCCCCTGGCGCTATCTCTCGAGAAATAATATAAGCAATTTTAAGAAATATATGTTGTTTTCCCACGGATAGCTTTTACTGGGATAAGAGTTTTTACATTATATGGCAATTCTGGTATTTGCTATTGGGTAACACATACATTATGCATGCAATATTTATGTATTTACAAATCAAGCGCATCCATTCTTTCGTACATCCGTAATCAATCCCTAAGGCTGGGCCGGCTTCGAATAGAAATGTGTTGATTATTTACAAATAGCGCGATTCCGTGTTACCGTGGTCAGGATATTCGGTTCTGCTTTGTTTTATATAGAACTAAATATCCCAAGGAAATTGTAGCCTTGTTATTTGTTCACTGATATAATATAAAATAGGTTGCGTTACTAAATAATTCTAAGACTTTGGATTTTAGAAAATATCTAGTCAGAAATAACATTTTAGAGGTCTAAAATAAAAATATTTTTGTTCCGAGATTTTTTTCTAGACTATTGAGCAATCAGCGATATACTTATATTTTTGTTTTTTAAAATGTGGTTGACGATCTTGCGAGCTTCACCCCAAAGATTCAACTTCGACCGTCCAAATCCAAGATTCGCTATTTCTTCAGTGGAATGACTTCTCCCAATTCGTTACTTTTTTTTATCAATTCATTACTGTGTTTTCTCAAGCTGTTTTCATATCTCACACTGCTTGCGCTGATACTGTTTCCGTACCCACGAGGTGTTCATGTATTCCGAGATTAAGTAATTTTTTATATACCTAGTGAGGTAATCCTTACATATTATAAAACAAAGTCCTTCTCCGCGTCTGTCTGTATGTTCGCGATAAACTCAAAAACTACCGCACCGATTTTCATGCTGTTTCACCAATAGATAGAGTGGTTCTCGAGGAAGGTTCTAGTATATAATTTACAAAGTTACGCGGGCGAAGTCGCGGGAAGCAGTGTTCAATAATTTGTGAATAATTTTTGTATTACTACTGGAGGACTATTCAATAACATTTCTTGTATTTCGTATGCATATATGAATCTCTTTTTAGACTTTCTAGAGTCAGCCAGCACATACATTTTCCAAAGCTCCTTTTTGAAAACTCACAACACTCCACGTAACATTAGGACTCTTATTATGTAATGTCATTCAAGTAGAAATCAGAATCTCTTCAGAAGATGAAGTCACCGCGAATGACATAGATTCACCGCGGACGACGCACATTGGAGGACGTCTCGGCAAAGTATTAAAAAAATCATAATATTTTTAATATACCTTAAACGGTTTTAATATAATTCAAATTTAATTTTATTATGCTACAATCAGCAAATTTGAAATATGTGGAGCAATTAAAGTACAAAATACTATAAAAATATGCGTCGGCTCTAATGATAGCTTCATTAGAGCTTAGAGCACAAAAGAATATAATTATTCTTGTTACGTCACATTTTTACAAGATTATTAGTTCAATATTTTCTTTCAGTTACTAATAAAATTAACACGACTATAACACTTAACACGTCGTTTATTAACACGACAAGCCTTTTTTTTAAATGCTACCATTTCCTTAAGTGATGTCGAAGTAACTCACATTTTGCTAATAGATTTCAGATCTGATGTGAATTTGAGAAATATTAAAAATTCTAACAAAATTATGATACCTAACAAAAACTCTTCACAATTAACCCGTTCACCGGCGACACGTAATACAATATCCAGAATTACTTGCCCATCACGGTATTTAAACAGCGCGCGAACATTTTTCAGGAACCGAGCATGCGCGTTAAAGGGCAAAACCGTTTTTCCTGGCCGTATCGGGCAAGCACACAACCACAGTTGGAGGTGATCGGAACGCACACCAATACATTACACCGCTACGAGTCCACAGGGGGTGTATTATGAGCTCTCGATACCCAGACTATTAAATTATCGCATTAATTAATTATCTGGTATAATATTATTTATAAAATCAACAGCTTAATAAAATTTGTATAAAATTACACAGTCTATATATTCGAAAAAATATAATTAAGATGTTATTTTTAAAAATATGCAAGGAGTTTAAATTTCAGAAAAAATATGACAGGCCGGAATGACGATCGGATATCATAATGCCGGCTTCACATGTTTGCCGTGGTTTGCCAAGCGAAGTGAATGGGTTTCTCGTCGCTTGCCAAAGTTTCAAGTTTGTTGCGTGTGGATGAAGCTGTTTTTTTATCCCAAACGTTAGTATAGGCTTACGTTTGTCGTCGCTTGGCAAACCACGGCAAGCGTGTGAAGCCAGCATAATAGACCCCCTGATCACACTGCCCGGAATAACACCCACGCGCGCAGTAGCAAATATTATAGTACGTATATACAGGCCTGTTTCACGCACACTAGTGCAATTTAAACCCTGGCAATGCCGTATACTAAAGTTAGTTGGTTACAAAGTGTCGCGGTCGGTGGTTGTGTACTACTCTGTGCAATTTTCTAACGAGATTCGAGATGTGAACACGCGAAGCCTTAACAAAAAGTGCATAGGACATTGGAGGAAAGGTGTTTTTTTTAATACTGTGAACTAGTTTGATGGTTTGTGAAAAGTGCAGTGATTTTACATTAGTTTGAAGTGTTTTTCAGTGATTAAAAATAAGGAAAATACATACTTACTGAATGAAGTGTGTGATTGATTTTCTTCTCACGTCGTGACAGGTACGTGGTGGGAATTAATATAATTTTATAAGGCGTTAATTTAATGACCTTTTATTAAGATGTTTTAATTACTTTTAAAGATACACTGACTTTATTATAGGAAAGCCCTTCAATGAAATTAATAAGTAGGTGAATATAAATTTACGTTAAGTAATGAATGGTGCTTGTTATTTTTTTAAAAATAATATTATTAGGAGTCTGAATCTTATGTTTTAAGAAGTAAAAAAGAAAAAAAAATCGCCATTTTAATTAGCTTTATTTTTTTTAATTGTGTATAAAAATGATAAATTATATAAATCATGTATATGTTATAGTAGTAAGTTATAATAGTAAAAAGCTAATAGTATGATCTCTTAAACTTTTATTAAGTTTTTTCACGATTTGTGATATATTTTATTTATTTAATTCGTTGCTTCTTAAATTGTTAAATTTAAAATTATACAAAAAAAAATATCAAATAAAAAAAACCACTTTTATTTTATGTTAAGGTTGATAGATAGTGACGGTCCACCCGACGGTAGATGGTTACCATCGTCTATCTATAACACGAGCAACGCCACCGGTGCTACAAGTGCATGAGCTGCCAACCATAGTAGGATTAAGGATAAGTATTAAAGAAGGGATAGGGAAATGAGCTCTGGCATCCCACAGTAACTCACCAAAACTCTTGGTGTTATTTCACGGTGGTCTTCTGTAAGGGGTTGCTGGTTACTGCTGCAGTGCTGCCAGTCGTGCTGCCCAAATGACTGCAAAACGCAGTGTGCCTTGCCTCTATTGCATTCATTATGGTAAATTAAATTTTAAGATACTTAATTTTTAACAAGTTAATTATTTAGGCGTAGGATCTACATTAGATATTTATTTTTAACGTTTATTAATTTATAAAAATATTATTTGAAAGATATGCTTTGAAATTAATTAATTGATGACTCAGTAAAATAAAATTTTATTCAATACATCAGCAACTTAGAGCTGGTGTGTTGCCAAGTCAGTAAAACAAAAAATGGCCAAACACTTCTAAAAAGGTGCTAGAATGTTAAAATTTTAATGCCCCAAAAAGTGGCTAAAAGTGGCCAAAATTTCTTTCCACCTCAGCATTAGAGTTTGGTAGAAATAGAGCCAAATCCGTCAAAGCCAAATCGGTGAAATACAGATTCACCGCTTGTATTTTTATAATTTTTGATTTGAACCCAAAATTGACAATATTTAAAGACGTATCCAATTTGTATAGGTGTATTGTGAACCATTATTACATAAACTTACCAATTTTTTCGTCACAAATA
This sequence comes from Synanthedon formicaeformis, assembly GCA_945859745.1. NCBI lineage: Eukaryota > Metazoa > Arthropoda > Insecta > Lepidoptera > Sesiidae > Synanthedon > Synanthedon formicaeformis. The sequence continues at coordinate 4,822,209 of OX243975.1, forward strand.
GACAATGTTCGTTCAGAAATAGGTATTTTTATGTAGATGAGTAGAGACAAGTGTTAATTATCGGAAAATATTACTTTTTATTTTGCTGTGATTTTATACTTTGCCAAAGTTGCCAAAACAGTGGCTAAAATATTTAGCCAATAATATTTAATATTTATGGCTAGTGCAATCCCAAAAGTTGCCAGATATAGCCAAAAAATGGCTAACTTGGCAACACTGTAGGCGTTTTGAAGTGCGCGCTTTGCTAACGCTCGCTTTGAGAACTATGAAGTTCTAACACAACGCCAAGCGCTCAAAGTGTACTCGCTAAGAACTTCATAGTTCTGAAGAGCGCGTTAGCAAAGCGCGCGCTTCAAAACGCTGTGTACCAACTCTTACAGCAGATACCTATAGCGTTTTTGAGCTTAATTGGAAGCTTAATTTATTATTTTAATTATAGCTTGTTTATATTCAGGAATATAATAAATGATGAAATTTTTTAATATAAAATAAATTAAATCCCCAATTTCAACGAAAGGATTAAAATAAATTCCCAATTAGTAGATAATTAAAATGTTGACTTCAAATATTGGCGTAAGAACAATTTAAAAACAAATTGAATTACGCATAAATACTGTTTTTACTAACCCTTTTTTACTCCTGCCAGACCTCTCACCTTTAATTAAAAATCAAAAGCGACCGATTCTCGATAGCGTAAAACGAAAATCGAAAAAGTATCGTGAAAACTCAATTCCGGTCGGATATGAAGAACATTGTGTTGTCTTTCCTGTAGGCCACGGTAGATAATAGTAGTAATAATACTCCACATAGTTAGAACACTTATTTATTTGTTATTTGTACAGATACATATCTATTTGTTACAAAAATATCGACTAGGTAAGTCAATCGTCCTCACGCTATGACGACCCAGCGCGGAATGGCCGTCGCTCCCGCTCGTTGGTATTACCATTATCAATTCTTTTTCGAACAAGTATTCTTTTTCAATTCTCTGCTCATTTAATTTTCTAACAGACGGCCATTCTGTTCTAGGAATGTCCTCATTCCGGAGCCAAGCTCGGTCATCCGGATTAAGTGAGTAGGTCCTCATACTTAGTTCGGAGTAAGAAGAAAAATACATCAGTTCAAGATACAATATTAAGTAAGAGTTGAGTAAAATGTTAACAATGAATTATAATAGCTATGTACATAATTTTCAAATATACGTCAGTTAGAAATACATCACATAATAAGAAGGAATAATAATAGCTATGTAGGTACATAATTTTCAGATATATATCTGTTGGAAATACTGTGTAACATAATAAAAATGAATAGTAACAGATATGTATATAATTTTCAGATCTACATCAGTTTGAAATACATCACTATGTAACAATAACAATGAATAATAACTGATATGTACATAATTCTTAGATCTACATCCGTTTGAAATACATAGTGAATAATGCTGAATATACTTTTGTATAAATAAATTATTATTATTTGGTTTGCAATGCACATAAACTTTATATTCTATATATTTATTAATAGCAATATGATATAGATTCAAACTAAGTTATAATTTCCAAATGTTACACAAAATATCAAACAAAACATTCTGATATTCTGAATGCAGAGCTTATCTTAATTAGTCATCAAATATAAAATAATCTGTAAGTACTACAGTACCTTGTAAGCGACTTGCTTAACAATCACATTGGGTCGCTTGTTAAGACATATTGTAATTGTAAATTTATATATATTAATAAAAATTTAGGGAAATATCAATACCACCAAGTACTAAAATGTTTAAGTAATAAAATAAATTTAGAGGTACACTATGATGAATATTGTGACAAATATTTGAATGTAAAAAAAAAAATCTGAAGATACTTATTAAAACTACTCACAATGAATATTGCCTAAAATCATACGCTAAGACTCAACAATTACAAAAGCCACCCTCAAATTAATTAATTAATTAGAGATCTGTTTATTGGAAAATTCTAGTTTTTATTTCAGACTAGTGTCTGTAGTTATTAGTCATATTATATCAAACTATATTTAATTAATTACATACAACGAGGTAATGCGACTGCATGCTGACTAGCATGCCTAGGACCCAGCCAAAGGGACCGATGCTCGTTTTTTATATTAATATAATGTGTAAATAAATATAACTATTAGGATTAAGTTATTTTAAATAAGCTTTAGCAGTTTAAAATCTACAGAGTACTAAAATATGTACTTAAATCGTACTTAGGTACTTTACAAAATCATTAATCACATTATATCAAATTCAATCAAATTATTTACCTTAATTACATAAATGCCTCTCAGCATAATTATTTATGATTTTAAGTGCTAAACGTCTTTATTCTATAGAAGAAAAGCTTTTCTGATTAGGTACATTATAACTACTTAAAGATTGGATTGTTATGCATATTTCTAGATTTAACTCGCTTACATTCCACTATATGACACATTTGACACTCTACTTTTACAAACAATAAAACTAACATTTGGTATTAAATCACTGTAGTTCAAGGAGACGTCGTGGAACTAATATGTAGAGCTACCGTTTGTCACTTACAGGGTACGCTCAACTCTCTTCTCAATTCGAGTATGGCTACCGTTTGCCTCCTGAGAGACCCGGCCTGCCCATTACCCAACTATAGCCGCTTAGCCACCATCTTTACTGCTCGCTATCGTTGCCCATCCGAGGCTCTTCATAATTCTATTATGGCTACCGTTTGCCGCCCGAGGGACACGGCCTGCCCATGCTACCGTTTGCCACTCGATGGACACGGCCTGCCCATGCTACCGTTTGCCACTCGATGGACACGGCCTGCTCATGCTACCGTTTGCCACTCGATGGACACGGCCTGCTCATGCTACCGTTTGCCACTCGATGGACACGACCTGTTCATGCTACCGTTTGCCACCAGAGGGACACGGCCTGCCAGGATAAAATTGCATCGTTTTCATTACCAATAGTCGTAGCAGCTGATGCCCGTCCCGATCAACACCAGACTGCTCTCACTTCGCATCTAAGCTCTGTATCTGCAAATATAGGTATAGGAAAATAGATTTTGGAATTTAGGATTGATAGTTCAACTTCGCCTTTGATCTTTGACCCAAATGTTCCAGACTCATTGCTAGTACTGGTCTCGTTATCACTTCTCAATGGTGATGACTGACATGTCACCCACGCCTTGCATTTATCTGCTGAAATATATTTTTGTATTGCCTATCTACAGGAACGCCCTTCAATATTCTGTCTTTGTCTAAAATTATAGTTATTTTTTAGGGACCCCAAAGTTTAGCTGCCAGCTTCTTGCTTTTCTCTTTTTAGAATAGAATATCATTAGAGAACATTTACTTTGCATGCACATGACATACACGAATACATCTAAAGATAACAAAACAAAAATAAAATACATACAAATCTCTCCCATTTAAGTGAGAATACACAACCAAGATCCCATTGAGTATGTGCCATTGCTCAGCATAGGCTGATGCAAACCATAGCGCCAATCCCACGCCAGTCCCACTTGACAGATTCTCGCCGTCAGAACACGCGTCGCCACTGCAGTACTGTGACTCGCAGGAATTTAAAGTCATATCTCTGTTTAGCCTGCAACTAATCATATTTTAAAAATAACAGTACACTACCCTCGATCAGGTTGTCTTTGGTTATTGCTCATATCACAAAGTTAATCACTTGGCTCAAGATCTCATTCTCCTTTTGTCTCAATTAGTAACACAGTATATTCAATTTTGGAAGCAGATTTAGACATGAGAACAAAAAAAGAAATATAATTCTGACACTTAAGGTGATACAACTCAGCCTTCCTCCATACAAACGTAGAATGATCATTACTCCGCTGTTTTATGTTTAATTTACAAAAGTAAGCATGATACCGATTTATCTTGTCGTTAACTAGGTTCGTTTTCATACAAATTTAAAAAAACATTAATTTAAAAGATATGATCCTTGAAAAATCCATATTTTACCACAAGTTTTGATGCAACTTTGTGGGTAAATAGGTCACTCTAGTGTACAAAAACTCCAAAGTACTTTGAATATAAACATCGATCAATAACTAGATAATTCAAGAGTTCAAATAACTTTACGCGAAATAGATATATGCAGTAGCTCTGTCAAAAAGAGCATATGCCCTAGGGCATGCTTATAATTCCTTTTTGGTACGAATCATTGCGTATCCCATTCGTGCTGTGTGAGACGGAACGAATTCTAGCCACACGCACCGATGTTTTCGAGCCGCCGACCAGTTTGCACTTAAAAGTCAAGTATTGGAAGCTACCACAGCGTGCTGTTGTTTGGCAACAATTTACCGAGGACATTCAAGGGAATATTCAATGTATCTGTCGGATGTCTGCTACAAAAAGAGAGGATCACGCCAATTCAATTTTTGAAACAAATACTCAGGTCTGTTAGTATCAGCCACTTCGAAGATTAGCGTTGCATAGTAAAGTTATTGCCTGACATTCATATGCCAAATGATATATTTATTTAAGAAAGGTTTTATGTGCGATCTAAGAGGCACCTTCACGCAGAAACGCAAATAGGAATTTTGCACTCGTTGAATTAATTTGTATAATTTTCTTAAATAAAAAGTTACCATATTCAACCAAACAATAATTCAACTTGGATAAAATAATCGTTTCACAGTTTAAGTTTAAACACAAATCAACACAGATAAGACATCTATAATTTTATACAAGCAGTTTTGAACTAGTCCAAGCACTTGTTTCTCAAAAAGGTAAATTACCGTCCATCGTCATAACTCCGGGGTTGCGCGCTAATCTAATTTTTTTTTTTTTTGCCTAGGAAATTCAGAGACCGCCTGTATTTTGTTTGCTCCAGGCCTCAAAGCCGGATATGGAGATCTGATATCCAAGATAGTCTATTTAAAATTTAAAAAAAGAAGCACTTCCTCAGTATTTCCTCTAGCTATTAGTGATATCCGTATCCGTATCCATTTATTTTTTGACGGATCTTTTACGGATCTTTTATCTTATTAATTTTCAATTCATAGATGAAATTCTAATTAATTATTAGGTGATTAGGTAGCAATAAAACTATTAAATTCCATTGGGATGTTATTATTATTTTAAATTCTTAAAATGAAATATTTGGCACCTTTATATTGCAAACATTTATCGTAGTGAGTTACCATACCAATAGTACATATATAACTCAAGGGTACTAAATAAACTATCTTTATAATCACAACTCTTTGTGACAAGCTTATTAAAATAATGAAATCTATGTACATAAAAGAAAGTCGTGTTAGTTACACCACAGGTATAACTCGAAAACGGCTAGACCGATTTTTCTAATCTTTATTTGAATAGCAGAATAATCATTAAAATATCGAAAAATTAACGTAAATAAATAAAACAATAACCAGAGAATCACTTTAGAAATAAATTGTACTTTCAAATCGACAGAAACTGCCAAATCGATTGGTCTCATGTTGTTGTGATGTGCGGGTGTTATTAATAAATATTAATATTAATAATATATTAATAAAAATCATTGTTGTAAAGATCACTTTTGTAATGAGAAAACCAAAACTTAAATCTTCGTAACATTCCAAATTCTAATTAAATGTAGAATTAATGCACAATGCAAATCGAAACATGTCCTGCCTGTCACGCAAAACTTCAAATGGCGGGCGTTAATCATCGCTTCAAGATCACGCGCACCTACACCGATTGAGTAAGAAAGTTAAAATCCGTATCCGGATCCGTATCCGCGGATATACATTTTTAACGATACGGCGCATCACTATTAGCTTCTTAATGCCATCGTTATTTTTCTTTGGCACGAGTAAGTACAATAGGGCTGGCGTACGTGGAATATGAGTTTCTATTATTATCCAGTAACTCGTCTACCATTTTCCTGACTACATTTCGTTCGCTGTAGGGAAAACGATACGGTTCGAAGAAACTGTTGACGGTATATTCTGTTGTTGTCCTTATTTAACTTAAATTATTAATTCATCAAATAACTAACTAATCAATTAATTGTTTAACTTTAGGGCCAATACGGTGCTGGCTGAAAATCAGCGCTGCAGGTGCTTTCCCAGCGTCTCAGTATCCGATTCACTGCCGTGAGGACACACACATCTTACCTGTCTGGCTTTAATAATTTAATTGTGTCATTTTGTTTTTGTTGTTTCTGTTTCTTATGTAACGTCATGTTAATGTCCTTCGTGCAATGAATAAATGTCTTTCTTTCTTTCTTCTTATATTTAGCCAATATTTAGTATGAGCCAGGGTGATTCGTTCCTGTTTTTTTTTTTTTTGCCTTACAAACAAAATTAACGGCAACCCGGAAAGATTTACAACAATAATTTGTATACACTGTAGCGTCGCGAAGTACCTGGAAACCTTCATACAAGCGTTTCCAGGTATAACTAATGTACCGGTGATATTATCCGAAGTGTACGTTTTATATAATTTGAGCCTTCTAAAGCGACATCTTCAAACTTACTTACGCTCAAGTCCCGACTCGTCGCAGTATAAAATTAACTCCGAATGAGTCTTACAAACGGTAACCGATGTTAATTCTGTGAAGGATTGACCCACTTCGTCTCATCCGTCGTGAGAAGCTCGTCCCTCACCGCCGAAGCTTCAATGTCAGCCTGAACAGCCTCAACACCCAAAGTTACCAAAACCCGACCCGACTAGACGTCGACTGAAGAAGTAGGACTTTTGAGGGTTACTTATCAACCCCTTATCAAGACTTAGATTTGGAATATTTTTTTTTTTTCTTTAACTACCCTCTCTTTGATCAGAGCACACTGACTACCAAAATCAATGTATCTGGACTTCTCTAACTCCGTTAAGCTTAATAGTTTTCATGAAAATACGTCGCAGATACAGTAGCTGTGACGGACGCTTAAAACTAGACCCTTGTCGACTATTATTTATCAAAAATGCTGTTAATATTGCACATGTACCTTAATATTAATAATAGTACCTTTAATATTTAATATTGACAGTCTTTCTTTGTCGTGGTAGAATTTTTTTTTTTTTTTACTTATACCTACAGTTAGTGAATACTAAATATAAAATAATTTGACATTTGAAAAAAATATGTATCTTTTCCATAGGAAGTACTTTTAAATAGTTCTGTCATGATCATCACATTTGAAATTACGAGTGTAGGAGTATAATTGCTAGTATACGTGTACTGTATCAAGCGGGGACAAATGATTCCACAAAATAGCACAATTATTGTTTTTTTTTTTTTTTTTTTTTTTTTTTTTTTTTACCCTATCACTTTAATTATCAGTGGAAGTCAAGTGTAAGTAATAACTAGGTAATACGTAACCACCTATTTAGGACATCCAAATAAGTAAGGTATTCTTAAGTCTATTAATTTGTAAATAAGTCTTTTATTTTTATGTAAATGAAGTGCATAAGTAGATTAACTCGTACTGAACAGTAAACAAAAGCATATTTTTTTATTGTTTATACGAGTGTGGTGTCTGGGTGGCACTGGCTCTGTAGTTTCACCGTATATCCCGCAAGACACGCGTCCACTCCCGGCTCCGGCCCACGCAGCGTTCAGTGTGACCACCATTCAGTGTGTCCAACATTCGGTGTTGCCCCCATCGGTGTTGTCACCGTCGGTGTGGCCATCATATACAATGAACGCGAGATAGTGTATATAACTATGATTTAGTTTATCTATGCACATACACTACATCCCTTCCTTATCAATAGTTTTATTAATCATTTAATATAATTTTGCATCTCCTTGTCAACAATCGTTACAACTCGATGATTTCATTTCTTGTCAGTATTTTTCCTGGATTACGCAGATCTTGTCAAATCTTTGATTTGTCACATTACACTCTCGTCAAATCCTTGATTCGTCAATTCAAAGATTGATCAAAACCTTCCTTCCTCCTTCTCCTTCTTCTTTCTTATTCTTCTTCTTTTTCTTCTTCTTGTTCGCCTTTTTCTTCTTCTTCTCCTAACCAATAGTACCTTTGTACTAGGTATTTCCATTTTAATGGAGGTTACCTTTTCAACCAACGCGCCGTTGTACCAGGTGGGTAATTCCCTATTTTTACTTCCCTATTGAAACTAACAAAGCCAGCATACCATATTTATTACTCACTACCAGCATATCATATTAATTATATCACTACTCCCTTAATGGAAATTTCATTGTTATAAAGCATAAAATGTGGGTCTCGTTTTATTTTGAATTTTCTAGGTTTAGTTTTTTTTTTTTTAGTTTCAATAAAAATTGTTGGTAACTCACGTTACCTTTGGCGACATTAGCTTTTAGGCTAATATGTACCCAATAAAAATTCTGTTCCGTTTAAATTAAATAAGAATATTAAAAATCAAATCCGTTTTTATTAAATGTCTTACATATGAGATCATTAGCAAAATTAATGGTTTTAGAAACACGCATTTTTTTAGAGAATTAAATAATGGTCACTCATGTTACATGGATTTACCTAGGTATTTGCAATGTACCTCCATCCAAATTCAATTATATCTGAGCCAATTTTATGGTAGCCAATGCCTCCAATTTAATGATAACCAATGCCTCCAATTTAATGGTAGCCTCCACCAATCTAATGGCAGCCTCCACCAATTTAATGGCAGCCTCCACCAATTTAATGGCAGCATCCACCAATTTAATGGCAGCACCCACCAATTTAATGGCAGCATCCACCAATTTAATGGCAGCACCCACCAATTTAATGGCAGCACCCACCAATTTAATGGCAGCATCCACCAATTTAATGGCAGCACCCACCAATTTAATGGCAGCATCCACCAATTTAATGGCAGCACCAACCAATTTAATGGCAGCACCCACCAATTTAATGGCAGCATCCACCAATTTAATGGCAGCATCCACCAATTTAATGGCAGCATCCACCAATTTAATGGCAGCACCCACCAATTTAATGGCAGCATCCACCAATTTAATGGCAGCACCCACCAATTTAATGGCAGCATCCACCAATTTAATGGCAGCACCCACCAATTTAATGGCAGCATCCACCAATTTAATGGCAGCACCCACCAATTTAATGGCAGCATCCACCAATTTAATGGCAGCACCCACCAATTTAATGGCAGCATCCACCAATTTAATGGCAGCATCCACCAATTTAATGGTAGCATCCATCAATTTTAGGCATTGGCTATTTCGTACATCAACCAAGGCATTGGCTAATCCGTACCATCAACTTCGTTTTACTATACGATATTTGTTTCCGTTTCAATTTAGGCCAACAACTAACCATTCACTCTTTTAAAGGTAAATTGGTATAAACTCTTATTTGCAATTTAATGGAAAACTCGGTATTCCGCAATTGAATGATTTAATTTCACGCAATTAAATGCGCTAACTCTACGTCACGCATTGAATGCAAACAGACGATATTCCGCAATTTAATGCAGTGGCTTCTCTCTCGCAATTTAATGCACAAAACCACAGTATTCCGCAATTCCATGCAGTATCAAACGCAATAGTTCATAGCGATCAAGTGCGTATCCTAGTATTGAATAAACTAAAACAAGTATACAATAACTACAAGTAGATGATTCATTAATTACTTAATTTGTAACAAATCTAACGATTTATTATAATATTGCATTTAACTCGAAGGATGTTTAACATTTCTATATTGCATATACACACCTCGTAACCAAATACGTTGTATGGATTGTCTTCAACTCCATTAAATGGGCGTTACCAGTCACACGTATACTTTTCATGTCTGACATACCTATGTGGCATCGTATCGTGTACTTACAGGATTCACCTGTACCGAATTACATTATGAAGTTTTTACCGTCCCCTGTTCCGGGACTACCAGACATCTTCTGGTAAAATCGCAACAACACAGACGTCTCGTGTTCTCGTTTGTTAACATCATTACTTGACAGAGCAACATTACTTGATACAATAAAATGATCCAACATAACGAAAATCACTCATGAAGCTCAACAATATTTACACAGACGTCTCGTGTTCTCGTTTGCTAACATCATTACTTGATAGAGCAACATTACTTGATACAATAAAATGATCTAACATAACGAAAATCACTCATGAAGCTCAACAATATGTACGCTTTTTGTGTATATATTTATTGTAATTAGAATAATATATACATATATCCAATTTTAAACCAAACGGGGATCGAACCTGGACCCTTGTATAATAGTTCAGAAACAATAATTTTAAATATAACTTGTATTCGATAATTGTATGACATTCATTAAATCATGAATGACCCGCCGCGTATATAAATTATTAGAAGAATTACTGATCGCTAGTCCTATCCGCATACCGCCGTCGTTTGTCGGTTGAGTATGTGGACATACCACACTACCCATGTACAACCATATTCAGCAAATAAATTATTTCGAATCCGAATTTAAAATTTGAATTGAAAACTTTTCTATTAGCCTGAGACTGAACTTGTAAATAGCACAATGGCCCTCTGTGGCATTACACAAAAGCAAAATACTGTAAGTCACTATTATGGAAGTAGCTACAATACACCATAATTCCTCTCTCTTTTCCAGAGATGTGTCCGCTCTTTAGCCAACACCCAGCTGTGATCTTCACGGCATTTAAGTACGTCACAAGCTCGCGAATTGTTTAACAGCGTAAACAGCCTACTATAATTTAAAGGCTAGTTTAGTGTGATCCCACTGACATTTATACTTAAGGTGATACAAGTCAGCCTTTCCTCCATACAGACATAGAAAGATTATTACTCCGCTGTTTCATGTTTAATCTACAAAAGTAATCACGATACCGATTCATCCTGTCGCTAATTAGGTTCGTTTTCATACACTTTTTTTTTTTCCTAGCATTTAAAATATATGATCTTTGAAAAATTTCATACTTTAACACAAGCCTCAATGTAATTTTGAGGGTGAATAGGCTCCAGTGTACAAAACTTCAAAACACTGAATTCAAACATTGATTTTCAAGTTCAAACAACTTTACACGAAATAGATATAATGCGGTAGTTCCGTCAAAAAGAGTATACGTCCATACGTCTGTTTATGATTTTTTTCTGTGCTCATTTTTTTGATATGAAACATTGTGCATCTCACACGACCGCTCCTCCCGCACATTGCACTTCTAGCTACACGCACCGATGAGCTCGAATCGCCGATTAGTTTTGCCTTAAGACATGTAATCGACATTTCATTTGAACCAGCTCCAAATCTTTCTGTCTTTCTACAAAAACATCAAACACACTTTAAACAGACCTTGAACACGTTTAAATAAACTTTACTACAAAAAGTGTCTAGGCATATTTTTGGGTTAGACAATGTCTGAGCATTATTTGAATTTATACCCCGCCAGACGCCAGATGGTAACTACGAGAATCTAACCAGTTAGCGGCCTCTCTTTTCTGGACGTGCTCTGTCAACTTGAAATCGACTGCGCAATATTTTTGATAATTTACAAATACGATTCGATTATGGGCAATGTTTTTTTGTATAACGAACATTTATAAAAAATCTAACGTATTTGTTGTAATTTAGGCTTTATTCCAATTTTTTAATTTGTTTTTGTCATTACTATAGTCTGTAATAATTGCTTGTGAAACCGAAAATTCATCTTTATATGCCTATCAGATCTGCGTAAAATGAAAAACGACATGAATGAAGGAATGATGTTTGCCATTTCCTGCACTTCAACACTGTCCACAAAACAAACATAAAGAAGGTTTATTGGTAACAATGTTACTAAACTATGTTTAAATAGTTATACATTGTCTACGTTTAAACAGTGCTATTTCATCTTTTGTAGACGGTCCCATTTATATGAACGTTATTATCGATTGATATGACATTTGGTAAAAGTGAATTTAATACGAGATTACTTTATTTATCGATCAAATGATCAAATAATCGGACTTCTAAATTCTGTCCTAACTTTTCAAAAAAAGAAATTTTTTTTTCTTTAAATATAATTGTCCTGTACTTATTCAAGTCTCCACCATACCCCTGAGGTGTAGGATTATAACAAAATATATCTAAATTTAGTGCTTATACCAAACTTTATAAAAAGTATATTTTGGTAGGTAGATATTCTCTCTATTGCGCTACGCTTTAAAATAATGCATTTAAACAACTTGACGCACGGCTTACAATTCCTCAATTACCCACTAGGATTCCTAGTCTTGCTTGAGGATGCCATGTACACCCCGACGACACCCAGGCAAAGAAATAGACATCTAAAGTCGTCACCTAAATATCTGCTTAGACCAGGAATCGAACCCGGGACCAACTTATCTACTGCCCAGTGATATCATCCCCTTAAAATCTTTTACATACATACGTCCATGCATACAACCCACCTCTTGTAACTGGTAACTAAGTATATTTCATAATAATTATTTTTTATTTTTAACCCAATCTACTAATGAATCAATTAATTGCATTACATACTGATACTTGCTCAAATCTGTATACTGTATCTGTATACCTACCCAGGTTCTAATTTTTCTTTGCCAATAATATCACCAAACCAACCAAGGGTTAACTGTGTGCTATTATTTTAATAAATTAAGGTACAGCTGGCCCCACGCTCTTATCATCATAATAAGTAACACTCTATTTACTTTAACGCAATTACAATTATTATAAACTGTGCGGTAGGTATTCTTTGTTCCGAGAATTTATTGTGTCCATGGCTATCCGCTACGTACTATTTATGTAAAACAAAAACTATTATTTTAACCACGCTATACTTTGGTCAAACCCTTGGAATATGTAAGGATAGCAAGGATACTACTGCATTAAAAAAAATATAATTTGTCATTTGTCTCGATAATTATTCTATTACACGACTAAAACCCATTTTTTCCGGCAGGTAGTGAAAGAAATCTTATGAAATCCTTTTCATATTACTTACGACAAATTATCTAATGAAACTATTTATGACATAACAAATGATTTAAACAAGAACATATTGATTTCACTAGAAATTTTTCAAATCAGTTGACTTTTAAAATGAACTTTTTAGTACATTCAATATAATGTGTTTCTACTTAGCTCCCTCCTCTTTCCTTTTTTTTTTGAAGTTTGGAGTTTATCCTCGTCGCCATTTGTGGTGTCTGGGTGGCACTGGCTCTGTAGTTTCACCGTATATCCCGCAAGACACGCGTCCACTCCCGGCTCCGGCCCACGCAGCGTTCAGTGTGACCACCATTCAGTGTGTCCAACATTCGGTGTTGCCCCCATCGGTGTTGTCACCGTCGGTGTGGCCATCATATACAATGAACGCGAGATAGTGTATATAACTATGATTTAGTTTATCTATGCACATACACTACAACGAGTATAACGCTTCACCCATAATTATAGATAAAAGAAACATGCAAATGTTCCATACGAAACTCTTAGGTAAAATATACGTACCTAACTGAATTCAGGCTATAACGTATCTCGTATAGTTAGATATCATACCAGTCAATTTATAATATTAATAAAAACAATGCAATGTTATTAAAAATGAAATTAAATAAAAGTACCTATACTATTACATCATCATACATCATATTATTACAAAAGTATATTATACATTTGTAAGACATTTTGAATGTAAAAACAAGCTCTTATTGCAATTCTTGAAATACGATATTAACTTCATTGGAGTCTCAGTCGTACATACGTACGACATTTATTGTTATTATGCACGTAGGTAGATAGAATTTCGTTAACAAGAAAAATTACAAGTACATACCTCAAGGGCCGCTGAGTACTTACCGCACTTCTGATTTGTTGTCTTTCCTGTAGGCCACGGTAGATAATAGTAGTAATAATACTCCACATAGTTAGAACACTTATTTATTTGTTATTTGTACAGATACATATCTATTTGTTACAAAAATATCGACTAGGTAAGTCAATCGTCCTCACGCTATGACGACCCAGCGCGGAATGGCCGTCGCTCCCGCTCGTTGGTATTACCATTATCAATTCTTTTTCGAACAAGTATTCTTTTTCAATTCTCTGCTCATTTAATTTTCTAACAATTGGGTCCCTTTTTTGAAACGTTACGTCAAATATAATTGGGATTTTTTCGTATCCTAAACAGTGGGGACACCTTCTAACAACACCTTCGCACATATAATGGAAATTCCCAATCGCAATTGTCGACAATTGCAAGAAAGATCAATCAGTTTTGTATGGAGATCAGGCCATCAGTTGTGTGTTTGTGTGTATATATTTAATGCCACGAAATGTTTTTTTACCTGTTAATACTATTTAAAATATACTATACTTCTCATAATAGTTACTTTCTTTATACTTCTCATAACTTCTTAGGCATAAGATGACTGCAAATATTTTAAAATGAGGTATCTATAATTGTAAACTTTAGAAAGATTTAGTTGTTCATATTTTAGGTGATTATACAATTAATACCGCAAAAACTGTAAATTCAGAAAATCTCCTCTACATTATATATGTCGACTGTCGAGTTGGAGGCATTGTTAAAGCGGATTTGTTTTTAAGTTGATTATGTTTTTACATCAGGGGTCAAGTTGCGAGTGAGTTTTGCATATACATTGGATCATTATTCTGAAGTTTGAGGAACATAGCATAGTATTCAAAATTTAAATAATATTATCCCGTATAATGTTAGTACTTTCACAAACTTTTTTTTTTGTAAATACTTTAAACGATTTCAGTCTTTGTTCTTCCTTTGTTTTAAATTCTTTTTAGATACAAACTTAGTTGATAAAATCTGACTTATTTTGATAAATGCTCTTATTACTTTTTAAAAATTAACTAAAATTACTTCAGTAATTAAAAAAAAAACCTAGGGCTTCTTTCACAAACTACAAGTAAAGTGTTGATTAGTTACTTTCAGAAATCATTTTCTGTTAATATTGAATTATGCACTCGGTTTACTGCATTATTCGATAGCCAATTATTTTTTAATTATTTTATATTTAATGTTTGGGACGTTTACCGTACAAATCAATTTATGTACAAAGGTATATCAGCTAAATTATTCCCGGTTACCGGTGACTTTAAATGACAGTTTGGCCTACTTGACGTTTGTGAAACATGCGCTTAATCTCTAATCCTTAATCCCACTATGTTTCGTTGAGTGAGTAAAGAATGCCAAAGGCCACTTTCCTATCGCTACTTAGTCTGCAGTGCACTTGCAGCACTTGTGGCGTTGCTTGTGTTATAGGCGACGATAGACACCTTTTTTTAACGTTTGGAAATCCTCTTGGAATGCCGGATTCTTACCATCTCAAACCCAATGACTTTCTAGCGCGACCGTTGATGACTATCAACGCGGGTTTGCGGGGACGTTATGACACAACTTCGGTGCCCCGCCACGGCTATCTCGCGGGGGGAGGACTACGCTCCCTGTCAGAACCTCGGCGTACCCGAAAGTGGAGGTACGCTGGCCTTACGACGGGCGGGGCAGTCTCCCCCAAGACCACCGCCCGAGCCTTCTCCGGCTGATTGGCTGGGAGAGGAGGGACGATAGGCAACTAAAGCAAACCAACGATAGCAACCAAACGGTGCTGGCTGAAAATCAGCGCTGCAGGTGCTAATAGCATCTCAGCACAATGCCGAGTCAGTATCCGTTTCACTGCCGCGAGGACACACACATCTTTTACCTTATTATTAATTTCTGTTTTATTGTTTGTGTATTATGTTTCTGCTTTGTGTTGAGTGAATAAAAAATCTTTCTTTCTCCTTTCTTACCATCGAGTGGAATGTCACCTTTTACGTCAACATCAATTATTATCAACAGTCTGTATCAATTAACAACATCAATGTATCAATTAATAACATTGCAAACGTAATAACTTATTTAATTACACACAACCACAAAAATTGTAATGAGATTTGGCACAGTATATTATATACGAGTAGTTAATATGTTAATTGTTGGATAATAAGTTTTATCAATGTAATGCGTAACAATGTAATTTAATTACGAAATTCTCTACTCATAAAACTAATCCAGACTTAATAAAATTAAGCTGAAGAGTTCGTTTATTTGGTTGGATGAACGCGTAATACTCTGGTTCTAAACTCTGAATTTGGAATGTTAGATAAAATATAATAGATAGATAGATAGATAGAAAACTTTTATTTGCACACATGTTAAAAATAACAAAAAAAAATGTTGAAATCATTCATGTATATACACTATATATTTATATACTAAAACATAGTTATATACACTATCTCGCCTTCACTGTATTGGTGGCAACACTGCACCGTATGGTGGCAACACTGAGGAGTTTTCCGTAGGCTACGAGCCGGAGTAGAGGCATTGAAGTATAATATACCTTAATGAGTAGACGTGTGATTTGCCAAATATACAGTGAATTACCGAGCCAGTGCCACCCATACACTTACTACAATTCACATTTAAATGAACATACATAATTAGAACCCCATTGAGTGTACGCCAGTCCTACTTGACAGTTTCACCCCTGCCTCTTGTTATCTTGTAGGAATTTACTACATTCTAAAAATAACAGTAATCCACCCTTGATTAAGTCTCTTAGTTATCGCTCATACCACAAAATTAAACACGACTCAAGATCTCATTCAACTTTTTGTCGCTCATTACAAATATTTTTGCATGTGATACCCAAACTCTTTAGGAAGGTTGTAGGTTAAAATTAAACCACGTGTGAAACAGCAAGTAATTAAAAACTATCTGTGCTGTAAGTTAATGATGAGTTTGGTAAGTGCCTCAGACTACTTGATGCTGCACCATCAGGTCAATGTTTTTCCATGTCAAGGAAATACTACAAAAGTAACAGTACACCAACTTTGAAATAAATTGAACCTGTTGGAGTTACTAAGATCCTTTCGTTAACTGGGCAGCGGTGCACCAGGATCCCCCAATGTTGCTTGTGTCCTTAGGCGACGGTAACCACTTACCATCAATTGGACTGTTAACCTGTCTGCCGACCTTAACATCAAATATAATTATTGTACAATTGAAAACTGAAAACAGTAAGTCTATGTGACTAATATTATAAAGAGAGAAGGTTTATGTGTTTGTAATGAATAATCTCAAAAACTACTGGACCGATTTTGAAAATTCTTTCACCCATAGAAAGCTACATTATCAGCGAGTAACATAGGCTATTATCCTTACATATTATAAAACGAAGTCCTCCGCCGCGTCTGTCTGTCTTTCGCGATAAACTCAAAAACATGCTGTTTTCACCAATGGATAGAGTGGTTCTCGAGGAAGGTTTTAGTATATAATTTTCAAAGCGGGCGAAGTCGCGGGCACCAGCTATCTACTAAAACTAAAGATACAACCCCTGAAAATTTTGTAGCAGCAAAGATGTCAGGCGTTATAATTATTGCTTTACACATTTAGTCAGGCGCTACGCATCCCTTACTCGCGGCCAAAGATTTAAATCGAAAGATGCGGCGTAATCTCCTCGCGCCATACTAAAAACACACCGAAAATTCTTAACATTGGGTTGGGCGCAGGCGCGCAACCCAACTACAGTTACACGCCAGCTACAGTGAGTGACGGTCGCTTGTTGAGAGCGTCGCTATCGTCACAGTCACGTTTGAAGTAAGGAATGTGTTGTCTGTGTTTAAAAGTGTGTTTAGACAAAGGTATATGTATTTTATACTTTTGTCTTTAGTATAATGTATGTTGTATTTTGTAACACACTTTCGCTAGTAATGCCGCATCTCTCGATTTAAATCTTTGCTCGCGGCACCAGTAAGACGCGGACTCGAAGTCGCGGGCACCAGCTAGTAATATATAAATAGCGTGTTTTAGTTTACTACAATATTATTTTTATTATAATTTCTTTTTTATTTTTCTCGTTTGTTATTGATATATGAGTACGTCTCCCAAGTAATTGGAACTGCGTCGTCACTCCGTTTTTCTCCCAAAATAATAATAACCTACGTTGAAAAATAATGGCTTCCCGAATCCGTGTTACCTGAAACCATAAATTTAATTACAAAGTGGGTCATAAATAAAAGCCTCCCTTCGTTTAAACGACAATTGCCTAACAAAGAATCGAATTCAATACCCTACACCAGAGATGTTTTAATGGAAAATAAATTTTAGCTTTTGATGTCGTCGCGCGTAAACGAATTTTAATTATTACTCTGCGCTCTTTTGAATCAATCGAACATAATAATATGTATCTTAAAATTTGTGTATATACATTTATATAAAAAACCCTTATAACTCTGGCTACCTTTCTGGTGGGAGCTAGGGTCTATTGGCAAATCTGTAAACACGAAGCATATTATGTCCGTAATAAATAAATAAATAATATGTTGTAAGCGCCGCAAATTATAGTGGAGAAGCATTTCAAAGAAACAAGAAAAAAAACTACCTTACCTATAGTCACTATCAAACGTTCTTAGCAAAACGATTTACCTAAGGAATTTCAGAATTTTGCAGTAGGCAACACTAAAATTACAGTACTTTACCGCACGTTTTCATTAATGGAAAGAGCGTTAAAAGAGGAAGCTTAAAAAAATTACAGAAAAAGTTTTACCCCTATTTCGATGAATGTCACAGATTTTTTAAAAATCTAGCGGCTTCGCAGCATCGAAATACTACAATGGAATTTGCGTCACAAATGCCAAAGCGGCACATAAAAAGAACGCCTTTGACAGAATCATGGCGGACTCTTGCCTTCACGCGTCAATGGTAAAAAGTAGTAACAATCAACTTCTACTATTTCATTTTAGACTCTAATGGGTTGACGTAAAGTAACATTTTCTTTAAATTACGTACTTATTATTATGTTTGTTTTGTTTTAAATGACAGTCACTTTTAAATGTTCCATAAAATTCGTAGTGTTTTGTATGGCACGCGAGTTCCAATGGTGACATTAGATTATAATCACAGTTAGCGCTTCTGTCTTTGTAAAATCTATTTATCGAGAAAAATTTTAACAATCGTATTTCTATCGCATTATTAGAGTAATCGCATTAAAACTATACAAAAAACAAGTGAGATGCAGTGGAATTGAAAACCTCCTTATTTTTTAATGTCGGTTGAAAAGTAAAATAAATATTAAAGAAAATAAACCGATAAATACGAGTAACAATAAAATGTTACAAATTTATTACCTTCTTGAGTACGTATTGACTATTACGTATTGACTATTATACTTACATGATAATTGAATAATTATTGTTAATAATTGGGTTATTGCGGGTGTCATTATATTGATTGAACATTGGTCAGTTCAATTTGGTTAATTATAGGGATTCAATTACTAACATAAATTTTATATAAACCAATTTCATTAGTAACAACAGTTGCGTAAATGTACTTATAGATATCTACTGATTGAGTAGACTAACTATTTTTATTTTATTTTTGAAGCAGAAATTCATTTCTTCACATCATCTACTAAATTACCTAAAATAATTTACTATGTTTTTGTGTTGCTTACTAATAATTATGTTTGTTTACTCCACTAATATGATATATTTAAATTAATTTTTGAAGTGAAAACGTAACCTAGGGCATCGATTTAAATGCATATAAATCTTCGACGTTAGATGGCGCTGCAAAAGCATAATAAAATTGCCTGAAAATATTTATATACTTGAATTGCCATTTTTGATGAAATGACGTTAGATGGCGCTGTGGTTTATGGATAAAAAAAAATTTGTAAAAAAAAATACTTTCTATAAATATTTATTAAAAACCCAAATATAATGTTACAAGTTTGTGAACCGTACAAATTTGTAAAAGTACGATATTTTTTTTATTATTTACCATTAGCCATGTACGTAATCTTTGTAATATTAAAAATTATTTTACCGATATTCAGCTACACTATAATATCCAAATTTATCTAGGTCTGTATGTGAATAACAAGCCAAAAATTCAATAACTGCAACAAAGAATTCAATATTGAAAATATATTTTAATATTCTCTTGGAAACTATGCATGCTTTTATACATATTATATTATATCTACTATGTTGTTAATTTCTATTGAATCAGAATATTGGGATATTAAATTCTCTGAAACCTGTTAAGGTGGACGTAGCTACGAAGTAATTAAGTCTGTATATGTATTATAAATTAAAATGATAAGTCGGTATTATATATGTACGCTTAAAAAATTAGAAAAGTTTTGCACATATTTTAATTAGGTTTTCACTTATTAGGTACATAAATGTATCTACTTAAATTACTTACTTAAATCATTGTATAATTTATTTTTAATACTGTTTGAT
Source organism: Synanthedon formicaeformis (assembly GCA_945859745.1). NCBI lineage: Eukaryota > Metazoa > Arthropoda > Insecta > Lepidoptera > Sesiidae > Synanthedon > Synanthedon formicaeformis. The sequence goes on from OX243975.1 coordinate 4,842,471, forward strand.
TAAAAAGAAAAAGTAGCCTATCCTATGTCCTGTACGTCTAAATGTTTATCTACCAAGTTTCATGAAAATCAGTTAATTCGTTTAAAAGTTATGGAGGAACATACAGAAGAAAATTCTAAAAATGGTCAATTTAGTTTTAATATCATGTATAGAGCCTATAAACACGATATCTCTGAACACAAAGTAACTTACTCCATGACCAACCCTTACAGATTTATTATAATAAAATTGTATTATATTTATATAATTATATTGAGTATTGATTGATGATATTGCGACTACATACCATAGATTACTCAAAATTTACAGCGTCAAGTTTTTATACTTGGACATTTTCCATTCGCCGAACATGATCACATAATGACGCACAATAAATGGCAAAGGTACATTCCTTTAATTAATAAGTATAAGCGCCTATTTCACACACGTCAATTAGGCCAAACTGTCATTTAAAGTCACCGGTAACCGGAAATAACTTAGCTGATATACCTTTGTTTGTACGGTAAACGTCCCAAACATTAACAGAAAATAACAGAAAATGATTTCTAAAAGTAAGTAATCAACACTTTACATGTAGTTTGTGAAAGAGGCCCTAAGCTGTATAAGTATGTTGCTATGAGCAAAAATAAATCTCCACTAGTGGACAGCGATTTCGATAAAGATACATGTAAAAAAATGTACTCTTTTTTAGTACCTACTAAATTTTAGTAACACGATAAAACTAGTTCAGTAAGGTTTATGCACCAATATACGCTTTGATATAAATAACATTTTGTTAGTACGCTCTCGAAGAAAACTCGTAGTTCGTGGCACATTTGTCAAAATACTTTATTACGTAGACTTTATGTCTGTTCACTAGATGTGGCATAGTACGCTCAGATGGACATCCCTGTTTCAATGCAATACATATGTGGGTATATCGAGGGCCGAGTTAACTTTGGTTACTGAATTTTTCAAAGAAATTATTATATTATTACTAGCTGGCGCCCGCGACTTCGTCCGCGTTGAAAAAGAAAAAGTAGCCTATCTTGTGTCCTGTACGTCTGTACGTTTATCTACCAAGTTTCATGAAAATCAGTTAATTCGTTTAAGAGTTATGGAGGAACATATATACATACATACATAGGAAAAAAATTCTAAAAATCGTCAATTTAGTTTCAGTATCATGTATAGAGTCTATAAACACGATATCTCAGAAAACAAAGTAACTTTCTCCATGACCAACCCTACAGATTTATTATTAGTATTGATTACTAGCTGGCGCCCGCGACTTCGTCCGCGTTGAAAAAGAAAAAAGTAGCTGTGTCGTGTTCGTCTAAATTTTTATCTACCAAGTTTCACAAAAATCAGTTAATTCGTTTAAGAGTTATTGAGGAACATACATACATACAATACCTACACTTACAGATTTATTATTAGTATTGATATTGATTGATTGATAACAGTATTTTAACTTAAGAAGACGCTCCCATATTATTGTACGTGATTTGTCAACAAGAAACTCTTAAAAGGTTCTTACCGAAATGGGATTAGCTTCCAAACAGTACCGCTTCCAGCGAGACAATACAATTAACTCTGCGGTTCTGGTCGTAAAAAAATAAATGAGATCTCTGTCTCAACGGGAGTTATCCTTTTGCGCTCCGAATCACAAGCCATTCAATTTTCCGATGAAACTTCATCGATCACTTCTAGACAGTGGATGTACAATCGCAACCATAACGCTAAATAGAATTTTCGTGGAACTAGGGCTGTTTTCTTAGTTACAGGGTAATTTCAGCAAGTCAGTTCAAAATGAAAATTTAACTATTTAACGTAGATATGTTACTCGCTGATAATGTAGAAAGAATTTTAACAGTTTGTCCAGAAATTTTTGAGTTTATTCATTACAACCAGACCGGACTAGTTTATTATTTTTTTTAAATAATTGCAATAGTTTTTATTTTGTTTTCTCCAGTATTTAGAGTAGGTACTTTCCCTTCAGGTGCGGTTAAAAAAGTCCTCCCTGTAGATATATAACGTATTTATAAATATGGGTAACTAGCTGGTCTTTCACATAAAAAGCTATAGGGGCTAGTAAACAAAGCTAATCTCTTCTAAAAGACTGAACACGACGCGTCGCAAACACAAAACGATAATGTCAAGCTTGTCAGAAACATTTTCATAGGCAATGGCATTCGGCAAAGAAATGTGTGAAAAAAAAATGGAAATAAAACTTTTACCTTAAACGTTTTGAAAGTATATAGATCTATAGCTAATACAGCTTTTTAAAATGATTTCCATGTATCAAGTGAAACGCAAATATATGTACAATTTCTAAACTGTCAAGAGGTAAAGAAAAGAAAAAGGTTCCACGGCGTAAAAGAAATTCACAATGTACATTTTCCTCCCATAATTCCCTTCATAATAAATGATAATACATTTTTCAAGTTCGTTTATATGGTTTCATTGAAACGTTGACAATTGTGTTCGTACGGATTTGGGAGATATATGAGAATATTTTATCTTTATTGGGCCCACACGCCACGATACATTCATATCGATATTAAAGTTAGGGATGTCACTTGGCTAAAATTTAACAACTAACTATAGTTAGTCTGTTCGTTAAAAATCAAACAGATTATATTTTAAAAGACTGAGGGCCTCTTTCAGAAACTACAAGTAAAGGGTTGATTAGTTATTTTTAGAAATTTTTTTTTGTTTTATTGAATTATGCACTCGGTTTACTGCATCATTCGATAGGCGATTTTTTTCTTATTATTTTCTTTTCAATGTATGGGACTTTTACCGTAGAAACAAAGATATATCAGCTCCATTATCCCCGGTTACCGGTGACTTTAAATGACAGTTAGCCTACTTGACAGTTGGTGAAAGAGGCGCTTAAGCGAATATTTAACGGCTGGTTTGGATATGGTTATCGTTAAAATTAGATGGTGCAGCCTACCTTAAGTTTAATGGATAAAAATTAACTTAACTGTCTTAAATAAAAATTAAGCCCTTATATTTAATAAAAATTAAATAAATAAAATAAATATTAAATAAAATAAATATTTTTAAATTAAATATTTTAATCAGTGTCAGTGGAATCTTGCCTCGTATTTATTATAGTATTAAAAGTATTTAAAAATATTGTCATTAATTAATTTGTCTTTGGCCGATAACCAACGATGACTCATTGCATTTTTAACAGGAATCTAGTATAGATAAGCCTTTCTGACGCTTCAAGAGTGTTACAAATTTTACAATGTAATATGTAACAGTATACTATTAATGTTATGTTTTGATGTCTGAGAGATTTCAGAACCAATCCAACAGGTTTGTTAACTTTTGAGGGGCCTCGGGTTCGATTCAAGGCGTGCAATTTTAAAAGTTGTCTCTGGTCTGGATTTGGAGAGTAGTGGCAGGGCACGCAGCAATTTCACAGTCATTTGGGCAGTAACCACCTCTTTTACAGAAGACCACCGTGAAAGAATAGCATATGTGCTGTTGTGTTTCGGTTAGTGAGTAAGGGATGCCAGTGCCCTTTACCATGACCATAAAAGTATTAAGGATAAGGCAAGAATATTGTCGGTAGCGCACTTTGTAGTACATATAGCGTTACTTGTTATAGACAATTAAGTGGACCGTCAGCTTGCCTGTCGACTTTAACATAACAAAAATGGTTTATCCTCAGCCTTTCCTTGTTTCTTAGGCTAAGGTCACATTGTACTTGCCAAGCTAAGAGCTTTGTTAGGATGTTAGGAGCTACGCTTGTGTACAAAATACAAATGGTCACATACAAGGCGCTTACTTTCACGCCGTGTTTTAGTGTAAACAGCACAAATATGTCACCCTCTAAGAAAATATTAATTCATTAAAAAAATCAATGCTATTTAATTAAAATTAAAATTTATCTATTTAAAAAAAAGCAATTAGAACTTCTTCCATTGTAAATTTCAAAGTTACTAGGCGACTTCAAAATTGAGATTTTTCTTATAGTCTTTATACTCGTACTTATAACTAAGGTCTTTTTTATTTATAAAATACAGTTCTCAATGTTGTTCGTTGTCTCTTTGTGAACGTCTTCGTTATCGAAGCTACACAATATACACATAGGTATACGAACAAACTACATATAATATGTATGTACACCTTCCTTTATAGAATGAACATAGCCTTCATTGTCTCTCCACAAGGCTGCCTTACAATTTATCCATCTTGAAATAATAAAGGATTATACTTTGTAATTTAAAACATTTTTATATAATACTGCGGTTACACTAGAAACTTTCGTAGTTGCCATTATAAAATTAATAAAAAAAGTAATAAATAATAACAATAAATTCAATGTGAACTAAAATAACTGTTGATATTCTGTCAAGTATCAAATTTTTATATCATCGAAATGTGTTCCCGTAATGGTTACATTAAAATTGATTGTTGTTTTTCGCTCGAAAACCAGGATTTAGTGTTTTCGTGGAAATCTATAAATTCATTTTACTGCCTTTAAAATTTATCGCTCGAACGAATCCGAGAAGTCTCCGTAATAGTCGCGTTGAAGACAGCAAAGGATTTTATTTTATTTTAATGAGACTTCGTTCTAGGAATTTAAATGAAATTTATATACTCAGTGAAAATTATTCGTTTATTGCTATAAATAATTTTTCACTTCCAAGAAATATAAAAAAAGATTTGTGGAGTGGAGAGTTGGACGCAACTTCAGCATTGTGCTCGAAATTGGAAGCGTTTAAAATTTTGGTCAAATTTTACTTTTAAATTTTTGAGAGTCATCATGAGGGTTCAATTGGCGGCGTGTTGTGAAGCTTGCCACCAACACCTAAAATGATGACTACAACCACTCTGTGAAGAGTGAAACCGACTAATAAGAAGAGAAAATTTTGGTATACAAGTTTATATTAAGCATTTTATGAGTGCAGAGGATAACAAATGTTGAAGTGCATCGAATGAGAAAGTCAATAGAAATCCTAAGAACGATAAAGGAGAGGAACATGATGAGGGGCAAAATATACGGTTATTTTTCAACTAGTGGTTTCAGGAAAAATACAGGAAAAACATGGCAGAGGCAGAAGAAAAACTTATAGTATGATTGAAGAATTTAAGAGAGTGGTTTTAATGGGCACTCGCTCTATTTATCGTGCAGCATCTTCCAAGGTTAAGAAAGCCATAATAATAGTGGCAACAGAAGCGCTACTTTAAGAAGAAGAAACTAGTTATTGCTACATAAGTTTATGGGTAAGTTAAAATAGGGTCTGCATGTAAATTGACAAGTACAGCCGAAACATAAGCTGCTATTTCACCGTGATCTTCTAGTATGACTCCGAAACGCAAAGCCCTACTGCCAATACTAAAAATAGTAATTTATTTGTGCAACATATTAAGCTCTTAAATACTGTCGTTATATCGTATATCAGTGTCTCGTAGGAGATGAAATATAAATCTCTTCATGGATCCACCAATATAAATTGATCTCTGCTAATTCTGCTAAATGCGAGTGCACAAGGGAGAAAATAAATCATAAGGTGGCGCTAATATTTTTGGCAGCTTAGATACTGTCGACATACGTCGAATCTGTTGGGAGTTTCGTGATCACTTTGTCATATTTTTTGGATTTATTATTATTAAGTGAAGTTGTATTTGTTTCGTTCTCTTACTGTTTTGATATTATTAACTTGACATTGGGCTATTTAAACACAGTCAGCTCACAAAGACAACTGTTTTGCAAAAAAATATATTTAATCCAACTGGTGCCCGTGACTTGGTCCGCGTTGAAAAATAAAAATTTAACACATGAGAAAATGTTAATTTCTCCAGGGATCATATAAAAATATAAAAAAAATTGGGGGTCACCGTTGTCAAGGCGACAAAATTTTCAGGCGTTATTACTCACTAGCTGTTGCACCGACTTCGCCCGCGTAACTTTATAATATAGGTTATGTTACTGGCTGATAATGTAGCTTTCTATAGGTGAAAGAGTTTTCAAAATAGGTCCAGTAATTTTTGAGTTTATTTATTACAAACTTACAAATCTTCTCTCTAATATTTTCTTTTTCAACGCGGACGAATTCGCGTGCTCTAGCTATTAGTTAATAAAAAGCATTATCGCCTCACACCAAAGATTTAAAGCCTTTCAAGACTTTGTTTAATTTCAATTAATATTTAGAAAAATCTTTGTAATGTTTCCAAGTGCTAGCCATAAGCCGACATTCCGGCAGTTTTACAAGACGGGTAAAAAAACTGAGTGCTCTTCTCTTTAAAAGCCCCTGTAAACTTTTATTTCGCCTTATTTGTATTTCACCAAAATTTTACTTGTTGTTAGCTGTATAACTACATACCTACAATGTTTGATGACAACATAATATATTTTAACTTTAATATTTATGGATTCGTCCCTATACTAAGTTTCATCCTTTATTTTATCCCAAGTACCTAGATGTAATATCAAAAACCCTAAAACAACTTTTAACATTTTCACTGACAAGCTTAATACACATTTAAAATTTGTGGAAAAATGGTAAATAATGAAGTCTCAATTACTTTTAGACATAAGCTATCTTCAGACCAAGTTTCATTGGATACTAAAAGATTTATCCGTGAAAATTCAATTTGAAATAGTTTATTTCAATTTTTTAATCATAAGTAGATATTCATTATAGATTCTCAGAAACGTAACAATGCTTTTGTTTATGTGTTCCTATTTAGGTCCGGATAGCTGATAATTTGGACAACACAGCATACAGAAGGAAGGCATAAATCAATGTCTAGATCTCAGCAGTAAATAACAACGCAACACACATAAATTGCTCTGTTACACCAAGATTCCTAGTTCTATTGAGGGCACTACAAGTCTGCGAGTGAATCCGAAATGCGATCGTTCGAATGGAATTTAGACCTTCAATAATGTTACCTGTCCCTGTTTTAATAGGCTTTCAAATTTTGGTTGACTAATTGGTTGATAAAAAGTAGGCATTCTAGATGTTAATCCAGGTAAAAAACTATCTGTACGTCAAATTTCTTCCACATCCGTTAAGCCGCTTATGATATTAGCGCTAAAAAACAAACAGATAAAAATTTGGGTGATTTTATTACAGCTCGTTTACGATTTTATTTTAGTAACACTTTCTGTCTGTTAACTTTTTACGCCTTAAGTGCTTAACCAATCATCATGAATTTTGCATAGGCACACACTGTCAGGGTTACTATTAATGGTCACTATCTGAATCATGGTTAAAACTACATCAAAATCTTATATTATGAAGAAAAATAAACACGGAAAACGTCTTTGTATTTTACTTCTCAAAGATTATAATCCAATGATAGCAACCTTGACACCTCTGGCGTTTTATTTACTGTCCTAATAAAGTGACTTCTCCATCGTCATTTTACTGCCCAATAAACCTGATACTGTCGACATAACCAATTTAATCTGCAGCTATTTAATATCATTTCGATTTGCGATAAAAACAAATTAAGTCCCGCTTCAACATGACTGTATGTGAAGTAACGATCGCTCGTGTCGTTTCATCTGCCGATTCGTCATACGCCGGTTCGAATCCCGGTTGTTCGTACACCTCTTGTGTTTTAAATTTCATGTATGAAACATTTTTTTCCTGCAAATTATATACACTAACCTTCCCCGTTGATCCCTCTTTCCATTAGTGGAATCCGTATCAAAATTCGTTGGCTGGTTTAAGAAGTTAGGGGAGAAAAATTAACAGCCTGACTGTTAATTAATAAAAAGTGACTATTTTATAACAAGCAGGTGCCCGCCACGTCCACGTTGAATAAACAAATACGAAGCCGGGGTCGTGTCGCTAGTTAAATTGGTTGCCTTGGAGCAATTGACCACAAAATTTCTAAAGCCAAATTAGAGGTATACAATCAGATATGTTTACTTTGCCACATCATTGGCCCAATATAAATCTCTTTCCCCTTTGTTTTTGCGGGACGCGACCTATTTCTCGTTGGGCTCATCATTCATAGGCCGTGTTTTGTTCAGTGATGTATGGCTATCTTCAAATCTAAGTGTGTCATCACTTAACGCGACTATTCTTCCTGCTAATGCGAGACTGCGGATGTTTATCTAGGAAACTGAATGTTTCGTTATCCTGTTTACACATCGGTTGTTTGTTGATTTCCCACTGTGTAAGTTGGACACACTAGATTGAGGTTCGTAAGACAAGCCGTGCAAAGTCGCGTATTGGTTGAAATTAACAATATTAAGGGCCTCTTTCACCGTCTGTCAAGTAGGCTAACCGTCATTTAAAGTCACCGGGGATAATGGAGCTGATATACCATTGTTTGTAAGGTAAAGGTCCAAAACATTAAAAAGAAATTATTAAAAAAAATTCGCCTATCGAAGGATGCACTAAACCGAGTGCTTAATTTAATAAAACATAAAATTATTTCTAAAATTAACTAATCACACTTTACTTTTAGTTGGTGAAAGAGGCCCTAAGACATGCGACCAAAGCGCCTACTTACGGCTATTCCCGATTGCAGTTAATGTGCGTAAATACTTTTTTTTCTTTATTATAATTTTATTGTTTAAAGGAAAAAAGGGAATTTTGATAAAATAAAAAATAAATAAAAATGTTAATTTTCCACCGGAAAAATCGTTTTTACAATAAATCCGTGAAGATTATCGCTGAAGTTTGACTCTTGTATACTAATTCTATTATATAAATTATTTAAAATTACATTTATAATAAGCTAGATTTTAATCGATTAGCGGTGAGGGTGACTGTTATTAGAAGCCAAGTCATTGAAATTCAAATTTCTATAGGCCTCGCTTACCCCGAGGGTGAGATAAGTTTATATTATAATTATAGTTCAACAGAGCCGTTAGATATAAATCTATGTAAATTCGATAACAATTTTTGTTAACAAATTATCAAGTTTGTAACAAATATATTTTATAGACACATAGATCAAAGCTGATTTTCTTCTAGATTAGATGTTCCAGTGCGAATAAAGATCTTGTTAAGATTTTGTTAATTAATGGTAAAATACACTTTTTTAATTAATTTAATGAAAAATACAGTATTTTAATGAATAATATTTTTAATGTGATGTTGTTTCGGTTTATTCCATTTTCGGCACCTTCCCATCTCGGCACCTTCGACGTGCTGAGTAAAATTTAGTTTAAAAGTACAGTACACTTAAGGGCCTCTTTCACCAACTACAAGTAAAGTGTTGATTAGTTACTTTTACAAATCATTGTCTGTTTTATTGAATTATGCACTCGGTTTACTGCATCATAGGCGATTTTTTATTATTATTTTCTTTTCAATGTTTGGGACTAACAAAGACAAACAAGAACAAGTGAAAGAGGCGCTAAATGTTTTAAAATAAATGTTTGAGTAGTAACATGCATTTTAATAATATAAATAATTGCACATAGATTTATTAATGATCGACGCTTGCTCTTCTCTGTTCTTAATTTTAAGAAATGTGTACGTTTGTTTTGATGAGATAATGTCATTTTTAAATTAGGTACTGTATAATAGGAGACTAGATAAAAGGAAGAAAAATGGGAATATAATATGTCCATGTAACTTTTTTTTATATATATAAAATTTAGCGCCTCTTTCACAAACGTCAATTAGGCTAAACCTAAAGTCACCTGTTACCGGGAATAATTTAGCTGATGTACCTTTGTTTGTACGGTAAACGTCCCAAACATTAAATAGAAAATAATAAAAAAAATTCGCTATCGAATAATGCAGTAAACCGAGTGCATAATTCAATAAAACAGAAAATGATTTCTAAAAGTAACTAATCAACACTTGTAGTTGGTGAAAGAGGCGCATAGCCTAATATGTTACGCGCTTCTATAGGTGAAAGAAATGACAAACAAAAATACAAATCTTCTCTCTTTATAATATTACTATAGATGATCACAAATATAGAGTTCATTTGTGATGACCATATTGTTATTATTGTTAGTACTCAAAATTTTATACCTACCTTAGTGAGAGAAAACACCGCGTTTCGCAGTCAGTCTGTGTAGATCATTTTACGGCATTACCTATACCTAAACAAACAGCACCTGAAAACCACATTGAACTAACAAGCACCTATGCTGTTATGTTTTGTTATTAAATAAGTGTTTCTAAAGTTCATTCTAACTTACCCTTTCGCACCTTTATTCCAATACCGTCACTATCATAAATAAGCTAATTGTGCAAGAAAAGCTATTTTAATGTCGTTTTAGGAATGAAGGGAGTGGAATTTTCGTTTATTGTCGATAGGTTAACAGCGCCCTATAGATCAATGACTAGAAATTATAGTTTAGGAATCGAAGCAATATTTTAATTAGTGCTCAGAAAATAAATAGCGTTAAAAACATTTTTTTGAAGAATTTCGTTTAGTGACGGTATTGGAATAAAGGTGCGCTTTTACCTTTTTCTTCACGATCTAAATAGGTGTCTGAGAGACACAAGAACACAAGAAATATTGTCCTTTCAGGTTAGTAATTATTCTCAGGTTGACTTTACTGAGAACTACCAGAAGTCTTTGCCAGATGAAACATCAAAAAAAGAAATCAAATAAATCATTCTTTTTATAAACATTTTCTCGTCTTTATTTAACATTTCCCCCGACAACACTTCTAATGGCATGAGTTATAAAAAGAAGGAAACACCCAAAACGTTCTCGAACTTAATTAAACTTTTTCCTATGAAAGTATGTTGTTCATTTTATTTCTTGTCTCGCCTAGTTTCCAACGTGATGTGGTCCAATTTAAAAGGGAATTGTCGTTTTTGATATATTTAAACAGAATTTATCTTTAGATAGATGAAATATTAACTTGTACATTAATTGTTCAACGTCAGAATAATGAAAACAGAATGAAATATACTTAATGGACAAAAGATAATAATTACAGGATTAAAAATAATAAGGAGTAAAAGTAACAAACCGAGAAACATAAACAGTTATTGCGCTGATATGATTTTTTTTTATTTATTTAATTCAGCAAATTAAAGTTGAACACATGATAACAATTTGGTACACAAACCCATAAAAATCAGTCTTAAAATTCCAAATAATAAAAAAATCTAAACTATTACAAATATAAATACGTCGAACAGTTAAATGGTTTAACATGGTTTTAACAGTCTCACACGTCGTTTATTATATGACTGCGTATGACGATGTATACTTAATTTATTAGTAACCAGTCATGGCAGTCCTTCTGACGAAAGTAGCTAACCTCTTTAGAAGAACACTGCCCCTAAGAGGGAAGAATAGTACGTACTCGTCCATACAAAAAGAGAAAATGTTTTTCCACTTCTTTTCCAATCTCCGTGATTTTTTTGTATGTTATTGATACAATGAAAGACTAAGTTTATAGGTTTTCCTTTTTTCAAAATTTGCAATAGATTCAAACTTATTTAACCTCAAATAACTTAATTTTTGTGATTAAAACTTTGTGGAATTAAACAGTTTGTTTTATAACAACAATCTAATTTTTTTTAAAAAAGCGAAACCTATAAACCTAGAATATATTATGCTGAAACGATCGAATATTAAAATCAAAGTGATTTGTTAAGATTTAGTTAGTGGAAACTGTTTTCTCCCGAAATGGAAATTTCATCAAAAAAGTACCTATTGTCAGTCGCGAGCTGCAACGCTCTCTATCTCGCGATTGCCCCGGGACAAGAGCGCACGAGCGCTTAATGTGTTTTCCTAAATACCTATTTCGTTAGGATCGCAAAGCTATACTTCCCTCTTAAATAAAACAGTTGGCGTCTGCTCAAGCAGGCGATGCCATAACTCATTCCTCTATTCTATTGTTATATAGATAAGGATAAGGTTAGGAGTCCCTTATCCCATCAAAGCCACATGCAGACAGACAGTAGGTATCTCTGCTGAACTTTACATAAAAAATAACATTTATGACACCAACTGTGTCTTTAAGTTCATTAAAATACAGTGCCCATGGTACAGGTGCGAAGTTCACCTTCATTACCCATCATATACATATAAGTATCTTACTGTAGAACAAGATGTTTGTATATTTCCATTTCAATGTAACACTAGGCTTCAATGAAGTTGTTCACAAATTCTATCAAGAGAACAGCACGGTTACTTCCGCTGGCTTGTTGCGTGTATTCCAAGTAGTAACCACCTATCATCAAGTTGACCGTCAGCTTTTTTTACGATATTAAAAAACCAGATTAACAGAAAATACCTAAGGTCCTGATTTCAAGACAACACGCTCTATCCTGTCCCCCACACCAAGCCACAAGTTGTATATATGTATAGAGAAATGATTTGGCTTCCACCCAAACTCCTGGTCGTGTATCTGACAAGCAGTGGATTTATCATATTATGATATACAGCGCGTTTAATAAGCCGCCTTATTCTTTAAACATTGTTCCTTACCAGTTTCGACTTAATTAACTTTTCAAGAAAACGTTTAATTAAAAGTTGTTTTTAATTATAAAGAGGATTTTGGAAGGTTTTTTGTTCTTATACGAGCTTGCTCTGAAAAAAAAATTGTTAACGCCAGATTTCATTATACTTTTCGCTTAATTTAAGAAACACAATTTTTAATTAATGGATTTTATGACTTAACTATTTTATAACAATATATAAGAAATTTTATCTTAGTCTGTAAAAGGATGAATTTTATTAAAAGTAGATATTACCTTTTCTGGTCGCCTACTCCGATTGATTATTTAAAATTTAAACTATGTTTTCACACAATATGAAATGTGTAAATCCAGAATTTTACTATCCGAGTGCTAAGTTTCATCCAAATTGAATTTTATTTAAACGTTATTGAGCAATAAACATTCACACACTGACTTTTTCCTGTGTTTATCTTGTAAGTAATATATTTTATAGAGACATATATTTGTAGCCCTTTATCAATTCTTAAATCTTGTAAATCAATAAGCCGCCCTATACAGTGAAAAAGGGAGGAGTAGCTGTTCTATTTACAAATTATTAACCAACAAATTATCTAATGTAATGTCTGAAGAGCGAGGAGCTTTATCAAAACTACGACAAACACAAACATGAAGAAAGCGCCGTTGGCAAAGGACTAACCGCATCTCATATATACAAATTACAGCAATTATAACATGACAGGGCCTAAGAATCAGTAAATGCGAGTAGGCAGAAGGATATCTCGAAGATTTATAGATTTTAGGACAGGTATTATTACTAATTGATATTTATTACACACGCATAATATAACGAAACATTATAAATGTTAGAATATATAGATTTTTGAAGTGAAAATCTTCTGTAGGCGCGTTAGGCATTTTTGAGATGGGAAAAAACTATTGAACTCGCGACCTGTTACCGTAATCGTGTAGCCGATTAATTTAAAATAGAAAAATTTTTGAGTTTGGAAAAAACCATTGAACTCGCAACTTGTAACCGTGTAACCGTTTAACCGGCAAATCTGTATATAAGTATGTACTGAGCTATATAATTGGAGTTACTTTGGTGGATAAGGTCACAAATTCTCTAATTCGCCTATGAACCAAAGTTTTCAACATATCCGAAAGAATCAGCAAGCTAAAGTGGCAGGGCGGATAACCGATCCTATAATATTTGAATACAGTTATTCATCAAAACATCAGTAAAACCCGCATTCAAATAGGTTAAGCCGTTTCTGAGGTTAGCGTAGGTAAACAAACACACAGACAAAAAAGTCAAAAATTCTAAAAACTATTTTTTGACGTATTCGCTTGACTTTTTTTAAGCAATTCAAACTTATGTACTGTATGTAAATTGTACCGTGTCTTACAACCCGTATCAATTGTAAACCCCATAAGCTTGTAAATTAGTTTTTGCCACAACTTGTAGAACATTAATTTCTGTGTTGATCTATTGTTTAAGGTTGTGTAGCAGATAAGACTTTCAAGTAACCATTACATGAATATTAGACCTGGCTTCGCCTGCGTCATGCGTGCCTGTTTAAAGTTACAAGTAGTAAAAATATTATAGGGCCTAAGTCGTTCTAAAATAATATATTAGTTAGAGGTCATTTTTATTATGGTCTAAGATCCGATGAGATGTAGTCCTTCATCCATCTGTTTACCAACTTTACCAGGCAAAAAGTATATTTTATCAATTGTTGTCTATGAGAAATTTTTCATATAAGTAGATAACAGTTCATAAAATATACTTTTGTCTGGTAAACAGATTGATGAAGGACTACCTCTCTTCGGACCTTGTACTATTAGGGCTGTGATCTCAAAGGAAATGCACGTCAAACCAATTCGATTTTTAAAAATGCCAAAATTACATTCGATACGAGTTCGATAGCAAAAAAGTCCGCCAAAATTATCAGCTGTTGCCGACTTGGCTACAGAGTTGTCCCAGTTGGCAACGCCTGTAACATGTTTCACTTTTATATTTACCCTGTTAAGCTAACATCGCTTTGGCTTTATGTACTGGGCGTCGGTAGCTGGCATGTACTCCGTTCTTTTTTCGCTGTGTAACATGCTCGCTGGGTAAGAGTTGGTATATTTATTATTGAAGTGCTTCTGCTTGGCACGCTTGCTTCATACGTATGAAAGCAAAATCCACATGACTTAGGCCAAATTTAGGCTTGAACAAGACTTGGCTAAATTTTATATTTGTGATAGAACCTAGCATTAACTTAATCCAAACTAGATTTAAAGCCAAATTTAGGCTTGTTAAGATTTGGTGTTAATTTGGTGGTGATTTTGTGTTGACGACACGTTTGGTCTAGTGGGTAGTAACCCTAGCTGTTAATCCAACGATCGCGGGTTCGAATCTCGCTCGTTTAAGAGTTACATACATACATACATACATACATACATACAGAGAAAATTCTAAAAATGGTCAAATTTAAAATGTAAATTTGTGTGTGTATGTTTGTATGAATAATATTATGTTGTATGTTTGTAATGAATAAACTGAAAACCGATTTTAAAAATTTTTCACCTATAGAAAGTAATATTTATCAGCGAGTAACGCAGGCTTTATTTTATACCTATTATTTTATAAAGTTACGCAGACGAATTCGCGTGCAACAGCTAGTAATTTATATATTACGATATACATATTAACATATTAAAATTTTAACAGCTTCCAAAGCAACCTATGTAATCGATAACTGGTTACACTGCAAATACTATTTAATATTATTCATTTGATTTACATAAATAATATTATTTTAGTGAATTGCAAATTTCCGGACACTTATATAACTGAAATTGGACCGTTCTACTTTGAAATATATTACGCGGTCATTTGACTAATATTAACCGCACAGTGGGCTAACAATGTGTTTAACAGTTTCAGGCTATTATGTAAGCTTTGAAACATTATAACAATAAAGTGGGACATCTCTACTTCTTCAAAGTACTATATCAGCTATTTATCCTTATCCTTACATCTTTACATAGTGTTGACGCCATTTTACCTACACATCCACACACATCGCACACACACAAACAAACGCCACATACCAAAAAATTTGGTAATATTAAACTTATAACTATTGTCGTTTCTTTGATTAAACTTACAAGGCAACACAATTGTTTATCACATTATATTTATATATTATATTACTAGCCGGTGCCCGCGACTTCGCTCGCGTTGAAAAAGAAAAAAGTAGCCTATCCTGTGTCCCGTACGTCTAAATGTTTATCTACCAATTTTTATGAAAATCAATTGATTCGTTTAAGAGTTATGTAGGAAAATACATACATACATACAGAAAAAATTCTAAAAATGATCAATTTAGTTTCACTATCATGTATAGAGCCTATAAACAAGATATATCTGAAAACAAAGTAACCTTACTCCATGACCAATCCTTACAGACTTATTATTAATATTGATGATGATATATGTTTTAAAACATTATCCAAATAAAAGAATTCTATAACACTTGTTTGATACAAAAGGTAATAAAAAGGCACATCCATTTTGATCTTCAACAATCGCACTTAACCATACTTAAAGTGAACGCAAATGTTCGGTTCGCCACGGCTTTATTGGAAGATAAACACGTAATTTTCCGCAATCCAAACGCACCACAAAATGTACAGTTGACCACTAGTTGACATTTAATGGAGCGATCCTATTTCTCTATACAAACTTATACAACATTTAAAACACACATTTAATATTTACTAGCTGCTGCTCGCGACTCCGCCCGCGTAACTTTGTAAATTATATACTAAAACCTTCCTCGAGAACCACTCTATCCATTGGTGAAAACAACATGAAATTCGGTGCACTATTTTTTGAGTTTATCGCGAACAAACAGACAGATAGACAGATGCGGCGGGGGACTTTGTTTTATACTCGTAATATGTAAGGATAAAGATTAATATTTATTTGAGGTCACGTTTGGTCTAGTGGCTAGTAACTACCTGTTTTACCTTTGGTACTTGAGTCGTGGATGTTTGTATTTATAATTTGTATGTCTTTACAAAAAAAAAAAAGTAATCTATGTAGTATATCAACTGTCTAGTATCCATAATACAAGCACTAGTTGCTTAGTATGTGCAGATTTTCCCACGCAAAAAAGGGCACACTGCGTTTCGTTCGCGGTCATTATTTTAATACTTTAAATAATTCACTCGTGAATTAAGGCAAACACCATCTACAAGTTTATTTAGGTTGCCCTTCGTAACAGGGTCCGAACTAAATTTAATTACATAATTCAAGTAAACCCTCTTAAAGACAGAATTCATACTTAAGGACAATGTACCAATTTGTGTGCAATTGAAACAACATTTTACGGAAATTGGTTTCAAAGTTAACATTTGGATGACATCGTTCAGAATTCGTGTTAACTTAATTATAATGTGTACTCCTTTTTATGTTAAGGTGGACAGACAGGCTGATGTTCCACTTGATGGTCGGTGGCTACCGTCGCCTATAACACAAGCAACGCCATATACGCCATATGCCATATAAGGGATAAGGAAGCAGTAATAGGCTCTGACATTTTTTGTAATATTGGGTTAGTTTTGTATTATGAGGTTCTAATAATAATAAAACCATAATAATAACCAGTCAATTTTCAGTTTCAATTTAACAGCCACCAATATTAATATTAATGACTATATAGGTAAGGGTTAATTTGTTTTGTTATTTTTTTTTCTTAATCTATATAAATAAAAAAGAATCACTAAATGTGTTGCTAAGCGCAAAACTCAAGATCGGCTGGACCGATTTGGCTGATTTCTTTTTTGTTGTGTTTGATGAAGTCTGAGGAAGGTTCTTATGGAGAGAAAAAAACGTAAAAAAATACGAGGGAAAAATTAAAAAACAATTTTCTTATCCCATACAAACCACTCTGTCCCCAGCTATCAAAACATTTGACGTCAATCAAAACAAAACGTACGTGTCATACGTCGTAATTAGAAAATAAAAATCTATAACAGAAACTGTAAAATCTTGCATTCATTAAATTTATAAAATCCTAAATTAAGTTTGTCTAAAAGGTAACACGACATTTATTGACTGTTAGGCGGTACGAATTTCGCCCTGGTCAGCTAGTATGAAATAAATTTTTAATAGTGAAGGGACTATTTCCCTTTTTTAATTAAATTAAAAAGGTAAATATTCCCTTTTTTAAAAAAATATTAAAATCGGTCTACACATTCTCTTGTTTTTGAAGTATAAACAAACCAACTTAATATCTGAAAATGTTGCTTTCTATGGGTGTAAAAATTTTCAAAATTGGTCCAGTACTTTCTGACTACGAGTATATTCATTAAAAACAAAAATACAAACATTTTCTCTTTATAATAAATTATTAGTATAGTAAAGGGAAAAACAGGGAACAGGTCGCTAGTAGTTCTATATAATCTCGTAGTTTATTTTATTTTTACCTTATCTTAATATTTTTTATAAATATTTTAATTAACAAAAAAATAAACTTCAAGCTCAGGGCCTCATATATAAAGGCTCTTAAGAATTATTTATATATTTGGTAGGCCAATTCCGTCGGAATCCAATTTGAAAACAAATCAATGTCGAGGGAAAGTAAAAGCTGGTTTCTTCCGTATAAGAAATGAAATTAAAAAAGACAAAAGTAAACGAACAATCAAAAGGAAAGTTTTCTTTTAGTTATAAAACTTTTTTCCAAGAATTTGTGTTGATTTAGGCATCTATAAGGAAAGAATTTTATTTGAGGAAGTATATCAATGATATTCAGTAAAAGAAACATACTGTAAACATCCATACATGTACATAAACATAATATTACTTAATGTGAAAGTAACTGTCTGTCTTTTCATAAGTAACCTTTTCATGCCTGTGTTACCTTCATCCAGAAGAAAGTAAGTTCCTGAGGGATCATCTAAAAATAATAAAAAATTGTAGCGACATCACCGTCGTCACAGGAATAAATAATAATATGTCGGATTTTATATTACTCGTTAATTTTCTCAGGAGTTTATATATTTTATTTTTCAATGCGGATGAAGTCACGGGCATCTGTTAGTGTTCTATAACTAAGTGAGCTTACTTGTCCCTTTTTAATGTGACTTCAATTAAATATTTTAAAATTTGTTCAAATCTTAAATCTATCGCCTAAGTAGTACTATATGATATTATATACTAGGGACCAGCTCCCGGCTTCACGAGGATGCATTTTTCTCTGCAAACCCCCCTTTTTTTGCTAAAAATTATATTTATTTAAACACTTAACTGGAACATAGACAAATATATTATGACAAAAATACGATTTCACATCAGTAATTAACTAAAATTATAACAAATACTGTCCCAATACACATATAAACATATTAGCAATCAGGATAAAGATTTAACTGCTCCGGAGGAACTTTAACCAAATATAACTTCTTAGGTACGTAACACACAGATTAATAGACTTAAGTTTCGAACTCATAAATAACTTTAATCGTTACTAATGTTCTGTAACTTAACCCTACTATCCGCGGAATAAGTTACGAGTACTTGAATCTTGTTAAAATAATACATTTATTAAGACTTCCAGTGTTCGTTAATTAGTTTGTGGCTGAGTTCCCTTAGACTCTTAGACCTTTAATTACCTTAAGATTACACACAAGTTTCTTTTATGCTCAATCAAAAAAAAAAACTATACATCCTACTTACACTATGCTTACGTGAACAAATTTATTATTAAAAAAAAATGTTAAATTGCTACCAGAAACATCATATAAACTTAATAAACCTAAAAATTCTGCATAAGGTTTAAGAACATGCAAGGTAAAAGAAACATACAAGCGATCTGCTCCCGGCTTCGCCCTAGATGCAATATTTTTTTATATACAAAAAACTTCCTCGTTTATCCCTCTTTCAATCAGGAAAAACCGTATTAAAATCCGTTGCTTGGTTTAGCAGTAGTTAGCGGAAAAACACGCAGACGTTGACAGTTTCGGTGACTTAGTTGCAAAATATTGTATTGTTCTACTTAGGTTTATAAAAAAAACTTCATCGGGTTAATGAAGTTAATCGGTTGGACGGATTTGTATGAAATTTCGTACACATATAGTTTATTTTCTGGATTTACATATAGGATACTTTTATCCTGAAAACTTTTTAGGTTACCGAGACATTGTCTAAAAATATAAAAAATTTGGCGCCACTGTCGTCGCAGAAGAAAGAACGCAGAAGATCGCGGGCACCGGCTAGTTTAGTATAAATATAATTGCATTAAATTATAATCATTAATATTATGAATAAAAATACACTAAAACAAAATGCATGACACCCTTTGAAGCACATAATAATTTGTAACATTTATCAAGTTTTAACACGAGTTACGACAACAACTACGTCAAAAGGGCATTATCTTAGTTCAGTAAATACCAGCCAAGTTATTGTCCCTCGTATCTTACTGGAAACACGCATTCCCATTCCTTACATATCTCAAGTTACATCGAAGTTTAGGAGCCGCTGGCCCGTTTGTAATTGTACAAGTTCTCAAACTGTCTTTGCCGTGCGCTCAAATATTTTGGTTATGTACCCGCTCTAAATCTAATCCAAGGGTTTATTTTGAGAGATTATTTCTACTTAAAAATAAATCGCAAAAGAAGATTGTTTTAGAAGTTTTCTAATGTGTTTTTTTTGAGTAGTATTAAAAATAAAAAATATAATATAATATAATATACTTAATATAATATAATATAATATAATATAATATAATATAATATAATATAATATAATATAATATAATATAATATAATATAATATAATATAATATAATATAATATAATATAATATAATATAATATAATATAATATAATATAATATAATATAATATAATATAATATAATATAATATAATATAATATAATATAATATAATATAATATAATACATATAATATATTACATTACCTAATATGTTTTAATAATATTTATTAAATTTTATTTATTTATCGTTTTTAAGGCGTAAATTCCAGTCGTGCGTCGTAGCTGACACACACACTTTTTATTATAATATACTTATTATTACAATAAACTTCACAAATATACGCCTACCTACAACCTAAAATATAGCAACGTTCGTGACATTGCTATATTTTATGACATAAACACTGATTTTCACTTGTTTACCTCGCACAGTGGTCCCAAAATACTACTTAAGTCACGATTTATTATATTTTTCCTTTCAACAAAGCCTGAAGTGGTGACAAGAACAGCTATATATTACCATTGTGGTCATTATACTCGTCTACTGGCCCGTTCAAATGATAAATAACTATACCAAAACAAACGATTTTTGGTCGCAAACAAGAACATTTAGATCGGGGAATAACATTGTTTTGATTCCTTCGACATTTTTACGTTAGATGGCTTGTTTACGTTGTGTTAGCTATGATTTCGTTACTAACTTGGGTTCAGGGTGCACATCATGTGCAGTGGAAATGCTACTTTATCATAAACTCTTACGATTCAATTTGCATTGAAATTGGTTCATTGATTAAGGTCCATGCTTAATCAATTAATTTGCTGTTGTGTTTCGGTGGGTGAGTTAGGGATAGCAGAGCTTATTTCCCTATCCCTTCCTTAATCCTACCCTTATCTTCCCTTATCCTTCCCTTATCCTTCCCTTATCCTTCTCTTATCTTTCCCTTATCCTTCCCTTATCCTCCCCTTATGCTTCCCTTATCCTTCCCTTATCCTTCCCTTATCCTCCCCTTATCCTTCCCTTATCCTTAATCCTACTAAGGCGTTGCTTGTATTAATAGGCGACGTTCAAGTGACCTTTAGACAAAAAAATAATTTGTAGCCTTCAATAATTTAATTTTCTTGAAATTTGAATTTTCATCTTGGTACTTTTCAGCGCTCTCTAACGAATTTTTTGAGTGGGTGGTCAGAAACGATGCCTACAATAGCCTCTTGACACACTTGAGTAGGCTGTTATAAATATAACCATTTTCCCGGGCAAAAAAACCTTGAACTTATTAAATAAGGTAATAATGTTGAAGAAATTGTAAGCTTGTGTACTAAGAATTGATAAATTATTTTCATATTACATTAATTTATAATATTAAAGTCTAACTAATTTATAATTTGTTTTCCTCAAACACAAGTCTTGGATTTTTTTTATGTGGATTCGAGGAAAGAATTTTTAGGCCGGATGATGGTAATAACGGTTATTTATAAACCTAAATATTTAATTATACATGTTTAACGTGATTGTACGTCTTTAAAAATATTTATTTACTAACTGACGCCCGCGACTTCGTCCGCGTTGTAAAAGAAAAAAGTAGCCTATCCTGTGTCCTGTACGTCTAAATGTTTATCTATCAAGTTTCATGAAAATCAGTTAATTTGTTTAAGAGTTATGGAGGAACATACATACATACAATACTTACACTTACAGATTTATTATTAGTATTGATTAAATTGGGATTTAGGTTCTATTTCACATCGATTGACTTTCTTATCGTCGATTTCCTTAGAAGAAAGGGGAAGGCAGTATGAACTCATGCAGCTCCTGAGCACACTCTCCGAAGTACATATCTTAGAAGACATATATAAGTGCGATTTTGCGTCTATGTGCCAGCCTCTGCAGCTTAATTCTCAAAATATTTTAGCTGACCTGGCAAACGTTGTTTTGCCAAAAAATAAAAAAAAAAATTTTTTGATTCGGCAACCTTTATCACTTAGAGGCATAAAAATTGTTTACGACCTATTCTCAGACCTACAATACACAAAAAACTTCATAAAAATAGGTCAAGCCGTTTCGAAACAGTTTGGTTACAAACATTGCCACACAAGAATTATATATATTATATTATATATAGATTATATTATCAATAACAACACCTTAAAATTTAGTACTGAAGCTAACCACAAAAGCCTCTAACATGGTGGGGAAAAATCCTCTTAAAAGATCATTGTATGTTAGCATAAAAATGTAACTGAACATTCTGAAACCTCAACGTAATAACAAGATTATCTTTGCGGAAACTTCGTTCGCTATTATTTTTCAACCACCATTACGGAGAAGGGTTAAGACCTTTGTTATTATGCCCTTAGGGCGCAGGGCAGACACATTCCTTTGTAATATAATTCCGCTCAACTACATCCTACGGGAATGAAGTAACATTTTATTAATATTGCGTTATTTTAGTTCTCGTTATTTATCTGAAAATATTTATGTGAAAATTCTCATCTGCTTGCCTCATTTATTATTGTTCAAAAATTTTCCGCATTCCGATCACTGAAATGAGAGAGTATCTCAACCCGTAATACTTGTGTTTCGTGAATGAACTAGAAATAATGTTTACTCTACCGTACTTACTCTACGGTGAAGATAAACTACTTATATTAAGGAAATCTGCAGAATATTCGAAGACAAGGATCTTTCTGCCAATGTGCCATAGTAGCTTTAAGTATTGGCATACTGCGTTTAGCAGTCATTTTGGGCAGCCCAAAAATTATGGGAGACCGATGTCCAGCAGTGGTCTTCCTACTGCTGAGATGATGACAGTAAATCTACCTAATAAAAATTATGAGACCAATTTTAATAAAACTTCGTAACTATGTGTAATTTAGTACAATTTACGTAAAAGATGGGATAGTTTTTATTTTGAACCCGGGCGAAGCCGGGAGCGTGTAGCTAGTATAATATACAGTGGGTGGCCATATTATTAGGGACAATGCCACTGAGATTTTTTAGTTTACTTGTCTAATTGGATTTCTCTAACAAATGATTGGTTAGGTCTTTATGTATTTTTTATTTGTATCTGTATTTTATTGAGATCATAAAAACTACAAAAATTTATGTTCTTCGTACTCGTATGACTAATATTAATATTGATAAAAATTAATAAAACAAGTATCAATATTTAGTGATGCCTACCTTTTCTGACATAAGAGCTTTTATTCGTCGGGGCATGCTCGCAATACATGTTTTTGCACTTTCTTGGAGTGCGGAGTTATGATTCCAATCTCTGATGAGAGTTTCAATGAATTGGCGCTTGGTGGTAATCAGTTCTTTCGGCATCGCCCGTTTGGTGAGTCAACATTTGTTCGATGGGTCATATCTGGTGAATTAACTAGCCAAGTCAAAAAAAAATTTCGGCCAAGAAAGTACACTTCTGACCAAAGATTTAAATCGAAAGATGCGGCGTAATCTCCTTGCGCCATACTAAAAACACACCGAAAATTCTTAACAATGGGTTGGGCGCAGGCGCTCAACCCAACTACAGTTGCACGCCAGCTACAGTGAGTGACGGTCGCTTGTTGAGAGCGTCGCTACCGTCACAGTCACGTTTGAAGTAAGGAATGTTTTGTCTGTGTTTAAAAGTGTGTTTAGACAAAGATGTATTTTATACTTTTGTCTTTAGTATAATGTGTGTTGTATTTTGTAACACACTTTCGCTAGTAATGCCGCATCACTCGATTTAAATCTTTGCTTCTGACTTTGTGATACGGTGCAGAGTCATGTATAAAAATGTAGATGTCATTACAAGGGAATCATTCATTGATTACATGAATATATGAGCACTGTCTCTAATAATTTGGCCACCGATTGTATTTCAGTTTCACCAATGTAAGCCCAATTCTGACTTTTCAATAAAAACTTTGCCATCAACTCAGTGTGAAGATTTATGTAAACACTCTGAAAACACCTACCAAAGAGCGAACTCTTCAAAACGAGCTTTTTGTTTTTATATTACGGCACTTATATTACAGGCAATTTATATTACGGCAAATATTCGGAGCCGTTTATTTCGCCAATTAATAACCTTTTGTACATAATATACGAAGTCTATTCTATACTAGTATTTGCCCGCGACTTCGTCCGCGTCCGATGGCTACCAAACTTCACAGGAACACCCGCTGGACTAATCTGAAGATTGTCTAAAAGTTTCATCGAAATCGGTTCATCGGTTTTGGAGTATATAGGAGCCAATACACACATATCGCCTTTTATATCATCATATCAATACTAATAATAAATCTGTAAGGGTTGGACGTGGAGTAAGTTATTTTGTTTTTAGAGATATCGTGTTTATAGGCTCTATACATGATACTGAAATTAAATTGACGATTTTTAGATTTTTTTTTCTGTATGTATGTATGTATGTATGTTCCTTTATAACTCTTAAACGAATTAACTGATTTTCATGAAACTTGGTAGATAAACATTTAGATGTACAGGACACAAGATATGATACTTTTTTTTCAACGCGGACCAAGTCGCGGGCGCCAGCTAGTATTAATGTTTGTGAACGATTCCATATTCAAAGTTGAGCACCTTTCAATTACTATTCGTAAGTAAGTAACCCTCAAATGCTATCAAATGACACAAGTAACAAATACGTTGAGTCAGAATTACTGATAAGTCACTATTTCTGTAAAGGAACAGTGAGGAAACTTATTTGCTAATTTTGTTTTTTACTAAATATTTGAAAATGAGAAAAATTGACAACACACATAGATATAGGTATAGAATAGTCTTCTAGTTTTATGATTGACAGTTTTTTACATTTTCTTTAACTCAGTTATCAGATGACAATTCATTAATTAGTTATATACATACTGTATATTGACTTTTATCCAGGGCTTCCCCGCGTCAAAATACAAATAGTTTTTGTCCAGATTAATTATAAAATTAGATAAAATTTAAACTTAAAATGACATAAAAATAATAGATAATTTTGTTAAGGCTTGCTTAGATTAACTACTAAATTCTCCGTACACTGTGCAATAAGGCACCTATAATGATTGTGTCAATATTAATTCTGTATAAGTGGATAACGATGAGGCAATATTGTCATACAATTAGTTGCGTTTGAATATCTTATGAGAGTCATTTAAGATACTGCTGTTACGCGAATTTATATAGGTAATAATTACAGGAGATAATATTTACATGAAGTATACGTAATACAAGTATATCTAAGTTACTGTAAAAAAATTTATTTTAAATAAGTAAAACTTTTTTAATTCATAATTTTTGGAGATTACTCCTTCAGAATCGATTTTCATATATATAAGCCCGGGGTATGAAAATTTATGGGAGTAAAATCAAAATTGTCACATGTCACGCGTTACGCGTTAGTTTGATCTTAGCACCATCTACACAATATCTCTGAAACAAGAATATGTTATAATAATACATTCTGGCGAAAACTAGATGGCACCGGTAATCATGTAATATCATATTTATTTATTCGTTCGTTTTATTAAATTATTTATTTATCGTTCGTAAGGAGTAAACTCCAGTCGTGTGTCGGAGCTGACGCACTTTTTTCATTTAGTTAGCTTTAGCAAGGTATCTTAGCTTTAGCGCTGAATGACTAAAAAAGCTATAAATAAATAAATTATAAACTATACCTTCGACTTCCTATTGGAGTCCAAACATGCTATATCTGGTGTAAGTTGTTGAGGAGTTGGGTGTCCCGCAGACTACTTGATGCTGCAGTATCACATCAAATTACCCATATCATCATCACATATCATGGAAATACCCCCTACGCCTGTAAGGGCCAGACGGGCTGCCCAAATAACTGTGCCTTGCTACAGTGCTAATATGTATCTATACCAATATATCTTTATATATATACTAGTAGTATCTTTATATATATATATATATATATATATATATATATATATATATATATATATATATATATATATATATATATATATATATCTTTATATATATATAATGCCCGCGACTTCGTCCGCGGCCATTTTTTTTTACATACAAACCATTCCTGATTATCTCTCCATCCATAAGTGAAGACAGAATTAAAATCGGTCCAGCCGTTTAGGACGGGCACCCACTAGTACGATATAAAACTGAAGAGTTTGTTTGTTTGTTGTCAGGAACTACTGGTTCGAATTGAAAAATTCTTTTTGTATTGGATAGTCCATTTATCGAGGAAGGCTATAGGCTATAGAGAACGCGGACGAAGTCGCGAGCACCAGCTAGTAGCTATAATATAACTAGTATGCCAATATTGGCAACTTCAAAAATTATTTTAAAAAAAATCAAATTGAAATACTAATTTGACTATTAAATTTTCAATAATATTTTTTGTTGCAGGTATTTGTCGTACAATTTGACACTGGTAAATATCAGACTACACTTAGTGAAAAAGAGCACTACAGAACACTTTTGAAATAAAACCGAGGGAATGTGAGTTAAAAGTCAAAAGGTCGCTTTAACATTCGACCTGCTCGTTCCAGAACTATTACATTAGTTAGTATCAGCGGTATGTGAAAGCGCTGAAAGCGCTCTTTTTTTAAATTCTAAATTGAATTTTGAACGAAATTCTTGCACGAACAGGTCTTTGATGTTGTATTTTGCGAAAATATGTTCACGAAAACAAATTCAAATGATTTTATTTCAGACAAGTAGAACAATATATTGTATTCTTTTTTCATTCATCAAAAAGGTGAACAAACAATTCACGATATAGAACTAAACAAACAATACCAACAAATTCTAAATGAGCTAATCACTGAGTCAACTCTCTTTAATAATGCCTAATATACAAATCCCATCTTTAAAACAGTCCATTGACCACGGCGACGCTATATTTGTTTACGTTTTTGATCAATAGAAAAAGAATAGATCATACTATTTTTAACGCCCGACACAAAAACGGCGTTTTATAATTCTGACTTGTACCTGTGTATCTGTCTGTGGAATCGTAGCTTCCAAACGGATGGATCGATGTTTCTTTTTTTTTTTTGTTTCAATACTGACGTGATTGGGGTTATTCTAAGCTATACTGAATTTATGAAGATATGTTCAGGCGTTTGAAGACCATCAGCCCATTTCTTAGTTGACGAGGGGATTTCACTAACTTCCACAGGTTCGATTGATGCGAATTTACTTCGGTGGTATTTCCATGACATGGTAACCTTAATCTGATGCTGAAGAATTTAGTAGTCTGCGGGATAACCAACTCCTCAGCAACTTACAGGATATATAGCGTGCTTGGATTCAGTAGAAAGTCGGGGATTAGTTTATAATTTTAATTATAGCTTGTAAAATAATTTCTTTAAGTATCTCAATCAAACTATATTATGTACTTTAGTAACCATTTTTGAGTCTGAAAGGCTTTAAAAAGGCAGCATTAAAGAATAAGCTAATAAAACTTATTAACAATGAAAATTTTAATATTTATTTTATTTTCTATTAAAAATTTAAAAAATAATAATAATAATATTAATGTATACTTAATCATGTAGTTTTTTTATTTAATATATTGTGTTCATAGCTATTTTTTTTTTGTAAAAAAGAAGTCCGTTGATTGATTATTGTTGTATCAAATGCTGTGTGATTGTGACTGTAAGGAATTTCAGTACCTACACAATAAATTGTCATGATGTATGTGTAAAAGTACTCCGGTGTATAAAGCTTATAAAAAATCGCTAAGGGATAATGGGAGGGGTGTTTTAAGAGGGGAGAAAAACAAAAATAAAAGTAACGACTTCAGTATGTATGAAAATGTTTGTAAAACTCTTCACTCGCAACGGCATACATATATTATGAAGTCGCTGTCAAGAAATATGAAACTAAAAGGTGCGAAAATGTTATCAAATTGCTATGGATTTATATTTCACCTATTGTAGTATTCTATTTTTATTTCGGTACACTAATGCTAGACATCAGCACATTCTTGGTATGTTAATTCTATTGAATTTATTTTATTTATTAATGACTATCTGGTGCCCGCGATTTCGTCCGCGTTGAACAATGAAAGGTACCCTATGTCCTTTCTGGTGTCCCAGACAACGTGTATGCAAAATTTCATGGTGTTCGGTTCAGTAGTTTTTGCGTGAAAGAGTAACAAAAATCCATCCATACAAACTTTCGCGTTTATAATATTAGTACGGACTAGCTGATACCCGTCCGCTACTTCTTTGGGATTGTAAAATGAAAAAAAAAAAAAAAAAAAGACACCTGAGAAAATATCTGAATTCTTTACCGCTGTGACTATAGTAGCGCCCAATTTTTAAAGAGAAAACTTCTTTAAGAGCGTTGGGCATTTTTGAGATGGGAAAAAAACCATTGAACTCTCGACACTGTTACTGTTACCTCTGTTGACAATTATAAAAGAACAGTAATTTCAAATAAAAATAGAAAACGGCCAGTATATTCCGAAAAGGTCGTCAACATTTTCAGTAGAGAGGACCTACTGATAGGTTACCCTTTTTACTAGCAGTGAGTAGTATAATTTTTGTGGTAGTAGTTTATAATAATGAATAAAAAACACGTCATTTAAAAGTATTTCCTGCACAATAAAATATTTCCTGAAATAAACACATAATTGTTTAAGTTTTCACTTCTGTCGGCACTCCTGGAGAGCATCTGTTTTTTTTTTTTTGAACTGACAATCCATCGAGACCCTAATATTTTTAACATCCCACTAAGATAGTAAACCCACTTATGCCAGCCATACACGATTGAAGCCTATTGTCCAATCGGCATGATACCAATTGGACAGTGCATAGGTGTCAGCAAAATGAAACCTAATGACAAATAATGTAAAGCTCTTTTAAAAAAAAAACAATGCAGGCTACTGGGTTTTTCGTTTACATAATATGTCTTCTACCCAACGACTTCTACCTATCTATATAAATAAAAATGAATCACTAAATGTGTTGCTAAGCGCAAAACTCGAGAACGGCTGGACCGATTTGGCTGATTTCTTTTTTGTTGTGTTTGATGGAGTCTGGGGAAGGTTCTTATTTAGAGAAAAAACGTAAAAAAAATACGACGACAAATTAAAAACAATAATTTTCTTTCGCATATAAACCACTCTGTCCCCAGCTGAAAAACATTTGACGTCAATCAAAACAAAACGTACGTGTCACCTAGCAACCATTGTTGATAACTTTTTCACTGTCATTCATCAAACTACTACAACATGGAACCCGCGTTCCATACAAAACACTACGAATTTTATGGAACATTTAAAAGTGACATATGCGTAGAGCATGAACTGTCATTTAAAACAAAACAAACATAATAATAATTGCGTAATTTCATGGTTCTGTCAAAGGCGTTCTTTTTATGTGCCGCTTTGGCATTTGTGACGCAAATTCCATTGTAGTATCTGTTATTAGAAAATACAAATCTATTACAGAAACTGTCAAATCGATTGGTGTCATGTTGTTGTGATGTATGGGTGTTATTTAGTGCAAAGTTGACTATTAGGCGGTACGAAGTTCGCCGGGTCAGCTAGTGTTATAATACAAATAGGCATATAGAGTAGAAAAAAAAAATTGTTTGCTTGAAAAGAAATAGAAATATTCGTTTACTATTTGTATTGTAATGGAAAGAAAATTGTCAGAAGCATACATGGATAATATTTCACATGTTCACTTTTGTGAGCGCGTCAAATTTCTACGTTTGTACCGAAGCGACGTTCCATTAGATGCGTCTCAGTAAAAACCTATTACCACAATATACATACACGTATATCGAATTCGTATAGAATCCTTTGTTGCGTATCAGTTTCTAATATACAACTTTAATATATTTTTTATACTCAAATAATGTAATGCGTACTTACCCTACTAGTTAGTGCTGCTGAATTCTTGCGCGTTGAAAATCAGTACTAATAATAAAACAGTAATTGTTGTTCGTGGAGTAAGTTACTTTGTTTTCAGAGACATCATGTTTATAGGCTCTATACATGATACTGAAACTAAATTTACCATTTTTAGAATTTTTTTTCTGTATGTATGTATGTTTGTTCCTCCATAACTCTTAAACGAATTAACTGATTTTCATGAAATTTGGTAGATAAACATTTAGACGTACGGGACACAGGATAGGCTACTTTTTTTTTAACGCGGACGAAGTCGCGGGCGCCAGCTAGTATTTAATAAACATGATTTGACTTGTCGCTTGTCACTTTTGGTACATATTTCTCCTTAAAATCAATAAATATAGCGATAAATTCGCGTTATGAATGCACGAACTAACCTACAAAATTGCCTATTTCATTTACCATTCGCGCAATTGTGAACAAACATATCAATCAAATTTCAATATGCCATAAATACGTAACAAACCGTCACAGTATGGATTTGGCATATATCGTTTTTGGTTTGGCAAAACGATACAATTTTTGCCATTTTAAAAAATAAAGGGCGGCTTCACTTAAGATATTGACCCTCCATTTAAACTTTAAACGCTGACATGACTTGTCTTCAAAGTTTTCTTTAACAAGTGAGATGCCCAAAGTTATTTTATTATCTTCATTTGAATAAGCAACGACTATGTACTGGAAATCTATAGTATACCTACTACAACACAAAGCAAGACAGTGATGCAACCGTTTAAGTCAAATAAAACTTCGCCACACAGTCGACTCGGAATAATGTACGGAATTTGTGGGTAATTTGATGGCATCGGGGTTAATGACCACTTCATGTTTCATTGTACACAAGACATGGAGTCTAGCCAAGTGGAACCCTAGCAACATGCCAAATATCGGTAGCAAGGCCATTTTATCTCGATACATGTACAAGAAGGCTAAGCTCGAGAAGATTAATCGCTTCAAAGTTAGACGCAAAATGTTATAGCCAATGTGCAGTCGACTTGCTTATCAAGGAGTCACGATGAAATCGAAAAATTCATGGAACGGGAAAATTTGTTATCGAAACATTCATTCGAAACGACTTTCTGCCCACGGATTTGCTTGCACCATGTAGAAACAGTACCAGTGTTCTGCTATAAACAACTTTTTATAGCGTAGGGACAAATCTGGCATCTTACAAGATTCTACAGGTGCCTATGAGCGTCATGAAGCTCAGATCCATTATCCATATAACATAAGTACTATTCTAACTCACTGAAAGTGTAAGTAAGTATATTCTCTGAATACTAACTTTTATATTATATAAAGCTGAAAAGTTTGTTTGTTTGTTTGGTTGTACGCGCTAATCTCAGGAACTACTGGTTTGAATTGAAAAAGTCTTTTTGTATTGGATAGTCTATTTATCGAAGAAGGCTACATTAGGCTATAGATAACGTGGACGAAGTCGCGGGCACCAGCTAGTGTTGTATATGTTTATTTCTTGTATTTAATCCGAAAACCTTAAATTACAGCGGTCTATCAGGAGAGCGTGAGACGCAAAAAATAAAACAAAAATAGACCACTTTTAAATTGATTAGACTATACCGACTTCTCATAATCGTTATTAGCTTATTATACAAACAATATTTCCAAAACCCTTGCATTATTTTCAGCCTTTTCTGTGACGATTCCTGATTGCCACTACCTACTATGTCAGCTGAAACATTTCGTGTTTGCAATGCAAAGTCGGAATTGTTCGTTGGAACTGGAAGCAAATCCTGCTGACTATGAATTTTTGCATTTGGCAACAATTGTTCTATGAACAACACCATGATTTCTTCGTAGTAGGGTTTGATGTATTCATACTAGTCCATACTAATAACTGTCAGTCTGTCAGCCTGTTACCTTCTCACGCTTTAACTATATACTCAACCTTGATCATCATAAAATTTTGCAGACGGCGCTGACAGCCTGGCAAATGCCTATATTTTGTTATTTACAACAAAAATATAAAACTACGCCTGGCTAAAGTGTTAGGGTTGGGTAGGATTTATTCTGTTTCGAGAAACAGCCAAATATTTTGATTATATCTAACCAATTAAATTAGAAGATCTTTTTATTTTTATTTTGACGTACATTTAAATAAATATAATGTTTATTTATACTCGTAGTTGGAAAACTCAAATAAAAAACAATAAAGGCGAGACTGCGTTTTTGTAAAAATTTAGAATTTTGTAAGAGTTTATTTACAAAATATGTTGACAATTTGATCAATAACAATATTATTATGATAAGTTTATATAATTTACTAACCTGTAAAAACGAGAGATACAACATTCAAAGCCTTTAGTATGTATGTCTCTTTATAATAATTATAACTTATCTTGAACGTTTGTTGTTTAGCTCACACATTCGTTTCGTTTTTAATAATACCCAAACATTATTTTATTTCATAGTGGTCAGTCGTTAAAATATAGTTAGGCAGGTAACGCGGTAAATTTAAATTAAAAAAAAAGGCGGCAAATTCAAACTAAAGACAACACTATGAAGTAGTGGTGTTCTTTACATAAATATGAGTAAAATATTTAAACGCCAAAAGGTTTTTACATTAAAATTTAGTTTTAAAAAGTCTTAATTAAAAGCCTTTAAGTGGAAATGCATGTTCTTTGCATTCACAGTATTCGCTACTATTAGTATACAGAGTAAGCGAAGAAAATACTAACACAGAATTTCTAAAAGGCGTGGACCTAAGTATATAATTATATTATTTTTCTCTGCTAAACAAATTCAAGACAAATCTTTGTGAGAGTTCAAATTGTGATTTCTCACAATGGCCGACTTTAAATGTCTATGAGTTATCTACTAGATTTATCCATATAAGCTTGACTGATACAGTAATACGTAAGTAGGCACTAAATGAATACAAGGAAAAGAATCTATAAAATTAAGTCTAAAACAATCTAAATTTCACTGTGCTGTACTGTAAATATTATTAAAATTATTAATAGATAAAAAAAAATCCATTATTTCATACTAGCTGCTGCCCGCGACTTCACCCGCGTAACTTTGTGAATTATATACTAAAACCTTCCTCGAGAACCACTCTATCCATCGGTGAAAACAGGATGAAAATCGGTGCAGTAGTTGTTGAGTTTATCGGAGGACTTTGTTTTATAATATAGTAAGGATATTTACTAGCGACACACTCCCGGCTTCGCAGTGGGGCATTTTTTTTGCAAAATTTATAAAAACTTTCCTCGTTTAATTCTCCTTCTATTAACTACTGAAAACCGCATTAAAGTCTGTTGCGCAATTTAAAAGATTTAAGCGCACATACAGAGGGACAGATTAAATATTTCTTATAATTTATGTATTTCTATTCCCTCTGGCGATTGTAAACGCCGTTTTGATTTAAAAGCATATGTGCTTTTGTGTTTAAATGAATGAGTAGCTTGAGAGAAACCTATCCCTGAGTTTTCACCTTCCTTCTTACTTACCTCTGGATTTGCTTTTATATGTATGCTACTGTACAGTCGGCCGCAAAAGTCGATTAACACATTCAAAAGTGCAAAACAACTGAACACTCAACTTACTTAATTACTTACTGAAGCTTTTTACGATCGTTTTGTACGTGAAGGTTATTTTGTTCTCTAGTCGTGACAACGACTTATGGCGCGTTGAGTGTTCAGTTTTTTTGCACTTTTGAATGTGTAAGGGTCAGCGCGCACCGACGGAGTGGCGGAGAAGCGACTAATGAGCTATCATTTGAAAATCGACTTTAGTTACTTCAGTATGTGATTGAAAGTGGTATAATAAAAAAAATACTCTCGCGTCGGTAAGCGCGGGCGAGCGGCGCTCGGTGAAGCTTCAGCGAACTATGTACTACTACTATACTTACTACTGTTACTTATTATTACTATTTATATTACTTATTATTTATTACTATTTATATTACTTACTAGGTAAGCGTGGTCCATCTTTGGCCGCATCTGCACCTAACATCAAGTGAGATCGCGGCCAAGCGCTGCCTCGATCTAGTAAAAAAAAAGAAACAAAAGTTGATTTTCAAATGATAGCTCATTAGTCTCTTCGCCGCCACTCCGTCGGTGCGCGTTGACACTTAATCGACTTTTGCGGCCGACTGTACCTACTGCCATCAAGTAGGCAGTCAGTCTGTCCGCCTTTTTTATCATAGAAATAAACTAATGATTTTTGGTTCGGTTTTGGAGTTCTGCATTTCATTCTCGCGTGTCTGTCCGACGACGGTCCCTTTGTGATCCTAATATTCTAAGGTTCGGCTATACGTAAATGGTACTTCGTCCTGAATACAACCGCCTTCAGAAATTGACGACCTATTTCGCCTTTGTTCGTAATGAACTACTTTCGTAATGAAGGGCAGTCGGTTTATTCATTCGCCGGCACATTTATTTATATTTCAAAGTAACATTTGTTCCGGTATTTTAGACCTTACTTTTGAGCTGTTTACTATTCAACTTTTGAGCGTAATTTAAAGGGATTACTAATTAAAATGAGTGCTTGCTCATTTAGAATTACTTTAACGGTACAATTTAAAAGGCGCTTTAATAACCAAAGTAAAACCGCCTCTTTTTACAAATGAAAAATTGAAATGCAGTCTTTGAAAAACTAACAGTATAATTTTTAGGTGTTGTTTTTTAAGGAATGAAAAAGTTTTTTTACACAGTTCTACATGCCTACATGCAATGTAGACTTAATATTATAAATGTGAAATAACTCTGTCTATCTGTCTGTCTATTATCATTTCACGCCTTAACTAACTCAACCGATCATCATGAAATTTTTCATACAGGACGTTCTTCTTTTTTATCGACAATCGGACTGATTAATTTTTAGATTTGTTAAAAAAAGTCTAGTAGAGCTCGACCTGTGAAAGTAGCTAGAATCGAAAAATCTGACAATCAGACCTTATTACTTACTACATATTATAATTAATATCTTTAAAAAAGTTAGGTTTCCGAAGAAATATAAAAAAGAGTGCGTCACCACCGTCACAGTCAAAGCTGAAGAGTTTTATGTGATTGGTTGAACGCGTTAAACTATGGAACTACCAGTCAAATTTTAAGAACACATTTGCATTTAATAGCCTATTTCTTGAAGCAGTTTTAGGTTATTTATCATAACGCTATGGCCCTTGTAAGTAGAATAAAAAGAAAAAAAACCTTGCCAAAGAATTGACTGGTATGCGTGTCAAGGCAAGCTATTAGTGAGCTCCACGATAAGCGGATTGTTGACTATATTGCATTTTATGTTTTAAAATGAAAATGACACTTTTTTGGATGTCTAATGCAATGCAGAATGCAAGTCCATTTTTGGACTTCCACGTGATTCTTTCTCTTCGAGTCTTTTAAAGTAAGGTAACTTGATATCTTTGCCGGTAAGGTTGACATCAAGGGAGGCCTGCCAAAAATTGTAGGTCTCAAGTATAAAAAAAATGATTCTTTAGCTATCAAATGGTGTAGGTAATTAAATTTTATAATAGATAGAGGTAGATGAATATATATGTTGGTTGATGTTGTACATCAAATTTTATCTGAATTGCCTCCTAAATACACTCCTATAAATACACAATAAATAAAATAAATTCAATAGAATTTTATTGGGTTTTAGCCTATTAGGTTTTATTGGGTTTTATACTTTTATATCAAAATTAAGAATACCAAAGAAACGGACTAAGTACTTCGTCTTTAATGTTAATCTTATTTATCTTCTTTTATTTATATTTTATATACCTATATAAAAATGTTAAGTTTGTTTGTGAACGCTTTAAAAACTCGAGGATGGATAGACCGATGTTAGTTCGATTTTCACACGTGGAAAGAGGGATAAACGTGAAAGATTTTAATATATAAAAATTGTACTCCGGACGAAGCCGGAAGCGGGTCGCTAGTTAATATATTTCTTTGGAAATACTAACAATTGCACAGCATCACGCAGAAGTGCCTATTTGGGTCAAGTTATGCGAAACAAAACCAACTTACGATCGATTGGTGTCGAACAATACAACCAAAATTCAGTAAACAAGGTGACTGTGCAATATCTATTGAAATTAGTTTCAGAATGACTTTAACGCACAAAGGAAATATTGTAGTTATCCGAATTTGTGTATTTAATATACTAGCTTTTGTCTCTTACTTCGTCTGCGCAATAAGTTCCGTGAAGTATAACCCATTGCATACATGCTAAGGCGGAGCGAATATCTATAGTTAGTACTTTAGATTAAGATATTTTTGATTAAGAATACACATAAAATAACAAAAGCATCACGGGATGTTAATTTATAAAATAGCAAAGATTAGCAAAGTAACCCCCGAATTAGCAAAGATTTACTGTATTTCTTTATTTACTGTAAGTTGCTGAGGAGTTGGTGATGCCGCAGCCTACATGCTTGATGCTGCACTATCAGGTAGAGGTTATCATGTATTATACCAAATTTCCCATCAATTGTACCTGTAGAAGTTAGTGAGATCGCCTCTTCAACTAGAAATGAACTAAGAAAGAAAATATAGGTATGAATAAAAAACTCAGATATAAAAAAATCTCAGATATAAAAAAAAACTAAAAATTGGTAAGATGCTACAGAGACACACAGATACACAGACACATAGATCAAACATGTAACTTCAAAAAAGGTTAATAACCTTATAACTTATTACCTTTTTTGCGTCGCGGGTGAAAAATAAAAGCAGATGTTGATATATTTCTAAAACAATATACTCGTAAACCTGTTCTTTAAAGATGGAAAGTTTAAGTGTTTTTAATACAGTTCATGCTGTGAAATTTCAAAGCGATAGAAGCTATATTTTCTAAATTTAATCTCGTGACGCAGTTTGATGTTGTGTATCAAAAATAAATATATTTTTAAATCTATACCAGTAAAATATTCCCATTAGTACAATTTGTACGCAGAGGTTTTATTTCAAACATAATTAAATTGTTGGCGTTTATTGACACGTCCAAAAAAAATTAATAAAAAAACTGATTGTTTGCGATCATATCTATACCTACTAATAATATTATAAAGAAAAAAGATTTGTCTCTACTAATATTATAAAGAGGAAAGATTTGATTGTTTGTTTGTTTGAATTGAATATATAGGGTCCGAAACCGCTACTACTGGTAGTACCAAAGGGAATATTTTTTGCCCGTAGTACTACTATTCTGTCTAACTACTGAACCGATTTAAAAAATTATTTCACTGTTTGGAAGCTATATTATCAGCAAGTAAAATAGGCTACATTTTATAAAGTTACACGAACGAAGTTGCGTGCAACAGCTAGAATTTTATATTTTTGTTTGTACTGAATAAAGTCAAAAACTACTCGCAGCTCTACTTGACGGTAGGAAGCTACAGTCATCTATATTAATACAAACAAACAACGCCACAGGTGCTGCAAGCGCTCTGCCGACCATAGTAGGATTAAGGATAGGGATTAGGGAGGGATAGGGAAATGTGAAATGGGAAATTCGAAAGAGTTCACCGAACTTGTGACATTATAAAAGCGTCTATTAAAAAATATCCTGCTATAATTTTTGAGTGTACATAATTGCTCGCTGCTGTTCAAAAGTATTCTTTTTTAATTTTAAACCTTATTCTATAGTAGGAATAGAGTGCTGAATCCAAGTTTAAATAGTGAAATTTTAATTTAAACCGAGTCTCGTATAATAGTGGATAAATTTAACCCCAAAGGTATAATTTATATTGTCTAAATTGCCTCCAGTAAAATTTTATTGCCTAGATAAAACGTTTTAAATTCTGTAAGGGCTGCCGAAAGTAGTAATCGGTTTTGAGCCCAATACAAAGCGGAAGTGGACTGTATGTGCGGGGGATACACCTATTCTACTCACTTACCTCAGCAATTCGCGGAATCTTCTTTCTTCTCTGCTTCCAAGGCCTTGGATCTTCTTGCACTCACGACGCGAACCACTTTGGCACAGTTCGTAAAAATAGGTGTCTAATGCGGTTGGATATTAGCGGGTTGTGAATTAGCGGAATTAATGAATTAGCGGGTGACACACAGATAATTGAACACATTCAAGCGGAGAAAGCGGATTTTGCTAGTCTCAACGCTTCACGATACATTCGAGCTTCATCGAGGCTGAGAGCTAACGACTAACTGTCTAATAAGATGGCGGCCGGCTTGCGGGTGTCTGATTGGTCCAAACAACTGATACGACCAATCAGAATCGTTTATCTATGAAACAATAACAAAGTGGCAAAATGGCGCGAACATGCCCCCGGCCTAAAAACCATCGGTTTTTAAAAACTAATAAAAGAAAGCGGGAAATAACATACAAAGAATAAATAAAGCGGTATATACAGCGGTTAAAACTATAGATATTAATACTAAACATAAAGCGGATAAATATGCGGTCCTACTGTGTAGGCAGCGGACATAAACGGACAACAGGTCTCTTGCAAATGCCTGTAGCCGTCCTAACAGAAGCTACTCTAGTGATCCCATCTTTGCCGGGATAGGTAGCAGTGATAATGCCTAATGGCCAGTATAATGGCGGAAGATTATCAGTCAGTATAACAACCACCGTACCTACTTCAATGGGATTTGAGGGTGTATTCCATTTTCCTCTCGTCTGCAATAAATGAAGATACTCTGTCTTCCAGCGTTTAGCGAATGACTGCACCATTTGATCTAACAACGCGTAACGACGCAACACATTTGGTTGCTCATCGCTGACGCGGCAAGCAGGCAAATTCTTCAGCGGGGTGGTCATCAAAAAGTGCGAAGGAGTCAGCGCGCTCGGCTCAGATGGATCCTCACCGAGTAAAGTAAGCGGGCGCGAATTAATCACACACTCTATTTGCGTGATAACTGTTAGCAATTCCTCGTAGGTAAGTAGTTGAGTACCGATAACCCTATATAAATGCGATTTAAAGTTTTTGACGAAAATCTCGTAATGACCGCCGAAATGGGGACTACGCGGAGGATTAAATTTCCATTCTATTCGCGAATCTGCCAGTTCCTGTGCAAACGAATCTCTAAATTCTTCGGAATTTACCAGGCCATAAATTTCAGATAATGCGTTTTTTGCGCCTATAAATGCAGTACCATTGTCAGAATACATACACGAGACCGCGCCTCGGCGAGCTAGAAAACGTTTAAAAGCCGATAGAAATGTGTTAGTGCT
The DNA here is from genome assembly GCA_945859745.1 of Synanthedon formicaeformis. Lineage (NCBI taxonomy): Eukaryota > Metazoa > Arthropoda > Insecta > Lepidoptera > Sesiidae > Synanthedon > Synanthedon formicaeformis. The sequence goes on from OX243975.1 coordinate 4,881,656, forward strand.
CAAGTCTGTTGTCAACTCGACGTGGACGGCCCGAGTCACCAAACACACAAAGATGCATAAATATGACTTGATAGCATGAACACCTCGTTTTCTATATGGTATGATTTTTATAGGACCAGCGTAGTCCACTGCAGTATGCGTGAAGGCTTTAGCTTCATTTACCCTACAAGCGGGTAAATCAGCCATAAATGGATAAACATGTTTAGGTTTAACGCGGAAGCAAAAATTACATTTGTGTATGACCTGTCTTACTATATTTCTGCATGACAATATCCAATATTTTTGACGTAATATTGACATTACAGCTAGCGGGCCTGTGTGGCAGTTTTTCCTATGACAATCATCAATAATCAATTCGACAATTCGATGTTTACGCGGCAAAAGCAAAGGATGCTGTTGATCATACAACAGATCAGCGTTACGAAGGCGGCCACCAACTCTCAACAATCCTTCGTTGTCAAGAAAAGGGGCGAGTCGACCTAGTGTGGTTCGACAATTTTTATTAGCGGTCAAGCGATTTATTTCTTCAGCGAAGCAACATAATTGTAATTGTTTAATAACAGCGGTTTCTGCGAAGTTCATTTCATGAGCGGTAAATATATTAGAGCGCGGTAATTTCCGTATGAAACGGTAAATATAAACAATAGCGTGAAGAAGTTTCTTCCAAGACGAAATGCGGTGTGATAAAGAAATAAACAAATGCGGAGGCTCATCTTCTTGAGCGACGGCGGTAAGCGTTATGACCTTTGTTTCAGGCAAATTATTTTCAATTGATGCGGTATTTATTGCGGTAATGGGCCACTCTTGTACGTCTTTATAAAGCCAAGATGGACCAGTGAACCAACATGGATGGTTCCGTAGCTGAGCAGGAGATAAGCCACGAGACAAACAGTCGCTCGGGTTGTCTTTTCCTGTCACGTGATAAAAGTAATGAGCGGGTAAAGCGGTTAGTACTTTCGTAACACGTGTGGCCACGAAAGTTTTAAATCTATTAGGCGCGGAATGAATCCAATGTAATGCTACCATTGAATCCGAAAAACAATAAATATTTTGAATAGAGTGACGCGGTTCATATGTGTCTAGAACGCGACGCATCAGTTTCGACATAAGTAAAATAGCACAGAGCTCAAGTCTGGCCACTGATACTGTGTTAAGCGGAGCGACTTTAGATTTTGCGCAAACTAAATTAATGTTAGGCGTTTTTGCGAGCGAGTTTCCGTCTTAATATAAATGATGGCGCCGTAAGCGCGTTCGCTTGCATCGGCGAAAGCAATTAAAGAAATAATGGAATTTTTCAAAATACCTAAGTGGCGCGGGATGCGTAATTCCTGTAAAGATGGCAGTTCCTTTAAGTAACTTGCCCATGTGTTATAAATATGCGGAGGGAGTTCATCATCCCAATCTAATTTTAATAGCCAAATTTGTTGTAATATTAATTTTGCGTATAAAATAGTAGGTGCAATTAAACCCATTATATCAAATTGTCGCGCAATCACAGACAATATATTGCGTTTTGTATATTGGCGGGGCTCGAGCGAGATATCAAATAAAAAACAATCACAAGCGGGATCCCATTTAAGACCCAACACCTTAAGACTTTGGTTGGTCTCATTGAATTTTACAGTAGACGAATAGCGATGGGATTCAGGAAGAGTACTGAGTAACTCTGTTGAGTTACTAGACCATTTTACTAATTCAAAGCCCCCGGCCATAAACATCTGTAACAACTCATTTTTGAGTTGACAAGATTCCTGGTAGGTAGCCACTGAGTAACATAAATCGTCCATGTAACAATTGTTTTTTACAACCTCGGCTGCAAGCGGGTAAGACGATGCTTCATCTTGACACAATTGTTTCACTACTCTGAGTGCCAAGAACGGACTACTTCTCAATCCAAAGCAAACGCGGTTGAACTGAAAGACTTCAAGCGGGGATGACTCATCGAATCTAAATAGAAACTTTTGAAATTTTCTATCTTCTGGTCTAACAGCAATTTGTAAATACATTTGCTTTATATCTGCCATTAATGCGATTTTATAAAAACGAAAATTTAATAATATTGTAAATAAATCATTCTGTAAATTTTCTCCAATATGCAATATGTCGTTCAATGATATGCTAGTGCTAGTTTTCGCACTGGCATCCATAACTATGCGGACCTTAGTGGTTGATTTGTCGTTGCGTACGACAGCGTGATGCGGAATGTAATAAGCGGGCGACTGCGGGGTATCATTACTAAGTAAAGATATATATCCTTTATCTAAGTATTCCTTAATAATGGCATTATACTCTAAACGCAAGCGAGGCGACAAAATGAATTTACGTTCGAGCGATATATAGCGTTTTTTAGCTACTTGGTATGAGTCGCCAAGTACAGCGGGGTCACGTGAGAATGGCAAGGCGACCGTATAACGACCAGTTGTATTACGACTAACGGTCTTCACAAATCCTTGCTCGCACTCATTATCAGCACTACTCAAAGAAGGTTTTACTGATACCTCCTCAAGTTTCCAGAAATTTTGAAGAAGTTCTTCAATGCGCGGTTTATCATATTCAAAAGCGGAAAATAAAGACATAAAACAATTTGTAGTTTTTTCAGCGGGAGCCGTACCCATTACGGTATAGCCAAATATAGTTTCGAAAGCGGTGGGAGTTCCCGGCAATCCGGAGATACGTCCCTGGCGGAATATTCTTGAGAATAGCGGTGCCCCTATGAGTATTTCTATCTCATCGGGCATATAAAAATTAGGATCAGCGAGCGGTATATTATTTAAATGCGAAAACGTTGAGATATCTATTTCAATAGCGGGCAATTTATCTGTAATAGTATCAAGAACATATGCATCAAGCGGTATACAAACATTATCATTGTATTGAGAAAATAAATTAAGCGAAGTAGCTCCCTTAATAGATTTAGTTGAAGAGCCAATTCCTCTAACGGTGGCGTTAAATTTTCTATCATAACTTAAGCCTAACTTTGCACAACAAGATTCAGTAATAAAGTTATTAGTTGACCCTTGGTCAATAAGTGCCCTTACACTTTTCAAATTACCTAAATTATCGTACGCGTTGACGCACACACTTGCCAGCAAACAAGTTTCAAAGCGCGCTGTATTAGTGTGCGTGTTACATAAAGAAATATTTTTGTTGTGCGAATCAATAAGCGGTTGCGCATGAGATACCTTTTCCCTATCAATTTCACTTTCATTTGTCCTTTGACGCAATGAATGATCGGACGTATTCAGCGGGTGCGTTTTTGCGGGGGAGCGGGGAGGCGCTGCGTGCGGCCTATTACCTAAAGCGTTATATTTACATAAAAGCGAGTTGTGTTTATAGTTGCAATGCTTACACAAATTCAATGATTTACATTTTCCGATGTAATGAGAAAAGCTCAGACAATTAAAACAACCATTATTCTGTTTAATAAATGCAAACCTTTTTTCTAGCGGTAAATTTTTAAATTCAAAACATTTATATAATTGCACATGATTTGTTTGTTTGCAAAATAAACAATGTTTCAATGGCGCGGCAACGAATGAATGCATAACTCGTTTACTATTGTTTCGAGCGCCATAGTGCGGCGATGCGGGCGTATGGTTGCGCGTTCGGTTCTCTGTCGAGCGCTCCATGATTTTTGACTGTTCACGTATAAATTTTACTAGATCATCATAAGATGGTATTTTCGTATCTCTCTTAAGCATTTCAAAAGCGCGGGCGGTTTCTACGTCTATCTTCTTTAAAGCGGTGTGCAATAAAATGAAATCACATAAATTCTCAATATTTAAAGCCTTTAAACTTGACACAGCGGGACAAAATTGTTCTAAAAATGCATCCATATTTTGCAACGTAGCCCTCTGAAAGGCTTTAAATTCAAACATGCGATCTAAATATGCGGAGGCTAGGCGCCTTTTATCTTCGTATTTTTCTACTAGCGTGTTCCATATTAAATTGTAATTAGCTTGATTAGGCGTAATACCAGAGCATACAGCAAGGGCGCTTCCTGTTAACTTACCCATCAAGTACTGGACTCGTTCATTATCTGTGAGGTCAGAATTCTCATGTATGGTACTCTTGAAGGTCTCGTAAAAGGTAGGCCACTTTAACGGTTCACCATCAAAGCTAACCAAATCAAGTCTAGGTAAATTAACGATTGGTTTATTAGAAATTTGCGTGGTGCATGTCTGAACAATAGGATTCTGAGATGCTTTCAATTTGTTTGCGGCATATTTACAACGTGAATATAGATCATCAAAGGCTAATATACTTTGATAATTTGTTTCTTGCGAGGGCTTTATACGTAACTGAGTGTCGTTAATTTCGTCTATAATTGCCTTAAACTCAGAGCGATAATCATCCAACAAAACGGTACTGGACAAAAACATGTCTGCGGACACTTCATCCTGAAGATCACCCTTAGAATTTTTGTAAATAGTCTGCAATCGAGCGAAGATTGCATCGCGTCTGCCTGTGAGCTTCTTTAATGTTAAACTCATCTCGTCTGTACCTTCCATAGTACTTTCTTTCGACATTAGGTATGTCGTATAACGATAAGTATAATGTTTCGAAGTAAATTAATTGCGAAGAAATTCTAAAAATGCGGTAATTTAATTTATAAGGCGTTGACTGATTGTAAATAGTCAAATATGTGCGGTCAATCTATAATTATATTTAAATAAATTAATTTATTTTCTATAAGCGGTTTAAATTATACTATGTACGTATCAATTGCAGACAATCGGAAAGCGGAATAGAAATGTTAATAATGTAATAATTGAAATCGTAAATAAATAACCAAAGCGAAATCAACAAACAATAAATTAAGCGATTTTACTATTCTGAGATAGGTAGGTAGGTGTACGACAATAACAAATACCTAGCGGTTGTTTCCTTTTAACTACGAATATTACTTTTTTGTATAAGTAGGTAAGCGTAAATTTACAATTAAACAAAGAACTTCAATCTTTATTCGAGTAGGTACCTATGGATTTCTAAATGACGAAATGTAAATACGTCGGTATGCGTGAATATATTAATGATTAAATGATACAAAATATATGAGCGGGCGGGTTTGCAAGAAATATAAAGCGGGCTAATTTCAATCTAAAATTAATGCGAAATATGTGTTCAACAATCCATGCTCAAAAAAACAAAAGATTATTCGATATATGGTTGGAAAGGACCAAAAGGACGTTCATTAGTCCGTCTCGAAAGGGGCCAAAAAGAATGTTCATTATCCGGCTCGAAGGACCAAAAAGAATGTAAGGGCTGCCGAAAGTAGTAATCGGTTTTGAGCCCAATACAAAGCGGAAGTGGACTGTATGTGCGGGGGATACACCTATTCTACTCACTTACCTCAGCAATTCGCGGAATCTTCTTTCTTCTCTGCTTCCAAGGCCTTGGATCTTCTTGCACTCACGACGCGAACCACTTTGGCACAGTTCGTAAAAATAGGTGTCTAATGCGGTTGGATATTAGCGGGTTGTGAATTAGCGGAATTAATGAATTAGCGGGTGACACACAGATAATTGAACACATTCAAGCGGAGAAAGCGGATTTTGCTAGTCTCAACGCTTCACGATACATTCGAGCTTCATCGAGGCTGAGAGCTAACGACTAACTGTCTAATAAGATGGCGGCCGGCTTGCGGGTGTCTGATTGGTCCAAACAACTGATACGACCAATCAGAATCGTTTATCTATGAAACAATAACAAAGTGGCAAAATGGCGCGAACAAATTCTATACTTACTATCTAAACGAGAAAAGCAGGAACTGATAATTTTTTTTAGTGAGCAATACTGTATTTTTTATGAAAGCAACCCAATATTCAATAAACCCAATAAGAAAGTTAATATATTTGCGTTCCACTTAATAATATAATAAATATTTGTAATAAAATTATAGTGTCTTATGAACTTTAGAAAGTCTTATTTTTTAATAAAAAAAATTATTAATAATGGGTTTGCTCTCAGCCATGTATCTCAAACATCGAAATAATATATATATTATCTCTGATTACAAATGAACTGAAATCTCTTAGTTAAAATTACTTGCAATATCGATGTGATTTACATATTACAAAAACGCAATGCTTTTACGGCTCTCATTCCCTTTTTAAAGTAATTTACGTTGTTATTAACGTGAAGCATAAACTTTTTTAAATCCGCAGTCGTTAAAATTTGTCGTATTAAGAGTCGTACCAAAACAATGTAAAGGTCGCATCCCTATTAACCCTTCTCGTCCCTCTCACCGGGTCGACAAAATGAAATGTGCCGATAAAAATTGACGAACCGGATCGTGTCCCATATTTTTGACGAACATTCTGAAATTAATATTGCCAAATTATTAAATTAATCCTAGCTTATATACTGTATTTCACAGTGAACAGCCAGCTTGATGTGACAGAATATTACGCGAATTATATTGATATGCATTTAAAAGGGATTTGAATTTATCAAAAGATAACAAACATTACTTGTATCCACTTTCATTACTTTTGAATACAATAATTATTCTTTGTTATTCTTTTATAATCATATTCGAATTATATTCCAATGTCAAGCTCTAGCCCATAATGCAAATCCTCCGTCACAGTAAAAAAAAAAAACAGTGGCACTCTGGGAGTGCCGACAGAAGTACGTGTGTATTTTTTGAATCGTTAGGAAAGTACATATTTATATACAGATTTGTAGGTTAAACGGTTACAGTTCGCGAGTTTAATAGTTTTTTCCCTTGTCAAAAATTGTTCTTTTTTTAAACTGTCAGCGCCATCTCTGTTCCCATTGATGTATTATTTCAATTAAAATAAATAATTTATTTTAATTCAATTAAATAAATAAAAAAATAAAAAATTCATTTAGTTTTCGCAAGGATGTATTATTACGTAACATGTTCTAGTTTCAGTGGTATTGCGTAGATGGCGCAATATCTGAAAACATACAGAGGTGTCGTTTACACGGTTACGTTACGGTTACAGGTCGCGAGTTGAATGGTTTTTTTCAAAAAACACACCACAGTCCAATCACAAGCTACGATCCCACTGACGTCCCGGATACAGAACCAAATCAAACAACAATCATGATCAATGTAATAGAGCACAATGGAGAGACCTTACACATTGAATAAATACTATGGTGCGATTACCTGTGGACATAATAGGGTTATTTTTAATGATGATATTTAAATTTTACGTGTATGAGGTCTATAAGTATATCGTAGCACGAAACGCTTGTCTAGAGCACGTGGCGTTCGTGACCTTACTTAAATTTTGATACGAAAGTGCGGCATTACGGTTCGGGTAAATACCGTTAGGTCTAAAAGCAGCGTGTCGGAGACATTTTAATCATTTTCTTAAAGGTAAGTATCAATAATGGTTTTACATTTTTGTGACAGTCTAAAAATTTTCATACGAGGGAAAAATATATAAGTATATTAGTAGCTGGTGCCCGCGACTTCGCCCGCGTAACTGTAAATTATATACTAAAACCTTCCTCGAGAACCACTCTGTGTGTACATTAAATATTTTTGAAAAAAAAAACATATGTATACGTTGCACTTAATGTTGCCGAGGTCAAAAAAATATATAAAGTATTTAAAGTTTGTTTTTTAAACTCCCCTGTAGCTCTCCCCTATGTTGACTGTAAATAGATTTAAAAAAACATCTTGAGCAACTTTATTTTCGTTAAAGTCGATCCATCAAAAGTATCGCCGGCGACATCTGACGACAGAAAAATTGGACGAGGCAATCATTTTTTAAAACTGCCAAACTGCCCCATCCATCACTCCATCTCACATAATTCCTCAATGTCTAGTTTAATAGGGGCAAAGATTTAAATCGAAAGATGCGGCATTACTAGCGAAAGTGTGTTACAAAATACAACATACATTATACTAAAGACAAAAGTATAAAATACATATACCTTTGTCTAAACACACTTTTAAACACAGAACACATTTCTTACTTCAAACGTGACTGTGACGATAGCGAAGCTCTCAACAAGCGACCGTCACTCACTGTAGCTGGCGTGCAACTGTAGTTGGGTTGAGCGCCTGCGCCCAACCCATTGTGAAGAATTTTCGGTGTGTTTTTAGTACGCCGCATCTTTCGATTTAAATCTTTGAATAGGGGCAATTTTTTACATGCATTAAAATGTTTATGAAGTTTCAATCGATAAAAATTAAAAATAAAAACAACTTTATTAGTTTAGGTTACGTTAGTGGCTTTTGATCTTAAAATAATGTCACTTCAGATCCATACTTCCATATCCATATTTCATACTTCAATACTAATATTATTTAACTAGCGAGTGCCCGCGACTTCGTCCGCGTTGAAAAAGTAAAAAGTAGCCTATCCTGTGTCCCGAACGTCTAAATGTTTATCTACCAAGTTTCATGAAAATCAGTTAATTCGTTTAAGACTTATGGAGAAACATACATACATTCTAAAAATCGTCAATTTAGTTTCAGTATCATGTATAGAGCCTATAAACACGATATCTCTGAAAACAAAGTAACTTACTCCATGACCAACCCTTACAGATTTATTATTATTGATGATTGATAAAATGTGAAAATAACTACCTGTCTGTCTATTATCTTTTCACGCCTTAATTACTCAACGGATCATCTTGAAATTTTGCATACACATTGTCATCAGGGATCAGGATACAAGAAAGGACATAGGGTACCATTTACCCAGAAAAAAATTACTGTTCCCGTGGGGTAATCTATAATTTAAAAAATACTGAAAGCAATGCAGATGTCAGGTATTCCATGAAATAGTAACCTTGACACGGGATATCAAACTTACAGCAATTATAGCGAGTTTGATGGGCTCAATAGAAAATCCGGGGTTAGTTTTTTTCATATATAGCTTGTATCAGTAGATATTGTACTAATTATTATAATATAATAACAATGAATATTATTGGAATTTTAAAGGCCTTCATGAAGCAAGTATTTATGGCTGTTTCTCAACATAAACATTACAGTAGAGACAGGTAACGAACGTTATCTTTAACATGTCGCTCATACACACGCATCCCCTATTCAAGGCAACCAACATTTGTTTGATTTACGAACACTTGAGTCATTTGAGTGATGGATTTAGTCAAATTAAAGCGAAATTTTCAAATATTTTTGTTAATACCATTCGTTCAAAGGTTTGTTTTTGCAAATTTTCTGTACTTTAATAAATATTTTTTTCGTCCTCTTAAGGAAGACCACCAGGAAATAACGGAAATTTCTATAATTCCAACAAGTAGGTAATCCTATTCAATTTCAATAGCTTACTCAAACACCTATTTGGCGTTGCTTGTGTGAAAAGTGACGTAAGTTGCCTACCGTAAAAAAAACCATTAACCTGCCTAAAAATCTAAAGAAAGTGTATTTAGAAAAAAAAACCTACAATACTCGTATGTGAATAAATAACAGACAGTGTTACTTTCGAATTTAAAATATTAGTACGGATTTTTATCTGGGCTTAATTTTTTAGTCGTTGCGCCCCACAAACGTATTAAGTATTTATTATTCTTATGGAAATAAAAATGTCTCGAAAATAAGCCCTGGATAAATAAAGTGACAGACGGATAGTATAATAATATTTTTAATACAAACAAATATTGAATTTTGTGTCGTGTAAATAATATAACACATAGATGGACATTTCAATTTTATTTATTTGTTAGGTTTAGACAAGGGATCTACAAAACTACAGACCTTTCGTTAAGCTGTAGATCTTCCAGTAATCTTTTATAAATATTTATACTTTTTTGTTTTAATATAACTGGAGAGTTAATCTTGCTAAGTTAGTGTTGAATTTGTTTTTAAGGATTTAGTTTTCCCAAATTATCAGCGTCGATGTTAGATCCTAGGACCAAAATCATTTTTTTTTATGTTAAGGTCGACAGACAGGCTGACGGTCCACTTGATGGTAGGTGGCTACCGTCGCCTATAACACAAGCAACGCCATAAGGGCTACAAGTGCGCTGCCTACCATAGAAGGATTAAGGATAAGGTATAATAAGGGAGGGAAGGGGGGTAATGGGCTCTGGCATCCCTTACTCACTCACCGAAACACAACAGCACAGTCATATGCTGTTATTTCACGGTGGTATTCTGTAAGGGGGTGGTTACTGCCGCCAGACGGGCTGCCCAAATGACTGCGAAACGCAGTGTGCCCTACCACTACTAAATACATTACGCTAACTTAAAAAAAACTAATTAAAGTTTCTGTGTGATTGAATAGAAAGTTTCTGTGTGATTGAACGATGAATTAATTAATCCACAAATGGATTTTCTCAATGTATAATTGAAGTGGAATCTTGATGTAGGTCCTAAGTGTATGGAAGATTATAATTAAGACAGTCTGATTTATAATGTTGTAAACTAGCTATCCGCTCCTGGTTTCGCACGGGTGCAATTTTGCACGAAAGAAGGTGGTGGAGCGCGGGCGGGATGGCTGCATCAAGCGAGTACCGTTGTCGCGTCACGTTGGTGCGAGACCGCTTAAATTATTTTTCTCGCACGTAATCTTTAATTTACGATAATTATTAGGATATTCATTTAAATTGTATGGTGTAAAGAGTATTATAATTTGCTATTTTTTTACAGTACAGCAGCAATTTTTTTAAGGATATACATGAGCATATTTTAATAGGTGTTGCCTTGATTATTTTCTCATGGATAACATTTGATAAAATATACTTTTCGTCTGGTAAACGGATCGGTGAAGGACGACCTTTCTTTGGATCTGAGACCTATAGATCTTCTACAGTCGTTTACGCTAAGAGAAAACTTGGTTATTGGTTATAATTGACGCTAAATTTCTTTATTAAACTACTTTCGCTTAAATTTATAACCTTAAATAATTCACGTCAAAATTTATTATTATAAACAGCTCCATAGTAAAGCTAAAATAACATTTTTTGCACCATTGGAAACAGTCCAAATAGGTTTCGGTATGTTCCCGCCTCAGATATTTACGAGCTACCATATTTACCCGTGAATTTTAACGGTATGCGAAAAATATTTAAATTTTGTCTTGGGAATTTGGCCTCACCTACCCTTATTCTAAGTTACGAGGGCGTAATGTTCGAATAAAGTGAGATACGAGTGAGTGCCTCATAAAATATTGTTAAAACAGACTCGCGTAATTTATTTAAATTCTCACCTAATATATATTTCATTTGAATACACAGTGTTTATGGAGAGATTCCCTGAAGTAGTAAAGTCAGAGTTTATAGATCAAGTTTTTGTACATTGATTTTTTGTTAGGTATCATTAAACCTGTTTTAGATCTTCAATTTCTGTATTATTATTGATACGCTACAACTCTTATACCTCTACATATATTTAATAATAATTCTGAAATTAAAAATTAAATAAAAAGTAATGATAAAAGCAGATATATTATTTCGATGCATAGGTGTTTTTACGACTTCATGAAACTACATAACAATAATCAGTTCCCACAATGAAGTAAAATTCGTTAGGAATCCTACATGACCTAAAGACTATAGTGATCTTCAAATACTAGTGAAGTTCGAAATCTACAGCTTATAGAGGGTACATCCCTCTCATTAAAACTCTTTTTTAAAAGGCATGCCTTATGTTATTTAATTTTTAACGGAATATAATTTTGAATACTATACACGATGACTAATTATGCCACAGTGTGAAATATGAAATGTACAGCAAGCCAAATAGTTTTAAGTACGATGTAAATCCGATACGTATAAGGTATTAACGAGTTACGCCACCTAAAAGTTGAAGCCTCACTTAGCTCCTAACATATTACAGTAGTTAGTATGAATGCTGAAGCTAAGGTCGTTGGCATCGCTAATTGAAGCTCGATACAGAAATCGGTAGCAAAATCAAATAGAATTGATCCATGAAAAAAAAATTTGCTTCCATATTCATGTTCCTCTTGCCCATTATTATTTTGTTATTAGTATCCAATCTTTTCAGTTTTTTCTCATCTACGTCTAAATTTTCATCACAATTATCGGCTCACAAGCTTCTACTGTTGGGCATCCATCCACTTCCTGCCGCTCTCTTGATGTCATCAGCCCAGTGAGCAGTCGGTTTGCTAACTGGTCCTTTCATAGTCTTTACTGTAGACAGTATTACTATGTAATTACTTTCATTAAATTTTCCAAAGACTTTTCTTGATTGCAAGTGCACCAATTGCAAGTGTATATAGGTATTTTACACTATCGTGATCAAGACAATCATACTGTACTCCTGTTATATATATATATATATATATATATATATATATATATATATATATATATATATATATATATATATATATATATATGAAAAAAACTAATACCCTTTAGTAAAAGCCTACACGAGATTAGAAGAATCTTATGAGGGTGTTGCATTTCGCGCACCGAAACAAATGACCACAAAATTTGTTCAATGTCAAATTGTCTGTTATCAGAGGTCGATAGCCAACGTGTCATTTCCAAATATCAAACACAATCAACAAGAATACAATATCACTTCTAAATTTATGTCAACGTAAACAGTTTCAGTGTATGCTAAACTTAGCGACCAACAAACTATATTGGAAAGGACTGCGCGTAAGCCGTTCAAACGGAATTTATTCATGATGTATCCCAACCAAATCCCCGGGAAAATATTTTTTCTCTCCCATGATGGACATGGGATGAAAGGCGATTGGAATCCCCTTTTGTTGCGGCGTCGATATTTACAGCGTTTCTTCGGAGGCATGCATAATTCATAACAGTGTTATGCAGTGCCTTATTCAAATAAGCAAAGGGACTATTTGCACCTGTTTTAGGAATACTGAACTCAATTTCCCTTGTGTACTGAGTGTTACCTATACATCAGAATTGTCTCTGGAATTACGCATTACTGTATTGTATGCTAACGTTGAGACAATATTGTTGTTTACTTATATTAGATTTTCATTCGTTCTAAATAACTAAAGCAATCTCTTAACTTGAGCCTGGTGTATATGTAAAATAAATAAAATCTCTACTTCTGAATTTGTTATTGTTTTACTGTAGGTACTTTTAGATGTAAATATAACATTAACTAAATAAAACATGTTGGAATAGTGTATACTTTTTTATTTTATTACTCACTTGTTGCAATAGCTATCCGCTTGTAGCAGCTTGTACGAAACTAGTGTCGTACAAAACATAAAAATTGTCGCTCGCAACCAGTTACGAAAGGATTACCTCGGTTTCGTAAGAGTTCAAAAAAGTCTTCTATGGCTACTATAAGTAGATTTTTTCTTCTTTCCCAATTGGTGGCGAAACTCCGGTTTCGTACGCGGCAGAAGGGAACATTTTGCAGGGGTGTAATAGTTTTTCGAATTAAATTCCGTTGCACACCGAGTAATGTAACAAATTTATTTTATGCTGCTTTTTACCTGCGGTTTTGACTGCGAAGTTTATGGGATTTACCTATAGCTATTCCATGCTGGACAGAATACGCAATAAGTGGATCATAAACCTGTCTTTCGTCATCATACTACTATTTGTAGTTGTGATCCTTACATTGGTAAATCCATAGCCACCAATAATTCATTAACCGAAATAATCTGACCTAATTGACCTGGGTCCACCTGACCAATCAAAAGAGCGGGATCACAAGCGCGGCCCATATATCACTGTCTCTTTCACTTACAACCTCAACAGGGAAAAAAGGATCGAGTGAAACGAATAGCCACGGGTTGAAAAATTACATATAAATGCGAGAGGCAATCTAGCGCGTCGACGGCGACGTCACATTCGTCTTCATGTTGGGGAAAAAATTATCCCCCTCGGCTGACGGGGACATTATGCAGAACTAAGGCTTTTACGTACAGACAGCATGTGAATTCGAACCATATTTATGTATACTTTGTGTAAATCCAAACAATAAAATGTAAAGTGACTGTTTGCGTGAATGGTTAGTCATGTAAATATAATTTATACTGTTTCTGGTATGAAATAACTTTTAGGTATGTTAAATTTATTTCATTTATTCTAGCTAGATCTTTTTGACACCTTGCACTGTCTAATATCAGTTATAATATTAAGAAGGATATTCCTTTACATTATACTAATCGCCTATCGAATGACGCAGTAAACCGAGTGCATAATTCAATAAAACAGAAAATTATTTCTAAAAGAAACAAATCAACACTTTAATTTTAGTTTGTGAAAGAGGCCCTAAAACCTATAAACAACATAGATCATAACATGTGCACACTTAATGCGCTATTGTAATAATGAAGCTCCCTGGAACCTGAAATCTATTTTCTTTGTCAAGAAAAAGATAATACGGTTTAATATATTGAACAATAGTAACGCTACAATATTCTATTATTTTCTATTAGTAGTTATTCAAAATTTATGAGATAATATCTAAATAACGTGTTTGCATTATTTTTTCCTACATAAATAATGAGATCTAAATTGTATAGGTATTTATTCGTAAATCGTTTGCATTGTGTACCGTATGCAGGTATGACGTAGCTGTGGTAGCACTAGTGTGGTTTGCGTAAAAATTAACGATTTAGTGTGATATTGCACAATTTTTTCGCATTTTTCGCCTGTCGCTCAGCAGACGTATTTAGATAATAAGCCTGCCGGTGTCCCAAGACTATGCGACATGAAGGGAAAGTACCCTAAATATCATAGATAGGATATTTTGCTGAAAGAAGGCTATGCTATGTCCGTGACATGGTAACCTTGATCTGATGGTGCAACATCATGAGTCTGCGGGACACCCGACTCCTGAGCAACTTACAGCAGATGTTACGTGTTTGGGCTCAATAGAAAGTCAACAGATTCTTTTTTTGGATATTGTAATCCAGTATAGTTTGTGAATTTTTGAAACTGAAATTCCATATCTCATTTAGTAAGGGCTTTGAGAAAAATATTTCTTAATTTTTTTCAATAGAAATACCTTTTCAAAAGTCTTAGTTCACAGGCATGCATGCGTATTGTACAGCAATATAACACATGTGACCTAGCGATATAACACGCAACTCAAGAGTTAGGGAGGCTGTACATTGGCGACTATGGCGACGCTGACTGGCGGTATGGTACGCCAAGGCACGCAGCTGTGTCCCACAGTACGCAGCTGTGTCTGTGCTAATAGCAAAACTATTCATGTTATCATTGCGTTACTCCCAAGTCGGTTGTGTATACATAATTTTGTTAAAATGATTGATTAGGATTATGATAATAGCACTTGTTGCTGAAGGGATACTGGTGCATGCCGTGGCATCGCGGAATCGCATTACATGACGCGGGACACTGCGGTGTATACATATTTTTGTGAAATGATTGATTGGGACTTGGCTGGTTTTCGTATCACGCTGATCATCAGCGCCGAGCCCTCGGCGCGTAGTTATCAGCGCAACACGAAAACGCTCACTGAAGACAGAGACGCGTGGACTGCAATCGGCGCCGACCGCTCAGCGGCGCTGACGTGCGGCGCGTACGGCTCACGTCAGCGCTGAGCGGTCAGCGTTATTCTAAAACGCTTCATAGCACCAACACATATTGACCTGTCACTGACGGTCAGCGTGACACGAAAACGCAGCATGCCACAGCATTCCGTGGCATGGCGCGGAACGCTACGGCCTCTTTGTATTAAAATAAAAAGGTATAGTATTCTGTGTGTTCTATTGTGCACGACACGATAGTGTGTGTACATAGTCACTTTAGCAACTGAAAGTGAGCTATTATCGCTTGTGCGGCCACCTTTATTAATAAAATCCATTAAAATACTACCCACGAAGGAGTTACATAGTTGTATCTCTATATTCACCCTAAGTACATAGTCATACGTTTTCACTGCCACGCTGATCCCTTCATGCTTAAGAAAACTTCTCAATTAGTGAGTTTACCGCTTACAAAGAAAGTTAGTAACTTCCCCACGGCCATTAAAGCGTCTCACAGAATCACCCGCTAACGCGCAACTTTTAATGTCTTTTGAGAGAATTTTCTTTGTGCCTACGTTCACGGTTCAGTAGGAAAATAAAAAACAGGATTTCTTTAAAAAACGGCAGTGTAATGGCTCCTTGAATTTGTATAGTCTCTTTAGTGATTCCCGATAGCTTTGTTGGTAGAGGTTGAGCGATACTTTGAGTCTTCAAAGGGACAACGTTTTCTTTATAGTTTGTAGTGTTCGGTGCATTTTCATTGTACGAGACCCAACAGTAGTGAAGGAATTTTCTAGTGGAATTTTCAAAAAACGAATTACAGCGTGTACGAAGTTGCGGGGACCAGCTAGTTTTAAAATATGTATAGGTAAACTCGACAAATAAAGTGCTTTATCACCTTAAGATTGAACATTCTTTGTATGTTGTAGAATGATAAGGTCTGTTTTCCTTTGAAAATTCAAAGTGACAATTAAAGTCAATCAAAGTCAATCAGTAATCAATTCCTATTTCAAATCTAAGCATTAGCGAATTTTGAAATAAATGGAATTTGTTATCGAAACTGATAAAGCACTTTTCTGGTCGGTCATATATCTGAAGCTTCATGTCTATATGATTTCTTTGCATTTGTTACAGATCATGCATCCAACGGATCTTGCGCACGCGTTTCGACAAGACATACTGTACAACGAATGGATGAGACGCGGCTGAAAGATGTCACCGCTTTTGTGGGAGATGCAGACCGCTTTCGGCTACCGGCTGAAAATCGGGCTGGTAGTCATCCTTATTATGGTCCTGGGATTTTTCAATGAAAGCCACGGTAAGTCATAGTGATATATTTGACCCATAACATAATTTGACAGTGAAAAAGGTGACTACATAAATTATGTGGCTCAAGATCTCAGGCTTGCCAGACATAAGTTATTTTCCAAAAAACAAAATTTTCAAAATAAAGTAGTGTTCCTACTTTGGGGTAGACAGCCAATCTGGTGAGACTGATTCTAAAGGCTGATTTTTATATATTATGTTGTGTCATATCATAACCACATAATATTCGTTTTAAGGCTGCCAAAAATAATTAAACCATTGAACATTACTTATTTTATCATAAAAAATTAACTGTCGAGTTTAACACTAAAAAAAAACTATGAAAATATTAGTTCTTCTCTCGTTATGTTCCGGAGAAAATTCGGTTTGGACGATTTGAATAAGTAATTCCCTTAATAGCGAATGAAATCCAGACATCCAAGTTAGATAAGTACTATCTAATAATAACTTTACTCACAGTATTCGTGGCAACATTACCGCGTTTAAAATTCAGGTGTAGTTTGAACTAGTGAAACGAAAATATCCCCCACTTAATAATACACACGTTATAGTTAACTTGTTTAACCTGATTCCCAACATCAAGGCCCGGGCTAGTTGCTTATTAATGAACTTGGTCAGTTCTATCGACGATACTTTAAAACTTGTCTGTGAAACAAGGTTCGGTCCTATTAATATTCTATAGTGTTTTCTCTGACATATTAGTAACTAACAAAAAAGTAGCCTATCCTGTGTCCTGTACGTCTAAATGTTTATATACCAAGTTTCATGAAAATCAGTTAATTCGTTTAAGAGTTATGGAAGAACATACATACATACATACATACATACATACATACATACATACATACATACATACATACATACATACATACATACATACATACATACATACATACATACATACATACATACATACATACATACATACATACATACATACATACATACATACATACATACATACATACATACATACATACATACATACATACATACATACATACATACATACATACATACATACATACATACATACATACATACATACATACATACATACATACATACATACATACATACATACATACATACATACATACATACATACATACATACATACATACATACATACATACATACATACATACATACATACATACATACATACATACATACATACATACATACATACATACATACATACATACATACATACATACATACATACATACATACATACATACATACATACATACATACATACATACATACATACATACATACATACATACATACATACATACATACATACATACATACATACATACATACATACATACGTACATACAGAAAAAAATTCTAAAAATGGTCAATTTAGTTTCAGTATCATGTATAGAGCATATAAACACGATATCTCTGAAAACAAAGTAACTTACTCCATGACCAACCCGAAACAGATTTATTATTAGTATTGATGATGGCACACTGCGCGTTTGGCAGTCATTTGAGCAGCCCGTCTTCTTACAGAAGACCCCACAGTGAAATAACAGCATGTGTGCTGTTGTGTTTCGGTAAGTGAGTAAGGGTTGCCAGTGATCATTTCCCTGTCGCTTCCTAATCCCTCATCCTTAATCCTACTATAGATGGCAGCTCACTTGCAGTAACTTTAGCGTTGCCGGTGTTATAGGCGACGGTAGCCACACCAGCAAGAAGACTGACAGACTGTCTGCTGACCTTATCATAAAAAATATTGATGCAATCAAAACTGCTGAATGTTGACCCACCTCAGGTTTCAAACGGATCCTATTTTCTGCAGATTGCATATGCAAATCTTGCTTGTTAATAGCGCTTTCCATTAGTGAAAACCTAAAATCCGTTGGGCGGTTTAGAACTCGTAGTTGGCGGAATTTATTATTATTATTAGGGCCTCTTTCACAAACTACATGTAAAGTGTTGATTAGTTACTTCTAGAAATCATTTTCTGTTATATTAAATTATGCACTCGGTTTACGCATCCTTCGATAGGCGAATTTTTTAAATTTTTTTTTTTTAAAGTTTGGGACTTTTACCGTACAAACAAAGGTATACCTATCAGCTCCATTATCCCCGGTTACAGCTGACTTTAAATGACAGTTTGGCCTACTTGACGTTTGTGAAAGAGGCGCTTAGTGTTTAGTTAAAATTAAATTAATCATGCTATGTACACTATTTAGGACTGCAATTTAGTAAATTACCATATTTAAATATGTATACATATATTTTACTAGCTGGTGGCCGCGACTTCGTCCGCGTTCAAAATGTTATATAGCCTTCCTCGATAAATGGACTATCCAACACAAGAGTATTTTTCAATTCGAACCAGTAGTTCCTGAGATTAGCGCGTACAACCAAACAACTCAGATACACCACCTCTTCAGATTTATAGAATAGTATAGATTATTATGTTATATATTCAACTAGCTGGTGCCCGCGACTTCGCCCGCGTAACTTTGTAAATTATATACTAAAACCTTCCTCGAGAACCACTCTCTCCATTGGTGAAAACAGCATGAAGTAGTTTTTGAGTTTATCGCGAACAGACAGACAGACAGAACAGACTTTGTTTTATAATAATATGTAGTGATATATTAAAACAGATTATACAATATTCTGTTTTGCTATGTAAAAAAAGTACTATCAAACTTTTCTGAAGTCTGAAAGTTAATGTCTGTAAAAGTGTTTCATTTAGACCGACACCGACTATTCGTGTAAATGTCTGGCGATATTTTTTTGACACGAACAAGTCTTTCGTCAAAATATTTATTTTGAAAACATGTATTGAAAGAATTGCAATCCCAAAACAACAAATCGGTCCATTAACAAATATATCAAACAATACACCCAACATTTGTATATTTGTACAAACATACGAAATGTTTGCCCAACTAATGTGATTATATTGCGCAAATAGATTTCTCTCTCTTGTGTGCGCGTTTGGATTATTTTGCTAATAATATGTTAGCTTTTATTCGTCATACTTTGCACGTAGAATCAATGGTTCTATGTGTTGGTTGGTTATCAGTAGTTTAGAGATAAAATTTTCATGGTCGCACTTTTTTTTCTTTAAACACATGCTATAAACTAACCCCCGAATTTAATTATTAATTCTTTACTTAAAAAAAGCTAGCTGCTATGCTGCATCTTTCTCTATTATACTGAACAGCTGTCTCACATCTTTGTTTGCTCCGATTTTCTTAAGGATATCTATGAGGATTTCTTATTAATAAAAATTCTAGCTAAAAAAGGTAAAAGTATTTTTAAAATAGGATGACCGGTCTACCCGCAATTTGACAAATTTTAGAAAATCGTTTTAAATTATTCTTTATTACAATATAATAAGCACACTACATTGATATTTCCAAGAGATCTACTGTATTATTAATAAAAATCAATGTTAAAGTTTAAATTTCCAAAACCGCGCCAAAAAAGCTGTTTTTGTAATGGCGCTGGTCTTTGATACGTATGACGTCACATGCTAGTAAACAACTACAACTAGTAAAGAACTACAATCAGTCGCGGAAGCTATGTTTACTAGCGTATGACGTCATCAGAGTTTCAACCAATCACAGGGCGTTTCTGTCGCAGATAAAATTTAGGATAGGATAACCACAATTTGTAGTATATTTTAAATCTTGTCAAAAATATCCAATACCAATTTTAGCTCTTGATAATATTAGTAAAAAATACCTATACTACACCAAAAAAGGGAAAATGTATAAGGAGGGTTTAGGCCATCTAAAGCGTAGGAGGGTCGTTTGTTTAAATTTGTTTACAATGTAAATACCAATTTCCACGACTTCTCTTAGCCTGCGGCTAAGGAGGAGGAGGCTGCTTCTAGCGTGGGTGTTTGTGATTCTGATGTCAGTAAAAATATTCTTTGAAGTTAAATTCGACAAGGATATAAAATTAATTACAAAAAAATATAATAATATATTATAATTAACTGCTATGTATTTCTGCTATGTATGCTGTTTTTGAAACTCAAAAACTACTCCACCGATTTTCATGCTGTTTTCACCAATGGATAGAGTGGTTCTCGAGGAAGGTTTTAGTATATAATTTACAAAGTTACGCAGGCGAAACCAAAAATTTATTTCTACAAACATAAAGAAAAAATGTGTAAATATAAAAAAATTAACTCATTTTCACTTCGTATGTAGATTCGACATATTGAATGACTTTTTATACGTAAACGAGAAATAGAAAAAAATTCTAAATTTCTATAGACTTGGACATCCTACTATTAGAACTATTAGTCACAGGAAATTAATTCGTTTGTCTACCACTCTTGAAGCTTCAGTTACATGCAGGCTAAGCTCTTATTCCCATGGCTTATTCAATAAGCTACTTTAAAGATCAGCACTTAATGTATATTTTACTCCAGAGCACACACTATTAAATCCTAACCGTTTTATTAATTAACAGTTGCTTTGAGCATCTCTTTGAATCTAGTAAGCGGTTTAGTTAGTAACAGGACTGCGTTCATCTCTAGTTTATGTTGCGGACGAATGAATAGCTTAAGTTTTTATATGCTATCCTTACTTACGGTCCTCGGGTTTTTAAATGTGAAATTTAAAATAATATGAAGAAACAATTTATTTCATTAAACATAATCTTAATTATTATATAGTTTTTTTTATGTTAAGGTCGGCAGATAGACTAGCGGTTAAGTGGCTACAGTCGCCACAGGTGCTGCAAGTGCTATGCCTACCATAGTAAGATTAAAATATAAGGGATTAGGAAAGGAAATAGGGAAATGGGCTCTGGAACCCCTTACTCCCTGACTAAAACACATCAGTACACATGCTGTTTTTTACATAGGTCTTTTGTAAGGAAGTGGTCACTACCACCAGACGGGCCTAAATGACTGCTAAACGCAGTTCGCCACGTATATTACGGTGACATACCCTTTTCATAAGCCGGACTTGAAAACTAATGGGAATTTGTTGCCAATTTGTTGCTAATTTGTATCGAAAAAAAAATGTTACTCAATTTCCCGTTGATTTGTACGGCCGGACTACTGGAAAAAAAGTCTCACTAGTTCGGTCAACCGGACTGTTAACCGAACTACTGGGAATAGAGGCATTAATTACGAGAAACGACGGATATGCTGACGTAATATTACGCTAGCATACCCATATACAATATCTTCACAAAGAAAGAACCTGGCGAGCCCATTCCAACGGCTTATTTTGTTGCTAATTTGTTGCTCTGAGATAGACTACTTAGACATTAAAAACAATTCACCCCTTCATGATGGGTGAACTACCCCTATATATTAAAGTTGGGAATAGCGAGCCCGTTCCAACGACTTATTTGGTTGCTAATTTGTTGCTCTACGATAGGCTAGTTAGATATTTAAAAAAATTCACCCCTTCATGGGGGGTGAACTACCCCTATATATTAAAATTGGGAATAGCGAGCCCGTTCCACCGGCTTATTTGGTTGCTAATTTGTTGCTCTACGATAGGCTAGTTAGATAATAAAAAAAAGAAAATGGATATGCAACGATATACGTCAGTGCGCCCTAACTCTACTTGTATGTTTATTTGTAATGGAGAAACTTAAAAACTACTGGACTAGAAAGCTACATTATCAGCGAGTAAAATAGAATCAATTCTTTTAAGGATTCGTTATAAAAAAAAATATTTCAGTAGTGAAAAAGAAAAGATTGTTTATTGGTAAAATCTCACAGTACTTAAAAGGCCGTTCTCATCGTCGTAGTATATATGATTAACTAGCTGGTGCCCGCGACTTCGTCCGTGTTCTCTATAGCCTATAGCCTTTCCTCGATAAATGGACTATCCAACACAAAAAGATTTTTTTAATTCGAACCAGTAGTTCCTAAGATTAGCGCGTACAACCAAACAAACAAACTCTTCAGCTTTATATATTGGTATAGAATAATTAATGAAAGTTATTAAACTATTTTATCGCTGGTATTATTTATAATTCATAAGTTTATGGCCGCACGCACAAATAATAGCAAAGCATAACATTACTATTGCAACAATAGAGAAACACAATTTCCGAATTCGTACGCGAAACAAAAGACGTTTTAGTGTTCGCAGATGTTATTAATGTGTTTCATTAGCTTTGTACACGGAATTTTAGAAAATGGAAACGGCCATTTAAAAGCAACATCTACTTGAGCGTAGTTGTAGCTGAAAATAAATGATGAAAAAAAATTACCATCGAAGTACTACTTGGATCGAACTTTGCAGTTTGTGTCACAAATGCCACAAAGCGGCACATAAAAAGTACGCCTAAAACGGAATCATGGCGGAGTCTTGCCTTCGCGCGTCAATGGTAAAAGAAGTAACGACCAAGTTCTACTATTGATTTTAAACTCCAATGTGTTGACGTAAAGTCACATTTTCTTTAAATGACATATGTTTGGTTGGTTTTAAATGACAGATGATAGAGTTCAACGCAATGTCACTTTTAAAATGTTCCATAAAGTTCGTAGTGATTTGTATGGCGTACGAAATCCATAGTGGTAGTACATTGATGGTTATTACACAAAATAACTTCGCTAAAGTTCTCATAAGAGAGAACATGAGAAAGGTACAATCTATAGGTATGTATCAATATCTCAGATCAAACAAAATAAATAAGAGACGGGACATATCTTACCTTTTTATGATCTAATTGACGCAATTAACCAAAAAAACTTTTCAACTTTATAATAATACGTCCGCGTTCTCTATAGCTTATAGCTTTCCTCGATAAATGGACTATCCAAAACAAAAATATTTTTTCAATTCGAACCAGTAGTTCCTGAAATTAGCGGGTACAACCAAACAAACAAACAAACTCTTCACCTTTATATATTGGTATAGATAGATTAGTATAAATGTAAATCATTAAGTTTGTGTTGTGGACACCACATACGCCCGTAGGCAAAACTCCACCCACTCAGAGACCTTCATCAATTCTGACAAGGATGTGTGGGTGGAGCCAGTGATATGTTAAGTACTACGTACTAGATGGAACACTCATGACGCGATGAGTGTTCCAAGTGATTGGAGTTCCGACGTCCTACCCGTTCACAGTCTGTCATACGCGCTCGTAGAGATTAGGCGCGTTATTATTTTTAAAACCAATAAAAATACCGTCTTGTGTGATGAGATATTGCAAAAATACAACAAAAAATATTGGTAAAACTTCTGGTGTGACGTTCCATAGGTAAGTTTTATTAATATTGAAACGTTTAATAGGTTAATATTTAATTTGTTAAAACCGACGTGCTTATCGGGTCGGCCATATTAATATTCAGTTGTCTACGACTTGACTTATTGGCCTTGACACTACTGCCGCGCCGTCCCCCGCGCACCTTCCCCGTTGGAACATGAATTTAGCAAGAAATCGTAGGGAGTGCTCAATCTAGTACTTACTTAACATATCACTGGGTGGAGCAAATTTAAAGATGTATGAGAATGTTTTATTCAACTTCAACTTTAAGTTCTAATTTGTTCGTAGTTCTGTGTTTGTTTTCCAACTACTTACATATAATTGTGTTTTCAGATTTCAATTTATGTTGAAAGGATAATGAGTCAGTTCCTCGAGTCACTCTTAAGTGGGTCGTCTTTTTTACTTACCTCTCTTTATTTCGAACTACCCCCTTACAGAAGAACACCGTGAAATAACAGCATGTGTGAGGATGTGTTTCGATGAGTGAATGTAGGATGCTAGAGCCTATATCCCTATCCTTTCCCAATTATTCTTTATCCGTAATCCTACTCGGTTTTTATAAAATTATAATATCATATCGCACCTTCGGTAAGACAAGAGCATAACTTACAATTTTTTTTTAAATGAGTTAAACTCAAAATATATGCAGAAATGTCTTAAAAACATTATTAAATTAAAAAATATTTACAAGACTATGGGGCTTATTTGATGAAGAATTGTTTGAAAGCAATAAATAAGGAGAATACAATATTGAATGCAAAAAAAAATTAACTTTAAATGGCTCTCCTTGTCTTGCTGAAGGTGCGATATCTTAAGATGAAGTTCACGCAGACACAGTTTTTCACGTTAAAAATATATTCTATGTCAATCATGCTTATAAACTGTCTGACCCAACCAGATGCACAAACGCACCACTTAGAAATAGACGAAAATTCTAAAAACTATTTATTTACCTCCGTAACATATTTTTTTTTTTAAATATTTAATGTACACACACGGCTCGCTTGCAATTTCATCATAATATGTATTATAGATTTGAAAACCTCTAAAATAAAATCATCAATCAGTACTAATAATAAATCTATAAGTGTAGGTATGTATGTATGTGTGTTCCTCCATAACTCTTAAAAGAATTAACTGATTTTCATGAAACTTGGTAGGTAAACATTTAGACGTACAGGACACAGGATAGGCTACTTTTTTCTTTTTCAACGCGGACGAAGTCGCGGGAGTCAGCTAGTAATAAATAAATAAATAAAATATCTGTACATACCTACCAAAATATACATATTTTTATTTGTGTTTGTTTAAAAGCAAGTGTACTGATTTTAAATATATTTTTATTATATTTCGACTACTCAGGTGTACGATAAAAACTTGAATAAGTTTATTTTACACCTAAACTGTGTTTAGGTATTATATATTAGTAAAACCACATTATTATATATTAGTAAAAAAATAATTTACCAAATAAATAATTTGATGATAATAATAATAATAATAATAAAATAATTGATAAATAAATATTTTGATTTTGATTTTGATGATGAATATCGAAATACCACTAATACCAGATGTCATATCCAGTATAACATGTAAATAATTGCGCAGTGTATCTGCGATTGCAATAATCGCTACAACGAGGCGACGCCATGTAAAGTTGAAATTAAGGCAGCTGATTTCCGAATTTATTCTGATGAATTCTGATTAGAATTATTAATTTTCTCGTAAACATTATTACGGTCTAAATTATGTTTCTGTTTCAAATTAGTTTAGTAAGTTACAAAGCTATTATTTTATGCTGTTCTGTTAAAGCATATTATTTTCATAGACAAAAATATGACTTTCAATGTTACGATTACTAAAGACTATAGTTAGGCTAACGAGATGAGATAAAAATTTAAGATGTAGGTAAACATTTTTATTAAAATAAAACCAAACCTAGATGGTTTGGTTATACCATATTATAAATTGATTATATTTCATAAACAACTGATTTTGATGCGGTTTTCACCATCATCATCATTTAGATAATTTTTCACGGAAGGTTTGTACATTAATTTTTTATCAATACTAATAATAAACCTGTAAGGGTTGGTCATGGAGTATTACTTTGTTTTCAGAGATATCGTGTTTATAGGCTCTATACATGATACTGAAACTAAATTGACCATTTTTAGAATTTTTTTCTGTATGTAGGTAAGTATGTATATTCCTCCATAACTCTTAAACGAATTAACCGATTTTCATGAAACTTGGTAGATAAACATTTAGACGTACAGGACACAGGATAGGCTACTTTTTTTTTCTTTCAACGCGAACGAAGTCACGGGCGCCAGCTAGTATTTTATAATATTAGTATGGTTGGTATGAATTTGCAGAAAGAATGCATCCATGCGAACCCGCACGCGGGCCGCTAGTGTTATATTATTTTATATTGGTGGGATCTGAATTTAAATATGGAATGTTAACATTCTTTTATCATCCAAAGTGAAATTTACCTAAACAATAAATTAATTTCCCTTGAATGGGAAAGTTCATACGTTTCCTCATACGATACACGAACAACTTTCCGTTTGAAATCCTCAACAAACTTGTTTCTTAAGTTCTCGAGGACTTTAGAGAAATTAACTTTACGCTATAATTAATTCTTAGTATAGAAGTTTTTGTTCGTTTAACACATTTGGATTCGTTGGTTAAACATTATTGCTCTATGTCTTAACAAAGGTTTGTTAGGCAGCGTAAATAATTAATATTTAATGCTTTACTAGCTGGTGCCAGCGACTTCGTCTGCGTTTTAAAATGATAAATGTAAAACCTGAGAAAATATCGGACATCTTTACGCGCCAATATTTGTTGCCTAGGTATATAAAAAAAAAAAACAAAGATTATGAGAGAAAAAAAAATCGATTATTGAAAATATTGTTAGGTCTTAATTAAGAAAATCGAAAAGTTTTTGTAAAAAATAAAAAATAAATAACACATTTTCAAGAAGACTATACGTATAAATAGTTAACGTTAAACAAATTTTGTAATTTGTTATTAATTGTGAAGTATTGAGTGCTCGAACAGTGCTCAAAATGCTGCAGGGCCGTGAAATAATCTATATTTACCTAATAAAAACCACATAGATAAAATGTTAAAAAAATATTATACTTAATACTATGAATTCTTTTTTGCTGTTTATATAAAAAACAATATTAAAATCAGATTCTTTATTTTTAGTTTTAGCGTGTTATTATTTCCAATCGTGCTCTAAGAAGCAATAGGGAATTCAAACCAAAAAACAAAGTTTGGTTAACATTTTTTTAATGTAGAAGTTTTAGTAATACAAAAAAATTATGTTAAACTTTGATAATTCGTATATACAATTTTTCAAGCTTTCTGGTCTAACATAGCGCCTTAATACTTTTTTAAAGATATCTCCAAACATAATTAGTACACTCGAAAACTCAAGTGGCATTATTTAAATTTCGAATGAAAGTTAAACAACTTCCACGAACTACAAGTTGGTGCTACATGTTCACAGCGGAACAAACTTCTGTGTTATGTTCGAAGTTGGTTAAAGTCGGTGTCATATTAACCCTGTAACTGCAAGACCATATAACACTGGAGTTTAAAGTTAACAACGAAATTACACATGACTATTAGAGCTTCTGCACAAAATACGTAGCCTTTAGTTAGAGGAAAGAGTGACCACGCTTATTAAGAGGTCTTTAGATGTTAACACAGGCGAAATTTTGCAGAACCACTTTAGAAAAGTGTTTAAATGGATTTCATCTTTATGACGCTACAGTTACAGCTTAAATTCTTTTGGCAGCAGCCAACAGCAAGCAAGCTGTTGATACCAAGCAGGCCAACAGCATTAGCTTGATGTATAAAACATTATTATGATGAAATAGCAGACAAATATTGTTTACCAGATAGGTTTTTAGCAAATAGCTCTTTTTTATGTTAGGGTCGACAGACATACTCACGGTGTACTTGATGGTATGTGGCTACCAAAGTAGGACCAAAATAGGATTAAGGATAAGGGATTATTAAAAAATCCCTTATCCTTAATCCTAGTTTAGTTCAAAGGTTAGTTTAGTTATAACTATTTTTTTTTTCTAGGATAAGAACCCAAGTCTTAGGGTTACCCATATGTGGGTTAAAACTGAGACAGAGACTCATCCAATTGGCATGCAATAACTCTTAATTTTAACATCTTAGAATCCAGAGATTCGATATGGCACCAGTATATTATATCAACACCATTATAAACACATAATCTGCCTCAAGTTGCAGAGTAAATATGTAGGATAAGGGGTCAAATAAGAGGAGCAAAATCGGGCATCACTTCAACTAATTAAACATTATCAATATAGTTAGTTATTTCACAAAACTTAACCGGTTAAGAGATTTAAAATATACGAACTTTTTCTACCAGTGCCAGCCACCAACTCGAACAACAACTTGGAAGGCTTCTCAAGATGATTAATTATTCGGTACAAGACGGTAGTCAAAAGAAAAAGTTTACTAGATTACCGTGAATATTTCAAAGCCTACTTAAAATATAACTTGTATAACGTTGAAACTTCATAACTTAACTGATTCAACTTTATGTGGTAATAATCTTCTATACTTATAAAATTGTTTTCTTTGCTAACTATAAACTGTTAGCACCCTCTACTTCGGATACACTAATTAAACCACTTTGTGTTGAGTCCCAATTATTCCAGTCACCTTAGGATAAGTTCTATTCAAGAGGCCCACCCTCTGGCCAATTTTTTTAAAGGTTGTTTGGACCTACAAGAATATAGTCCTGAGTTTTTGGACATTTCCGTGGTATATTTTAGCAATAAAAAAATCGGAACGCGTCCTATCCAAAAAAGTTGCCAATAAAATTTGTTGAATAGAACTTCGTACAAAATCGCCTTAAGGTGACTGGAATAAATACTTTTGTTGACCAACCAATACATCAGAACTACAATTCCAGGAACTACGGACATCGACCTCTCTTCGCAAACGCGTTCGTTCAACTGCCCGATATCCTTTCAATATCACATCACCGAATGAATCTGAACGAAGGATGTTTTCAATGAATGAATGAATGAATGAGCACTTTTCAATCAACTTCAGTCGACATAAATAGCAGACGCTAACACAAGGTACAGCCAAAACTACTAAGTTTAAAAAGCTGTAATTTGATGCATATGTTTATTTTATAAGGTAAGCATCCGCTGAGGAGCGATTTTTTTAAATTTCAATCTATATTTTAATTTATATTTATAAAATTTTTGATTCTAACTATCAACGTACAGCTGGTACAGCTCTACTACTACTAAGTTTAGAAAGCTGAAAATTTGAACATAGATTTAATTATTTTTATTGGCTTGATGAAGTCAATCGTATCGTGACTATTGAACCATATGTACAAGTATGTATAATTATTCTGAAATTTTTTTTTAAAAAATAGTGTGCGGTACGAATACGTACGTTCTTACATTACGTTATCGATAAAGGCAACATAAAACTATAACACTGCGTAAATACTCATGTATAATAAATTATATTATTGAACATGAGTAATAAAAGAGAGAAACTTTTTTCGTAACTAACTCATTAAACCTAATACTTTGAAATAATGTCTAATATGTTGAGTCATTACAACGCCAGACTTGCTTAGTCCAGTTTTTTGTGCCCCAATTTTGCCGAAATAAGCAAAGGATTTTTTTGATAACGCGATAAGCTTTTATACTATTTTTCAATTTTGCATTTTATTAAGAGATATCTACTTTGATATATTTACTAGTATTCTAATACTTACTAATCCTTACTTTAATATTATAATTGTGAATGTGAGTTTGTTTGTTTGTTACGCTTTCACGCAAAAAATACTGAACCGATCACCATGAAATTTTGCATACACGTTGTCTGGGACACCAGAAAGGACATAGGGTACCTTTCATCCAGAACACGGACGAAGTCGCGGACACCAGCCAGTATTGTATACATTTGCAGATATATTAGGGGGAGTAGTTTAATGAATAATAATGTAGACGACGGGGTATGAATTTTGACTTTTCTTACTCATTCACCGATCCCATACGAGAATAAGTGCTTGAAACACTTGTTCTTTTTCTCAAGCACAAGTGCTTTTATTTAAACACTAACTGGTGCCTGCGACTTCGTCCGCGTTGAACGACGAAAGTTACCCTATGTTTTTTCTGGTGTCCTAGACAACGTGTATGCAATCTTTCATGGTGATCGGTTCAGTACTTTTTGCGTGAAAGCGTAACAAACAAACAAACTCACATTCAAATCAATACTAATAATAAATCTGTGAGGGTTGGTCATGGAGTAAGTTACTTAGTTTTCAGAGATATCATGTTTATAGGCTCTATACATGATACTGCAACTAAATTGACCATTTTTAGAATTTTTTTCTGTATGTATGTATGTATGTATATTCCTCCATAACTCTTAAACGAATTAACTGATTTACATGAAACTTGATAGATAAACATTTAGACGTACAGGACACAGGATAGGCTACTTTTTTCTTTTCCAACGCGGACGAAGTCGCGGGCACCAGCTAGTTTATAATATTAGTAAGGATTCTGATTTTAATAATCGTTTTTACTAGTATTTTTATCTTTTACTTATGCGTTTTGGTTTTCTTAAGGTTTTTCTTCTTCTTAACAAGCGTCTAATGTTCATTGTTAATTCTTACCACGACGCCTTAAACATCTGCTCTTCGCAAGCTAGAACCGTGAAAGAGGGTACTCAATATTCAAAGTGGTCTCTCAGATAGGTTATGAAATTCCGATACGAGGTTGATAATGTAGGTTTTATATTATATATTCATATATCGTGTTCACATTACACGTATGTAACAATTTTTCTGTTTTACCGCGTAGCTTATGGCATTTATTATCTTTGTGTGCCTTTGTACAGACTATACATGAGAATATGTCTTTTTGAGAATCTGTCCTTATGCGAATAACTATAGATCTAAGATAGTTAGATATACATGTCATCTAGATCGAAATAGGTTAGTGTATATAATTTGCAGAAAAAAAAATTTAATCCGTGCGAATCCGAGGACGGATCACTAGTTATCTATAAATATCTAATATAAAACTTTATAAAAACTTAGAAAAAGCAGTGGGATGAAAACTGGGTAGCTTACACGTCTTACGCTTGTTTTCTTTTTCTATATATCGCTGCTTAAAATCAAAAGTGCCACAAATTAAAATTACACTTTTTTACAGGAGAGCTAATCGAAAAAAAAAATTATTTTGTCTATTTTTTTCTTATTAGATATATATCAAATAAATGCATATTATACGTTGTATGCATTTATTTGATATATATTTAATATATAGCGTATTTACTTAAACATTTAATGCTACTTAAAAACTAATGATTTAATGCTTCTAACGGTGTATAATATGCATATATTTGATTTATATCTAATAAAAAAAATTTTTTTTTTTTCGATTAGCTCTACTCTAAAAAGTGTAATTTTGATTTGTGGCCCTTTTATTTTTTTAAGGACCGATGTAATGTCTTGCTAATCCACATTGACTAGCGTGATGGACCGTTCATACCTGTTCATATAGATACTATAGACATTATAATACAGACAATTAGCAGTAGTTCTTCCTTCTTGATAAAATAATTAATATCTTTAGTGGCAAACCAGAAAACCTACAACGAATGCAATCACGTTTTCATTGCATCTCGGCTTAAAGTCTTGCTTCTCGGCTTAAGTCTGTAACAGACTTAACGAAAAGAAGCCTACAAGGCACGCCACTTGACCTAATAGCTTGCTTTAAGCCGCTTAAAGTTTTAAAAAGAATGTGCAATCCTCGACTGGATCGCTAGAGCGCATTTGCTTTACAACCAAGAAAAATACCCTTATTATTCTCTGGATATTTTTCACTTTCTTTGTCACCGTGGCATTTTTTATACCTACTAACTTTGTGGGCGACATTGCTCTTGCAACCCGTCTGAAAATGATTCTGCCTTTAGCAACTTCAGTCACCTAGAATCAAATTAACTGTCAGCCTGATTGCTGCCCATAGCTATAAAAATTATACTGATAAGATACTTAAGATTTATTTGATAAGATTTATTTATTTATCATATAAACGAGGCAGACATCTAACTTTAACACATTGTTCAAAATAATTATCACAAGGCAGATGCCGCCGCAATTATAGGAAGCTCAGCATTCACCAATAAAAGCTCCAAGCAACATCCTATGTACTACCTAAATCTAATTTAATGTAATCTATCTATTAAATGGGACATTACATGTCACGTCCATCAAATAAATAATAATCAATAATAATCAATTAATAATCAGTAATAATCAAATAAAGTCAAAAACACAAATAAAAATTACAAATTAAGTTAAAATGGCAGGTGTCGGAACCATGGACAAGAATGACTCTCTTAATTTTCGACGAAGCATCGCTGTAAGGGTCTATATTCGGCGCTGTAACGCCGAACCTCGGGCGGCGGTAAATAACCCGACACTGTAGCCGGCCTAACCAGCAGGCTCAAAAGAGGTGAGGAAATGCCCTCTTTTACACCGTAAGCCTGTGGTCATGTCTCACAGGAACGGGGGTCTTGGCTTAATTGCCCGGACCGCGAGGTAGAAAGCCTCTATAAAAATTCACCCCAACCCTACGGTATGACGCGCGCCAAGAGGGTGAGTGGCTGAGGGGTTTCTCAGTCGCTAGCGGTCAACCTCCGATACCTGGGGACCTCGGAGTGTATATACCCTTAGTCGGTAACGGGAAGGCCGACTGGACGTTTTATATCCCGTATCTACTCGTGGGAACAACATGGATGAATTTTTACCAACATCACTGTTCTCTGGTTTGGATCTCGATGATCCATCTGAATCAGGCTCGCCTGGAGGACGCTCTGACGCCTCCAACACAGCCTCGATAAAAGCAGTTGACATGGGTGAGAGGCTAGACCATGGGCAATCAGTGGACTCAAAAGCCGCTGAAATGCCTTTGGCAACAGACTCGGTTCATGTCAGCACCAAAGAAAGTAGAAAGCCGCTTAGTAAGCTTTCAGGCGCCGCAAGGAAACGCCTGAAGAGGCTTATTGCAGCCAACTACTCAGTAGCTGAGGCCAGGGCTATTGCTAAAAAGCCCTGGGATCAGCTCGATATTGAAAGGCCTCCTCCGAATCCGACGAAGGCGAGGGTGAGCAGCAAGGAGGGAGACAACAAAACTCCTTCATTGCCACCCAAGGCAATCGCCTCAAAACGCCAACGCTCGGAAGAGGAATCTCCGAACCAGCCAAAAAAGGCGGCGAAAACGGAGGAAGCGCAGGCTGGCCCGTCGAGGGCTAAGCCTACGTTTAGAGAGGCAGTTGGAGCTTCGCGAGTGGGCATTCGCAACAGCGAACCCATGAGTGAAGAACAAATGAGGCTGACGCATCGCAGTATCATCCTCGCAATCACCAGGGCTGAAAAAGGTACTGGTCCAAAGTTCTTGGGATTCTCCAAAAAACCTGGCTGGATTCTCATTACGTGTGAGAACCAGTACAGCCAGGAGTGGCTTGTGAGCAGAATCCCAAGCCTTAAACCGTGGCCTGAGGCAAACCTCTCATACATACCAGAGAAGGAACTGCCTAAGCCCACAATCTGTACCACTTTTGTGCCCAGCAGCGAAGCGGAGAGCCTAGATGAAGCTCTGCTGCTGCTGAGGACGCAAAATGTGGGGCTCAATACTGAGCACTGGAAGACCATCAGCAGTAGGGCTGAGAAGGGCGGCACAGTAACGACCTTCTTCATAGACGACCCTTCTGCTGAGGTCTTAAAAGCTGCGGAGTACAGGGCCGCTATTGGCTTTAAAAAGATAATTTTTAACGTCAAGAGCGGCAATGACAACGCAGCAGAGTCCACTGAGCCAACGAAGGGCTCCAGCCGGCGCGAGGGACATCAACTGTCTGCAAAGGCAGGCGATGGCTCTCAGGTCGCTAGCAGGGGGGTTGGCACAGGAGGGCGTAAAGCGCACGGTGGAAAGGCCATCAGAGGGCAGGCTAAGTCTGCAGGTGGAACAAAACGTCCGCCGAAGACGATAGCCGGCTCCAAAGGCCCTTCTACCAAAAAGGGCGCTTAGGGAGGAAAAAAAAAAAAAAAAAAAAAAAAAAAAAAAAAAAAAAAAAAAAAAGGGGATGAGGGTGGTTCAAATCAATCTTCACCATGCGATGGCTGCCACAGCGGTGCTAGAGCGGCTTCTCCTGCGGGGTGAGGTTGATATCGCTCTCATACAAGAGCCCTGGACCCAAAATGGTGCGGTTCTGGGACTCCAGTCTGCAGGTAAAATTCTCTATAATACCTGTGGCTCAAAGCCCAGAGCAAGCATAGTCTTCAATAAAAATATTGAATGTTTGCCAGTGCCAGAGTTATGCACTGATGATATGGCGGCAGCTTTTGTCAACATTAAGGGCAGGGAGGGAACACGAATTATCGTCTGTTCTGCGTACCTACCTTATGAAGGACAGGACCCCACGGTGGAGCTTGCGCGAGTGGTGGCGTACGCGCATCATCACAAAGCCGAGCTACTTGTTGGAGCCGATGCCAATGCCCATCACATAACGTGGGGCAGCACCGACACAAATAATAGAGGTGAGTTACTACATGACTTTCTCTTAGTTAACTGTTTACAGGTACTCAACAGAGGGAGCAAGCCGACCTTCGTGACAACCGTAAGGCAGGAAGTTTTAGACATAACCTTCGCCACTGACAACATGGCCAAGTTCATATCAAACTGGCATGTCAGTGAAGAAAGCTCTATGTCTGATCACAGACAAATTCGTTTTGATCTAGCAACATCTACAAAAGATCAAACTGTAACTTACAGGGACCCGAAAGCTACAGCCTGGGATGTTTATAACAACAAACTAAGGCAAAATCTTGAGGACTTCCCTAAAAGTATATGTACACCGGAGGAGCTAGAACATGCAGTGGAGGCTGTCTCGTGGGCAATAAGGAGTGCCTTTGAGGAAAGCTGTCCGCTCAGAACAAAGCACTCCAAAAGGAATGTACCCTGGTGGAACTCGAGGCTCCAGAAGCTACGGGAGAAAACCAGGCGTCTTTTCAACAAGGCAAGAAGAACCCTTGAGTGGGAGAACTACAAAAAAGCCTTGACTGAATACAATAAGGAGATAAGGAAGTCTAAGCGTGCTGCATGGAGGAAGCTCTGCGAGGAATTAACACAAATGCCTCAAGGGGCTAGAATCCATAGACTGCTCGCGAAGGACAAGCCTAGTCAATTAGGGCTGCTTAAAAGACCTGATGGCTCCTTCACGAACACTGAGGAGGAAACTCTTCAGTTGCTGTTAAAAACTCACTTTCCGGGGGCTCACAACTTTTCGACCGGGTCAGACAGAACGCCTTTACACCAAAGGCCTCGAAATGAGGACCGTAACAGAGCGGCTGATCTCATCCGACCCAAAGCTGTGAAATGGGCTATTAGATCCTTTAAACCCCTGAAGTCTAGTGGTGAAGACGGACTGCTGCCCATTTTGTTACAAAAAGGCATAGACGTACTCACGCCGCATCTGGTAAAGATTTACCGGGCAAGTTATGCCTGGGGATATATACCAGAACAATGGACCCGGGCTAAGGTATTATTTATACCAAAGGCAGGTCGGAAGGACTACGCTCTGCCCAAGTCCTTCAGACCAATTTGCCTAACGTCCTTTATGCTGAAAACTCTAGAAAAGATTCTAGACAGACACATAAGGGACAAAGCCCTGGCCTCGAAACCCATTCATTGCACCCAGCACGCCTATCAGAAGGGAAAGTCCACTGAGACGGCCCTGTTACAACTAGCTGACAGGGCGGAAAGGGCTCTGGAAGATAAGCAGATAGCTCTGTGCGCATTTTTGGATATAGAAGGCGCTTTTGACAATACTCCCACCAACACTTTAGTGAGGGGACTACAAAACAAAAATGTGGACCCGACTACAGTTAGGTGGGTAAAGGCCATGCTATCCAAACGTAAAGCGAAGGTCGAACTACATGATACCTCGTTTACTGTAGCAACTACAAGAGGATGCCCGCAGGGCGGAGTTCTATCGCCACTGCTTTGGACTCTTGCAGTTGATCAGCTTCTGTACAGGCTGGCAGAGCACAAGATCGATACCCTAGGTTATGCTGATGACCTAGTGGTGATCATAAGAGGCTTCTGCCAAAGCACTATTTCGGCCATACTACAGAAAGCTCTAAACGTCATTTGCGAGTGGTGCACAGCAAATGAACTGTCAGTTAACGGTGACAAAACCGCTATAGTACCGTTTACCAGAAAGAGGTTGCTAGACAAATTAAAGCCTCCTCTAGTAAATGGCAAACGAGTTGAATTTTCCTCAGAGGTCAAATATCTGGGAGTCACATTCGACCAGAGACTAACGTGGAATGCACACATTGGAAATGTGATAAATAAGGCTAAGGCAGCCTTATGTATCAGTCGTCGAATGGTAGGGAAGAGCTGGGGTCCGTGTCCCAAGCTCACCCATTGGCTGTACACTGCTATTGTGAGGCCGATGATCGCATACGCCTCTATAGTATGGTACAGAAAAGCCAACCAGAAGACGATTATTGACAAGCTTAATGGCTTACAGCGTTTGGCATGTCTGATGATAACAGGAGCCATGTCGAGTTCCCCCGGAGCATCTCTGGAGGCAATCCTGGGCCTACCGCCTCTGCATCTATTTTTAGAAAAGGAGGCGAAAACCAGTATGCACAGAATGATGAATCGGGGCAAACACAATTGGCTGTCCGAGGTACTGAGAGCTCTAGAAGACTCAGTACTAAGGGATCCTATCCTAGGCATGCCTACTGACACATTGTTACCACAGTACATAGAGGAAAAATCTTACACTGTGGAGTTACTCTCAAGAGAAAACTGGTCAAATAACAAGATCTTTTGGGAGGAAGGTAGCCTTTCTTGGTATACCGATGGGTCCAAATCAGGACCTGACGTAGGTTGTGGAGTGTATGGCGGGGACCAGAATTACAGGACCAGTGTAAACCTGGGACAATACGCCAGCATCTTCCAAGCAGAGGTCTTCGCCATCCTAGAATGCGCGGAAATCAACCTGCAAAGAAACTACGTCAACCGTGTAATTTACATTCACTCAGATAGTCAGGCTGCACTTCAAGCACTGGACTCGGACTCTATTGTCTCAAAGCTGGTGCGAAACTGTGTAGACTACTTAAATATTTTAGGGCGCAAGAATAAAGTGGTCCTAAGATGGGTACCTGGCCATATGGGGATCGAAGGCAATGAACTTGCCGACGAACTGGCTCGAGCAGGCGCAAAAGGTAGGCTAATAGGTCCTGAACCTATGTGCGGACTACCAAACAGCCTAGCTCACTGGACCATATGGAACCAGTGCTTTATTAAATCTTACAAATGCTGGACTAACTTGCCAGGGTTGAAACATTCCAAAGCGCTCATAAAAGCCTATAGTCGAAACGTGACAAACCAGGCTATGTCGCTTAGTAGGAGCAATTTGTGCATGCTAACTAGGGCACTAACGGGGCACTGCCGCCTCAATAGGCACCTTAAAGTAATGGGTCTCACTAGTACGGGAGAGTGTCGCTTCTGCCATGAGGCAGAAGAAACACCAATGCATATCCTGTGCGAGTGTGGCCCGTTGATGCACAAGCGAAGTCACATCCTAGGAAGCCACACAATGGCTTGTGAAGATGTGAAGAATGCCTCTATCAAAAAAGTACTACAGTTTCTCAACGTGGTAGGTATAGGTAGAGAGCTTTAGTTTACGTGGCGATCACAATATTTCAGCAATGGACGAAGTGATACTGGTTCTCTAGCAGACAGAAATAGCCACTAGCCAATAATAATAATAATAATAAGGGTCTATTTCATGCCTTACCTATATTACCACAACTAACATAGTAAATCGTTCAACTCTTAGGGCCTCTTTCACCAACTACAAGTAAAGTGTTGATTAGTTACTTTTCAAGTAAAGCTTATTGGCGAGTAATTGTTACGAGTATCTTGTGTCAATTTCATTGAAATTGCCCTTGAGTAATGCCACTCGAAGATAGTGAAACTCGTACGCTTTCTTACCGGTGACTTTAAATGACGGTTAGCCTACTTGACACTTTACTCAGAGATGGTGAAAGAGGCCCTTATATAACATTTTTTTAACAATAGCTTAATTGTAAATGAATTAATAGTATTTTAAATGAATTAATTATGTGCACAGTGGTGTTATCACAATGATTTTTAAGGTAGACAGTAATTGTTGCTCGAAGGCGTGTACAGATTGTGGCTACGAGATACAACCGTCTGTGTACAGCGGGCAGTTGTGTATATAATGTCGCCGTGTGTATAATATTGTGAAACGAAATCATCTGATAATGGTCATCTGAGATTTCACCTAATTAAGCCTTTAATGCCACCGAATAACAAAGGGCATATTTGTTCACCGAATTCCCTTGTACCCATTATTTTTTATGGACTTGATACCGAATTGAGGTCCGGCGCAATCATTTTAATTAAATAGCCGAGAAAACCCTAGAGTTTTGCGACATTAACACTATCGTGTGACCTTTTGTACGAGCGAAATTTAACCTTAACATGTAAGCCATAAGGTGAGATTATGTAAAATCGTATGCCGGTTTCAAAAACGTCCTACAATCATAAAAACAACGTAAATGAGATGTGAACCACACGATTAAAGTCTGACAATTCGGAAGTCTCATGTGCCTGGTAACGTAAAATGTTTGTCATTAAAGGTAAATATTCAGTAATGGATATGGCACGGATATATAATTGTTTTTAATGTATGCTTAACCATACTCGCGAGCAAAAGTATGGTATCACTTACTTGAAATTGGGTCCGCCTGTTCTTGAGTACTGAATAATTTGTTAATAATAATAAAAATGGCACCATTTTAAAAGTTAAACTGTTAACTTTTTTATTATTAAAAAAAAAAAAACAATTTCAAGTAAGTGATTACATACTTTTGCTCGCGATTTATATGAATTTAATATGTTTTTAACTATTTCAATAGTCTTTAAATAGGCTTGGGGCACTGGTTGCAATGACGAGTCACTGGTCTCTGTCGCACATATTTGCTTACTCCGATTTGCAAATTACAAAATTATAGCCTCGATAGTATGCCTGTAAAAATCAGTTCATGAATAACTATTGCAAGGTTTTGAATTTTGAAAATCGGTACAAGCAAAGATGTGCGACATACAAGCAGCAGTGTAATTGAGAAGGACATAGAATAACAGCTAGATTAAAAAAAAATAGGATATCGATAAGCATATTTCAATAGGCAACACAATTATTTATTTAGATGTTTCAAACTAAGATAAGATAAAATATTTTCAAACTGTCAGTTTATACTACCTATAGTTCTTTAACCATTTGTTTGTAAGTTTATGTTTGTAAGTTCTTCTTTTTGTGTAATAAATATTTTTTCATTTTTCATTTCATTTTTTTCAATCGCGATCTATTTTCAGGTAGGTGAAGGACGACCTCTCTTTGAATCCTGTACTAGAATTATAAACTTTTATTCTCTCATATGGAAATGAACACTTTTAATGATATTAAAACTCAACTCTGATAATAACTCTGATAACTCACTTTTAATAACTCAACTCTGATATCGGATATTTTTCCTGAAAATTACATTATCACAACCCTTTATAACTCCGAGGAGCATATTCACAAAATCCGTCCACACGGACCGTAAGACCCTTTTTACTGGCCACATCAAAAACGTCCGAAATGCCATATCCGGAGCACTGTAGATTTATAACATCCACATTTTAACGTAAAAAGGGGTTGAACTAACCCTACAATTATGGTTAACTCACCTGACAGCATGGTACTTTGAGACCTCAGATGTTTTGTTCCGAAGAGTCTGTTAATCAACACATTTTGCGTAATCCTTTGTGCGTGCTAATCATGTAATTTGACATTCCATTTGAAGCTTTCCCACATAGAGAATATCAAAGAAAGACTTAATAGGTTGCAGTAAGTACGTGTTACACGTCTGAAACATGCTTGTGCCGACCCCAAAGTTAATGTTACCGAGAGTTAAT
Source organism: Synanthedon formicaeformis (assembly GCA_945859745.1). Classification (NCBI taxonomy): domain Eukaryota; kingdom Metazoa; phylum Arthropoda; class Insecta; order Lepidoptera; family Sesiidae; genus Synanthedon; species Synanthedon formicaeformis. Next base: position 4,921,734 of record OX243975.1, read on the forward strand.
GTTGTTATTTCACATTAGATGTCATTCTATTAAATGTCTGCATATTATAAACGCTTCAAATGAAATTGGGGGTAAAGTGGAGCAGTATGTATCATTTTTGAGTTTACTCCTTAAGAATAGATTTTCATATATAAGCCCGGGGTATGAAAATTTATGGAAGTAAAATCAAAATTGTCACATGATATGCCTTACGTTCTATTTTAGAATTTTTTTTATTTTAAAATCAACATAAAAATTACAAACAAAAACAAAAACACACCTTACAGCCAATTATGGATTTTACATTTATACAAAAAATTACAAAAATATACGATTACTTATTAAAATCCCATATTAAATATAAATACATACATACAAATTACATAGAACTGCCACTGCTAAAGAATATCTATAGTTTCAGAGATATTGCTCCATCTACACTGATCTCTGAATCTACATATTATTATGTTATGTAATAATATATCCTTACTACGAGATGGCGCTGATATTAATTCGTTATGATAAATGTTTTTATAATTTTTGTCATGTATTTTATAATAAACTAGTCGTGTGTCGGAGCTGTCACACACAATTTGCAAGAACATCTGCTGTTTTTTAATCAGGGATTCTTCTAGACAAATTTTTATTCGGCACGTTTTAATTCCGAGCTGCAAAAGTCTGAAATAAAATTGCGGATGTTATATATAACTTTATTTCTGCATTTACAATTATATTATAATTAAGTGTACATTATTATATTTTCATAATTACGCAGTCAGAATTTACAAAACAATTATACAGCAGTTATTATACGTGCATAATAAATGTCTTACATCATAATTATGTCCTTAATTTATGTTACGAAATGTGTGCACGCCACAAAAGCTCCTGATATTTTGTTAAAAATTTAACAACAGACATTTGTTACGTACCATGTAATGTCTTTTAAAGTAAAATATAATTATCTTCCGACTACGTGTTTTGCAATAGGTTGACGAAAGGCTCAAGCCTTTTCTGAAAAGATCAAAAAAGCAGATCAAAATGCGTTTCACAGCCATAAATTTGGCAGCCCGTCTAGCGGCAGTAACCACCGTGAAATAACAGTATATGTGCTGGTGTGTTCCCGTGAGTGAGTAAGGGATGTCAGAGCCTGTTTCCCTAAAGGTGCGATTCCGCGGGACGCGGCAGACGTTAGACGGCAGCGGCAGACGTTAGACGGCAGCGGCAGAGGGCGACGGAATGTGCCGCGACGACAGACGGCACAGTATTCACTTTTATGAAACCGATTCCGACATACTACTGCAATTGCCGCGCGACATGACGTGGCAATTGGCGGCATTTGCAGTCGTATGTCGGAATCGGTTTCATACAAGTGAATACTGCAAAGTAATGCCGTCTGTCGTCGCGGCACATTCCGTCGCCGTCTGCCGCTGCTGTCTGCCGTTTTTCGCGTCCTGCGGAATTGCACCTATAACCTTCCTTATCCTTATCCTTAATCATGGTCTGCAGCGCACTTGTGTTTCTTGTATCATCGCCCCCAACATTAAGTGTTACCTGTCTGCCGATATAAAAAATATATAATTAATTTTATTATATAGGTTTGCTCTTGGCCAGCATCTAGCCGTGTAGCGAAGATGCATAAACCATCAGACTGTCTGACGACCTTAACAATAAAATGTCTACTTGTCAATACTTGCGACACCAGAAAGATCGCAGTATACCTTAGTTTAGGGCAAAATTGGAATAGGTCAAGATGAAGGATAGAGTTGGCATCTTGGTAAATTTCTCTTCACACACCTATTCACTTTTTCTTTGAAGGTATCACACACCTATTCACTGAAGCCAGAGAAAGGAGTGACTTTTTTAGTTGTCGAGGTCCACTTGTCAACGCGAATAGTACGTAGTAATTTTTAATATTTTGTAACAATAGTAATGTTTATTGTATTTTTAACAGGTACAGCGCATTATGGCGAAGACAGCGTGGGGTCATTTCCGTACTTCGAGTACAACGTGCCCCGGAACGTGACCACGGTGGTTGGGCAGACTGCGTTTCTTCATTGCAGAGTTGAACAGCTCGGCGATAAAGCTGTGAGTAAAAAAATCCTTATTATTTTTTGGATTTTTTGGATTGGAAGAGCTCGTTAGTTAAGGTGCTTTAGTCAACGGTCTGACTCAGAGTCAAAGGTTTCTGATTTTGAGGAAAACTTTAGAAATTAAGTTAACAAAGTTGACGCTGAGGTGGTATACAAGGTTTTCGTTTTCCCACAACACAAGCATGTGCTTACTTTGGGGCCACAAAATTAATGTTTAGTATTGCCGATTTATTTATTACTAGCCTATGCTTGCGTTTATCATCAATGAATACTAATAATAAATCTGTAAGTGTAGGTATTGTATGTATGTATGTATGTATGTATGTATGTATGTATGTATGTATGTATGTATGTATGTATGTATGTATGTATGTATGTATGTATGTATGTATGTATGTATGTATGTATGTATGTATGTATGTATGTATGTATGTATGTATGTATGTATGTATGTATGTATGTATGTATGTATGTATGTATGTATGTATGTATGTATGTATGTATGTATGTATGTATGTATGTATGTATGTATGTATGTATGTATGTATGTATGTATGTATGTGTGTATGTAAAAAATGCACCCCGGGCGAAGCCGGGAGCGGGTCGCTAGTACTAATAATAAATCTGCAATAATACTATTGTATGTATGTTCCTCCATAACTCTTAAACGAATCAACTGATTTTCATGAAACTTGGCAGATAGACATTTAGACGTACAGGACACAGGATATGCTACTTTTTTCCTTTTCAACGTGGACGAAGTCGCGGGCGCCAGCTAGTCATAGATTAAAATACATACATAAAATACATCATTATGTTACTTGCTCATAATGTTAGCTTTCTGCAGGCGAAAGAATTTTTATCAGTTGAGTAGTTTTTTTTTTTGAGGTTTTCCATTATAACAATAACAAGGAAAAATATCAAATTTTTCCTCTTTCTAAAATAGGAATAGATTAATTTGTTGAAAAGTTTCTGTCTTCATTAACTTTGATTTCATCCCAAAACTTTTATAAGTTTAGTATTGACACAAACAATTTCCAAATCCTCTCAATTCAAATATACTCTACGAATTGTATTGAATATTCTTGTCATATCTGTTTAAACCCACTCAAAGGAAAACAGTCTGAACACTAATCATAATTCAGAATATAGACTGCCGTATTTTCACAACAACTTGGCTCGGTGACAAAATATATTGATTAGTTATCTATTTTAGTACATCTGGGTCTCCGAAAACTAGATTAGACAATGGCCAAAAGCTTTTAAAATCGGCTCAGTTTTACAACAAAAATTAAAACAGTTTCAATAAAAATATATTATTATTTAAATGGTATGTGCTATCCACCCATTAATGAGTCTGTTAGCATACCTGCTGCCAATTCTCACAAAAAGGTCATAAATCTTCAACCGCATGAGGTCAGAAATCGCAGGAATCTGCATTCATTCGACCTCTTCAAATGGTCCCAAGGAGGATGGTTTTTTAAAGGTAAAAACTAAAATTTCAACGAGAAATTACTCGCACTTTGGCTGACGTCCAACTTGTAAAGAAATTACAAGTGAAAAGCGGCGACTTAAATTTTTATCACATTTCCTAAATTAAGATGGCAAAGTTTTAACTTTGAGCATCTGATGGAACTAGGAAGTAAGGACGTTGTCACTATTACTTCGTAGCTTATTACCATGTTCGGTTAATGGTCGAAGTTTCACTATGATCACGAAATTTGGAATGTGAGGAAAAACACACACACACGCACACACACACACACACACACACACACACACACACACACACACACGCACACACACACACACACACACACACACGCACACACGCACGCACACACACACACACACACGCACACACTCACACACGCACGCGCACACAAACCCACACACACACAGAGAGAGAGAGAGAGAGAGAGAGAGAGGAAAGGCGACAATATATCACATCATATTTCAACCAAAAAAATTTGTCAAAATCAGTCCAGCCGTTTAAGAGCTATGATGACACAGACATACACAGATACATTGACACAGGTCAAAATTATAGCACCTCTCTTTTGCGTAGGGCGTTAAAAAAATATCTGTTCTGTCTTTTTCAAAGCATGTGCTTTTTAATGTGTTAAGTAAAAACATCATGATTTTTTTTATTTTTTTTTCCTTTTTAGGTTTCATGGATAAGAAAAAGAGATCTACACATATTGACTGCAGGAATATTAACCTACACATCCGACCAGAGGTTTCAAGTAAGTTACTCTATTTATCTCATCATAATAACAGAATATTTATTAATTCTTGATATTATTAATTATTAATATTAACTGACTTAATAGTATTTTCACACAACCATACATGATTACTGTATAGAACCTAGAACCAAATTTACTAAAACCAATTTAGTTGATATCATATTTATATCAATAATCTTTTTTGGTATAATATTGTTATGTTCTTTCAATGCCTCATTTGTGATTCTAATGCAATTTACGAATAAGAAAATAAGATATAAATAATTCTGCCTACATTAATGTAAAAGTGAGTTTCTTTGTTTGCTTGTTACGATTTCACGCTTTCATTACTTAACCGATCATCATAAAATTTTGCATACACGTTGCCAAGAATACAGAAAAAGACATATTTTATGCAGAAGAAAAAAATTAAAAGTAAAAATACGAAAATTCAACGTCTGACTAAAATATATGAGGAATAAAGATTGTATAAATGTTTTAACATCTAAGAAAATAGGCATAAAGTATAAGTCGCTTGCAAAATAAAACTAAAGTGCAGACGTGTAGAATAGATTAAATTGCTTCTCTCGAATATTATTATTTGAATACGAAAACACCTACATATCAAATTGTATACAGGCTTTCAAATGTCAAAACTCATTCTGCTGTAACAATCTAAAATGGAGCTTAACAACCCGAATTTAGAGTTTAAATTCCATCCATCCCGCAGGTAATCAGACCGGACAAGTCGGAGAACTGGACGTTGCAGATCAAATTCCCCCAGGAACGCGACGCAGGAATCTACGAGTGTCAAGTCAACACCGAGCCAAAGATGTCACTGGCCTTTCAACTGAATATTGTCGGTAAGTGATACTAAATTCCCCGACCCCTAACAGTTTTGTTGAATGATATTTGTGTGAAAGTTAATTGATAAAATAAGGCGTTTTGTGCCGACAAATGGGTACTTTCTTAAGTTAAATGGATAATTTTGACGAGCCTGTCTTCCGACCTTGACATAAAAAAAGATAATTTCACAGAAAAAGGAATTTAACTGTTTAAATATCTGTTTTAAATTCGTATTGTATTTTTAATAAAAAAAATTCAAATTATATTCTAAAACTAGCGATCCGCTCCCGGCTTTGCCCGAGGTGCATTTTTTTACGTAAAATTTTTCCCTGATTATCCATGAGTGAAGACAGAATCAAAATCGGTCCAGCCGTTCTCGAGTTTTGCGCTTAGCAACACATTTAGTGATTCATTTTTATTATTTATATAGAATAAGATAAGATATAAGAAGATTAAATACACTTTATTTTCGGTGAAAATCTTCCCCATATATTTGTATTAAACTTAATTTTAACTGTTTTTATATTAATTTTTGTTATCCTTTGTTTAGACACCTGAATTTCTAGGTGAATTCATCAAAATAAGGATTAGATTTATTAATTAGTATAACGGTGCAAGAAAATACTGTGAAAAAACCTGCCTCTCCAAGAATTCTAGAAAATTTATTTAATCATTTAAAATAAAAAATAAAATAAAAAATATACGTATACAAATTTATTAATTTATCCCTATTTACCTAATCTCAACGTCCATAAATCATTGTGTTCTTTAAACGTACATGAATTGAAATAATAAATTCATAAATTCACTTCTAAGCATAACCACTTACAGTCAAATGTCCTGAGACAAAGGCTTGTCAAGACTTCTTATTTATATGTACGTGAATTCGTTGTATTCTCTAAAGACATTACGCGAGACGACGCGAAATCCGCAATGACTTCAAAGGCACTTACAGCCGCCACGACTAGCGTAGTTCTAGTTATAAATGTATGTGCTCATTCTCGTTCTGGTTTCCGAGCATGTTTGCGGAACTTTAGTTAAATTTCACAAACGATTTGCAATTGAAACTGTTAAACGGTTTCAATTTATACACATCATTTTCACCATCATCCCATAACTAGATTAACTTGATAAATAGAGTCCAACTTTGACGAGTGGTTACGGTCCTTTTTTTAACGTTGGGAAATTATTCTTCTTGGATATCCGGCAGCGTAGGGGGCATTTCGGGAAATTCCGGATTCGTACCGGCTAAAACCCAACGACTTTCTAGGGTGGCCGTTGATGGGCGGGCTCGCGGGGACGTTATGACACGACATCGGTGCCCCCGCCACGACTATCAGAACCTAGGCGTACCCGATAGTGGAGGTACGCCAGCCATCTCAACGTCTCAACAGGGCCGGATTTTACCGTCATTCAGCGCCGGCATTTAGCTCTTTGAGCGACTAAATATAATTTACAAACATAAAATTATTCTTAGAGGAAACAGTTTTATCAGTAACAGCTATATTAATCCGAATATTGGAGATGCATAATCCCACATTTTCATGTTTGCCCTGCACCTGCATCTCAAAGCATTGTTCAAACAGCCGTCATAAACATGGAAGTTGGCGACCGAATTCATTAACAATGTAGGTGAACTTTGTCTCAAACTTGCACTGACAATGCACACGGATGCCGTTTGACATTCCAATTTGCTTGCTTCCGTACGTTTGTAGTTCCTTCGAATGCTTCTTGAGATTGTGAAGAAAGGTGTTAACCAAGTTTAAAACCAACGTAATTGTTTCGAACTATCTAACGCTTTGTTGAGATGCGGTTGTGCATCGTTGATATTACAATCATTTTCGAACGAAGTCTTCGCAAATAAAAAGTTTAATTAATTTTATTGGAATTTACTGCTTAAGTCGGTGGTATGAAAACTTATGGGAGTAAAATCAAAATTATTACACGAATGCGTTATCTTATGCGTTATAGTTACGTTCTAATATTTTAAAATGAACACTGTTCTTTCGTGTGTTCGAATTGTGAAAATTTAAATTTTATAATCGTTCGTAAAGAGTAATGTGTCGGAGCATACGATTTCTTAGGATCTACTTGATCTACTTTGCAATCCGTCGGGGAAAAATATAATAGATGTCTATGGTTAAACTGAACTTTGAGTCATTGTTATTTATTGCTTTATTATTTAAACCGTACCTACAACATATAGGTATTATGGATTCACTGCTACCTCATAATTATATGAAAACCGAGCGCAGTGTTTACATAACGTTACTTAATATTTTATGTTTGTTTAGTGGTAACAGTCCGGTGGTTGAATTTTGTGGTTGACGTTTTTAATTAGCAAACAATTAGCAAGCAAACGTATAAGCTAAACTGAGTTAGCTAGAACAATCTAGAGTGACCCTTTATAAAAGAAATAATACGGAAGCGTTTATGTATTGGAATGAAAATTGCAAGAGACAGCAAAACAATAAGAGGAAACGAAATGTGAATTGAAAAAAAAAATGGATACAAACTGTTGCCCTCCTTTTGTTCCCTTGTGACATTTTCTAAAGGCCAAATAAAAAAAAAAGATTTACTGCTCAAATGCAGCCGAAATGTAAAACATCTCTACGTTTTTAAATGGAAAATTTGGGAAAAAGTTTAAATATATTTGTTTATTAGTCATATATAAACTGTTGAAATGTTCAGAATTACGAATATATAGGTGTACATCCATACTCCATAATAATAATATAAATGTGATAGTTATTCTGTCTATCTGTGTCCATCTGTGTCTATCTGTGTCTATCTGTGTCTGTCTGTGTCTGTTTGTGCCTGTCTGTGTCTGTCTGTCTGTTACATTTTCACGCCTTAACTACTCAATAGATCATCGTGAAATTTTGCATAATTATACGTTATCAAGTTATCAGGAAAGGACTTATGATACCTTTTATCTAAAAAAAAAGTGTAATAGCAATGCAGATGTCAGGCGTTATATTGCTTATTAATTATAATATACTAGCTGGTGCCCGCGACTTCGTCCGCGTTCTCTATAGCCTACAGCCTTCCAGGTTAACTAGGATAACTAAATAACTAGGTATAGATTAGCGCATACAACCAAACAAACCAACAAATTCTTCAGCTTTATATCAAGACTAATAATAAATCTGTTTCGGGTTGGTCATGGAGTAAGTTACTTTGTTTTCAGAGATATCGTGTTTATAGGCTCTATACATGATACTGAAACTAAATTGACCATTTTTAGAATTTTTTCTATATGTATGTTCCTCCATAACTCTTAAACGAATTAACTGATTTTCATGAAACTTTGTACATAAACATTTATACGTACAGGACACAGGATAGGCTACTTTTTTATTTTTCAACGTGAACGAACTCGCGGGCGCCAGTTAGTATAGGCATAAATTAACGCGTACAACCAAACAAACGAACTAACTCTTCAGCTTTATATATAGGTATAGATTAGCGCGTAAAACCAAACAAACAAACTCTTCAACTTTATATAATAGTATAGATTACTTATTTTTCAACGCGGACGAAGTCAAGGGCGTCAGCTAGTAAACTAATTGTATTGACGACAATAATCTTTTGCTAATATTTGAATGGACACCGAAATTCGGCCTCGCTAAAAACATCTAAGAGGCGTAATTTTTTTCAGTGGATGAAATAATAACAATCTGCTGTTTAACTTGGCCTAGAAAGGAAGTCGTATACAAGAGAAATTTAGGCCATGCTTATAAATGTGTTGAAATGTAAGGGCTAATATTGTGGTAGAATTTTTGGAACGTTTGACGTCAGAGCTTTGGAAACGAAATTTCAAATTTTCTCGCTGAACCAAATGATGCAGTGTAAATAAAAGTATATTTTCTTCTCAAAAAAAAAGTTTGCTTATATTATTTTTGTCATGATTCCCTATGTTAAACTCCTTCGTCAACATTCTGAATAACCATTTTAATCCCTCATCAATAAAGGTCTTCTTTTTTTTTTTTTAAAAAAAAAGGTAGAACTTAATTACAGTTAATCTGACACCAGATAAACTTGTTTTTGTTCTTGTGCACACAACGTTCTGCAATCACACACTGGCTAGTTTATCTGGAGACAGTTTTACACCGTTACATAATAACACAGTGAAATAGTACATATCTGCTTACATTTGTAACGTTATAAAAAAAATTAAAAGGAGAGAAGAGTTAAAAGTAGATTGACTTGATTTTGTTCTCTACCTACAACTTTTGAATGTTCTTTACATCTATAAAACTAGCTGGCTTCGGCCCGCGACTTCGTCCGCGTTGAAAAAGAAAAAAGTAGCCTGTCCTGTGTCCCGTACGTCTAAATGTTTATCTACCAAGTTTCATGAAAATCAGTTAATTCGTTTAAGAGTTATGGAGGAACATACATACATACAGAAAAAAAATCTAAAAATCGTCAATTTAGTTTCAGTATCATGTATAGAGCCTATAAACACGATATCTCTGAAAACAAAGTAACTTACTCCATGACCAACCCTTACAGATTTATTATTAGTATTGATGTTGAGTAGCAGGTTGGACAACATAGATGGCGTTTCAATCGGGTAACATTTTCTATCGCCTGTCCCTTCTGTACGTAAGCTTTGATCTTTTAAATTAAATTTTAATGATTTTTTCACTAATGGACAGTGTTAAAAGGTTTTTACCGAAAAAAATATTAAAAAAAAATTTTTACAAAATAAATTCACTCTGAAGCCGGAAGTGCTATAATGTATAAAATGTACATTTTAAGTACTTACATTTTGACACGATCCTATTATCCTTGAAAAAAGATTTAATCGTTGTATATTGTAATCCCTAAGTATAATATTTTTTTGAAAGGCGTACAAGCACTTACAGCAACGTGCCTTATCATCTTATGATCTTATCTCGTAATATCCTGAGCACTTTGGGAATAAGGAAGCGAAAAGTGGACATTTTTCTTAAACTGTAAAATCCTCGGATTTTTATCTATATTCTGCTTAATCGCTGACCTAATTACTTCCGACGTGGATTTTGTGAAAAAATGTATTTTTATTTTATTATTTATTCAAGACTAACTGGTGCCTGCGACTTCGTCCGCGTTGAAAAATAAAAATATATAACACCTGATAATTTTGGCGTTGAAAAATAAAAATATAGAACAGTTTTGGGGGAGGCCTATGTCCAGCAGTAGACGTCCTGCGGCTGAGATGATGATGATGATATGATGATGATGCTGATGATGATGATGAACACCTGATATAATAAATCTTCATGAATATTGAAGTGTAATAGCAATAAAGATGTCAGGCGTTACATTTTTTTTAACTAGCTAGAATTATGTAGCTAGAAAACATACATACATACATACATACATACATACAATACCTACACTTACAGATTTATTATTAGTATTGATAATGGTTTTGAACGCGGACGAAGTCACAGGCACTATAGGATAAAAAGTATTTAACTAGTCGAGAAACTCGTACTGTTGCGTACTCAAAGGGTTAGTTAGTGCTAGCAGGCGGGGTTACTAAGAAACGGAGTGCGCCTTGACTGTTACTTAAATATTTGAATAACTACTTAATAGTAACTTACAAAATCACAGCACGCTAATCTGTAAATTGCATGAAATAAAGTCGCCTTACGTTTGTACACTTATTTAGATACACTTTTCACTAGTTAAAAGATCGATAAAAGGGGAAGGTTTATGAATATAAAAGGGCGAAGAGTGGGTGCAGTTTATAGTTTACCTATTAACTCATATACGAACAGTGACGAGCCCATGATTTGAGTGTAGTTTTCTTAGTCTGATTGTTTTGGTCTTAGTTTACAGTTCAAGGTGTAATCGTTTTATATTTTTAAATATGAAAGTAATAATAAATTTTATAAAAAAAACTTATAACTAGTGCATGATCAAGGCTCAAGTTTTCTACACCAGTCTCTAGCCATCTAGACTCGTACATAGTCACTCTGTAAGAATAATAATAATCATCATAATTTATTACATCCATGTTCAATAAATTACAAAGATATTTATTTCGATGATATTTACTGTAATGTATTTACTGTAATGTATCCTTAACATAATAAATAAATAAAAAAAAGTTAAATAATAATACAATTATAATAACTCATACACTGGCAGTTACTCGTAGGCTACTGTACGCACAGTTGATATTAAATATTTCAATTTTCATACACATTATTCTCTCGTAACGTTTTTTGTGACCTGAATTTACTGCCAACTTCAGCTATATCCTTTGTATTTTTGCTGTTATATTTATTATTGATGTTTCGTACGTCACAATAACGGTTTCATTGTGGTGTACCCAAAATCCAATTTTCGTGCCAAATTTCGTAGTAACTAACTACCCCATACGTTTTTGTTTTGGCATTTCTCCTATATTGCTGTGGCTATGATTTATTTTTAAAGCTACAGTTATTTGCGAGCCTATTGTGCCTTTATATTGCTTACTAGCTGGCGCCCGCGACTTCGTCCGCGTTAAAAAAAAAAGTAGCCTATCTTGTGTCCCGTACGTCTAAATGTTTATCTACCAAGTTTCATGAAAATCAGTTAATTCGTTTAAGAGTTATGGAGGAACATACATAAATACATACATACAGAAAAATATTCTAAAAATCATCAATTTAGTTTCAGTATTATCGTGTATAGAGCCTATAAACACGATATCTCTGAAAACAAAGTAACTTACTCCATGACCGACCCTTACAGATTTATTATTAGTATTGATAAAGAAATATATATTGTTAAAAGTATGGGTATAATTATTGTTTAATGTATCTAAATGGAATAAAACACGTTCAACATGTTCCTAATTTATGACTCTTCTACTTCTTGCGGTGCCTCTCAAACCAAGGACGGTTGGCGATTAGCCTAGAACAGTCCTCCTTGTCTTTTGTTCATCGGAACAGCTCTAATGCGCGGTTCCGGTCCACTCTTCTAACTCTCTAACTATTCCGGTCCACTCCCTGATGTTTTTCAGCGACGACTTCTTCCTTCGCAAACTTTCCGATTTCCGACTGTTAAACTCAACTAGGAAACTATTTGGCTGCAGTTTCTACCATTTAGTCGACCGTCAACCTGCCTGCTGTAATTACCATACACATATGACATTACTAGCTGGTGCCCGCGACTTCGTCCGCTTTAAAAAAGTAGCCTATCCTATGTCATGTACGTCTAAATATTTATCTACCAAGTTTCATGAAAATCAGTTATCTGGTTTAAGAGTTATGGAGGAACATACATACATACATACAGAAAAAAAATCTAATAATCGTCAATTTTGTTTCAATATAATGTATAGAGCCTATAAACACGATATCTCTGAAAACAAAGTAACTTACTCCATGACCAACCCTTACAGATTTATTATTAGTATAGATTATTAGTATTGATGATATGATCTTTACCAGAAACTGATAAACATTAAAATTAGTTTCAGAGTCACTTAAATATAATCTAATCTGTAAATAGCTTAAATCTTGTTAATAAGTATAATAATAATAATATTTTATTATTATTATTCACTTATTTATTTAATTTTCTTAATTTTAAATTTTTTACAATATACATTTATATAAATACAAAAAAAAAAAAAAAACAATATATATTATAAAAAACTTAAAACTAGACATCCGCTAGTAGCGGGGCTAGGCCCAAGCTACCGGTGGTTAGGGCTGCAGAGTGAGGAACCTCCTGACAATTCGTGCCGTGTCCAGAAGTACCGCCTTCTGTATCTGACCCTTGATCCAGCCATCTAGCGAGAGACTCTTAAGATGTTGGTCGAGACTCTTCGCTATAAGACCGTTCGCCGATACGACTATCGGGACAATGATTGTCGAATCGACATCCCACATGGCGGTCACCTCGTGAGCCAAGTCTATGTACTTGGTAAGTTTGTCTTTCTCGGCTTTCACGAGGTTTTCGTCATGTGGGACAGTAATGTCAACAAGCATCGTCCGGCGTTGGGATCGGTCAATAACCACGATGTCAGGCTTATTGGCGACAATAGTCCTGTCCGTGATTATGGAGCGATCCCAATAGAGCGTGGCATGACCATTTTCAAGGACGGGCGCAGGCACATATTTGTAATATGGTACTTCAAATTCAACAAGGTGATATTGAAGAGCAAGTTGTTGGTGAATAATTCTGGCTACTTGGTTATGTCTGTGCAAATACTCGCCGTTAGCAAGATGAGAACAACCGGAAATAATATGTCTCAATGATTCTCCTGGACGGTGGCATGCTCGACAAATGTCGGCCGTACCGTCTTTGAGAATATATTTCCGGTAGTTTCTCGTCTTGATAACTTCATCTGCAATTATTATTATTATTATTATTATATTTCTGTCTTTGTGATTTTATATTTCTGTCTTGTGTTGCTTGTCGGTTTAGAGGTAAAATGATGAATAAAGTTAACAAAGAAATATGAACAAAATCCATATTGAAATGAAAAATAAGTGTACAAACATGTTCAAACAAACAACACTAGCGACAGGCGCCAGAGGGGTAAGGTGAGGGGGTGAAAGGCGCACAAATTAGTTCGACTTAGTTGGGCTATTTTACGTAGCTGGCATAGTTTGCGATGGACGCACATGTAGAAGCGGGTTGCAGACCGAAAGCTAAGCTAAGTTAGTTTAGTTTAGCTCGCATAGCTAACGCAGTTTTTCATACTTGTGTGCGAACTAAAAACTATGCAAACTAAGTTATGTGAGCTAACTAAAATATGTGAAACTAAGTTAGTTGTGTATACCGTTGCGCAGCTACATGAGCTAAGCTTCTCCTGCCTTCTCCGCCTTCTCCTGCACAGTCTGCACTTCCTTCGCCACTCCTGTCCAGTGTCATGTATTGTGCACACGGTATGTGTCATGTATGTACGTTGAAAAATTTAACAATTTCAATAGATTTTCACAACACACTGGAGCTTTCGCTTAGTTCTTGGTGTGCATGTGACATATTTCTAGTTTATCTTAGCTTAACTTAGTTTAGCTGGCTTAGTTTAACTTTAGCATAGCTTAGTTTTCGGTCTGCAACCAAAAACTGGCTCAACTATGCGAGCTAAGCTAAAGTAACTTAGTATAGTTGGCAGTGGACTATTAGGCTTTACGGGTCCAATCTCTGATATTACGTAGCCATTCCATTTATCGTCTCCATTATTAGTGGCTCCCGTCATGATCAATTTAAAACATATTTTCCAAGTGAACTTAAAAGGTCGAGATGTAAGCCGAGGCCCTTTTAAACCAACAAGGCCGTTAATTGTTACATGGCCGAGACTTGTAGCTACAGGAATTTTCTTTTGAGTCTTTTCTTTTGTCTGTGCGCGCTTATCACAGAAACTTGGCGCACATAAATGTAGTTTATTACCTGGATTAACATATAGGATACTTTTTATCCTGGTAAATGTTAGGTTCCCGAGGGATCGTCAAAAAATAAGCGTGGTGGCGCTACCGTAGTCACAGCGATAAAGATGTCAAGCGTATTTAGGTATTATATTTCTCATTTTTCAACACAAACGAAGTCGCGGTCACCAGTTAGTAGTTAATAAGATATATCAAAATATATAAATAGATACGTCCAACAAACAATCAATGTTCGCTCGATAAATTCCATTAGCATTCAAGCAACGACTTTATCGAGCCCAAATCTGACAAACTTGAGAATTGCCTTTCAGGCGGCTCAGTGAGATAAGTAAGAAGTGTAAACACAACGGGAATAACTCCCATATTTTCCGGCCTCCTCTTTACTTTTGCGGATAACACGTGTAGGAATATAAATCCGAAGAATGGTCTTCGAAGAACCTATATTTAGAACATGTATTTAATTTTTATTTTGGACTCTTGCCAAAATCTTTTATATTTTTAGGTAGTAATTAACATACTCTATTTACTAGAGCAACTTTTATTTATTTTATTTTTAACAACATATTACGAGTAACGGTAAAATCTGTTTTCACCTGGGAAAATTACTTTACACAAACACACTTAAGTTGGGTTTATAATAATAAATGGTGAAAATACATTTTTTTAAGTTCCAGTCTATTGACTGGTTTTTATCCAGTCCAATAGTTATTTAATATTTTCACCCTATCACAGTTTATCTTAATAGGTAGATATTATGTAATTAGTATGTCCACTAATTGGTATAAAGACGAGATCAACCAAAGTGTCATAAAAATAACAATAGTATTTGTTATGTTAAGGTCGTCAGACAAGATGACAGGCTACTTGATGGTATAACACATGCTACCGTTATCTACGAGTATACTATTTAAAGCTGAAGAGTTTGTTTGGTTAGTTGAACGCGCTAATCTCGGGAACTACTGGCTCGACTTGGTGTTGGATAGTCCATTTGAAAGCGGACAAAGTCGCGGGCAACAGCTAGTAGGCTTATATAGGCTACTGTGTTATAGGCTCCGCCTATAACACATGCAACGCCATGGATGCTGCAAGTGCGTCACCGACTTTAGCAAGATTCATTCTTTATACTCACTCACCGAAAACACAACAGCATAAATGCTATAATTTCACAGTAGTCTCTCGTAAGGCGGTAGTTACTGCCACCAGACATTTCTGTTCATTTCCAAAGTTGACACCCACCGAACGGGCTCGTCAAGTCAAATATTTTTAACAACTCAGTAGTAATTAAAATATGTTTTAATTCACAGAGGCAAAAGCTCACATTCAAGGTCCTGTCGACCTTTACGTCAAGACTGGAAGCTCCTTGTCACTAACGTGCATCTTGAGCCAAGGGCCCCACGACCTGGGTACCATATTCTGGTATAAGGGTAAGTTTTTCGTTGTGCTATGATTCTGACCTTGATTTTAGTTCCTCTTCATATAACACAAGCAACGCCTCAGGTTTTGCAAGTGCGCTGCAGACTACACTATCTAGGGTTAAGGATAAGGGATGGGCCTCCTATCTGTTAAATGGATCTGTTTTAAATCTGTTAGCTTAAACTCCAAACATTATTATTCCTAAAGCTCGATTGAAGCTGTGAAATAACAGGAAAATTCAGATGCATTTTAGTGGATCTGTGTTAACGTCTCCAATAAAAACAGATTTCAGTACCTCCCGGCCAGCTATCTATTCAAATTACTCGGATTTACATAATCAATGCCTGCATACTTACTAGTAAGCAGGTCATACGTCTGGGTTAATACCTATTAAATCTGGTATGCAGGATTGCATATCATTAACGGAACCTACAAGTAAATGTTACTACATAATTTTCCTTGCAGAAGTTCTAATTTCATTAACTTTCTTTAAATTGCGTGAAAAAACTTCGTGTGCTTAAACCGTGCCCTTAAACAAAGATTTGCTGGCAAAAATGAGCACTTTGGGATGAAAAAATCAAAATTTTTACTAAACCAATGAGGCGTTCTGCTGCAAACCAACGATATCATTTCAATTTTAGATTATGAACATTTTTGTTTATCTTGACAATAGTTCCGTTCCTCGAGGGCGTTATTTTGAATTCAGAGCAAAGAGAAGGATTCCATAGTAGAATGATGTGCGTAGCGAGGAATTCAACATATACATACGTCGCCCGAGAACAAAATGTTCTGGCCCCGACTGACATACTCGTACACTATTTTTCATCACTACATGTGAGAAAAATAAAAAGCTACTCGTACATCTCGAAACTTTGGATTGAAAGTGTAAACAAGATAAATCATTATAAGAAATTAAACATATTTTATATTCACAACTCGGACCAATCAGAAGAGACAAAATTTAAAAATTCCCATTGGGACAAAATTTAATTTTGTTCCCTCCATCCACTGAAGCCGATTGTCGTTTTTAGAATTAATTTAATCTATGTGATGAAAAAATATTTGAATTATACTATTTTACGATACTAAGTGACACTTGAACAGACAGTGGTTAGACATTTGTCGAATACACATTTGCAAGTCTGCAATTTTCCAATTGACTTGGTGACATCCGCTCGGATTTAATTCTCCATTATTCATTGTGCGACTAAATTTACATTATAATGTTTGTACCCGAAGCTGCATGTGTTCAAATTTCAATTAAATAGGTTTCTCACAAATTTCTATCATAGTCATTTCATTTAATGTGGCCTTTATTACGGAAGAGCGGCGGGCGGTCTGTATATTCAGTAGAATAGAAGGTGACTACCATAACTTAGAACACAAATGTAACAAAATAATAATAAAAGAAAAATTATAATGTTTAGAATTTCCATCAAAGTAATAGAAACTCCACAAAAAAATAAGAACATGTAAAAAAATTAACTTTTATTGAACACTAGCTGGCGCCCGCGACTTCGTCCGCGTTGAAAAAGAGAAAGTCTTGTGTCTATCTTGTGTCCCGTACGTCTAAATGTTTATCTAACAAGTTTCATAAAAATTAGTTAATTCGTTTAAGAGTTATGGAGGAACATACATACTTACATACATACAGAAAAAATTCTAAAAATGGTCAATTTAGTTTCATGTATAGAGGCTATAAACACCATATCTCTGAAAACAAAGTAACTTACTCCATGATAAACCCTTACAGATTTATTATTAGTATTGAATGATGATTATTTCAAAAACAGTTTATTGCGCCAAAAAAGTTACGCGGGCGAAGTCGCGTGCAACAGCTAGTATATTATAAAATAAAGTCGCTGTCCGCTTCTGTTTCTCCGCTAGCTTCTTCCAAAACCTCACAAAGTATTTTGTTAAACGAGAAAAGATTGCTAAATTGCATAATTGCAAAAAAAAATTGCATCCGTGAGCAGCTGGAATGGTGCAAATTTATTGATGTCCAAACCGCTTATTTCAACTCAGTTTTATACTAGACTCCCGTTTGGTATAAAGTACCTCTTCATTTATGGCTCGACCTATGACCCGCTGTACGTTCCGGTCAGCGTTAAAACTGATGTAGTGCCCATTTCTGTATTAGCTTTCTAGGTCAGGTATGTATAATGACTGTACTGAAACTGAAACCATGCCGGGAGCAAAATCTAATAATATTCTCGTGAATATAACTTGGATATAACCGTAAGCTTGAAACTAATTTTGAGAGAATTTTCTAATTTCAAAGTAAATCTCGAGTAATGGCATCAGGACAATGGAGGTTCAAATTTTGGTCAGCACAGTAAGCGTATATACGCTTACTTCTAGATTTCATGCGTGTCTTATGCGTAACTAGCGACCCGGTCCCGGATTCCCGTGGGTGCAATTTTGTCTCCTGTTTGAGTAAGGAATGCCAGAGCTCATCACCCCGGCAGCGTACTTGCAGCACCCATGGCGTTGCATGTGTTATTGGCGACAGTAGCCACCTACCGTCAAGTGGACTGTCAGCCTGTCTGTCGACCTTAACATAGAAAAATGTATAAGCATTTAGAATTTTTTTATACGATAGATAAGGCAGTAAACTATTCAGTAAGGTCAAAATGTTTGAATCTCAAAAATGTGCACATAGCAGATTTAAGTTTGACAACGACGATTAATATGATCATAATTCTGGTTAAATCTTATGCAGTAAGTAGGTACTAATTGCGTTATGACATGTATTTACATAATATACTAGCTGTTGCACGCGACTTCGCCTGCATAACTATATAAAACGTAGCCTATGTTACATTTTATAAAGTTATGGTGAAAGAAATTCTTAAAATTGGTCCAGTAGTTTTTGAGTTTATTCATTACAAACATATGCCGAGTTTTGTAAACTTCGATTTTATACAAGATTTAACAAAAAAATTGACAAGTCTGTTAGGCTCTTTAGGGATCTGATTTCGGAAATGTGAAACCTCAGTAAAGAGCTGACGGTAGCCATTAGGCGCTTGTAAGCACAGCATAACTTAACATCAAAATAAACTTTTCAACACCATATTGACTTTAATCGCCCACCCCCCCTGATTAAGGCCATTTGTTTTTCCATTTCCTACACATTTGCTGCATTGTTGAATACTAGTTCGCGTGTTGTAACAGTTTAAGGCATCGAGGGTTCGCAGAAATTTATATTTCAACTACCACATTGCGTTCTCGATCTGATATTTTTTCACTACTCGTTTTTTGTCATGTTATAAATCTTTCCCCACATTTTGTGGTTTGATGAATTGCCATTTCGTCTAATAATACTAAATCATAGTGTCTATAGGTACCGTTAATTAAGTCAATAGCGAAGAAAATTTTGCTAAATAAATTTTCTTTTAGTCCTTTTGACCTTTACTTATCTTTTGACGAACTCATTGGATGAGTGATTAGGGCACTTTTTTATAATTCCCTCCTGGGGGAACCATCCCAGAGGGTTCAATTACATATTCAATTTAATTTTCTCTTACCTTTGTTTTAAGTATATATATATCTAGTACAATATAGTAAATAAATTCATCAAAAAAATTCTTGTTGTTCCCTTGGGATTTTTTTTGTTTTGGTAAAGCTACTATTAACATAAACCTAGCATAGCGACCCGCTCCCAGGGTCGTTTTCTATATTTATCCTTTCCACATGTGAAAACTACATTGTCGCTCTCACCATTTTAGATTTTTTGAAGCGTATAATGTAATTCATAATGTTATTTTTTTCTTGTAATTCTCTTCAAAAAATCAATACTAATAATAAATCTGTAAGGGTCGGTCATGGAGTAAGTTACTTTGTTTTCAGAGATATCGTGTTTATAGGCTCTATACATGATACTGAAACTAAATTGACCATTTTTAGAATTTTTTTCTGTATGTATGTTCCTCCATAACTTAAACGAATCAACCGATTTTCATGAAACTTGGTAAATAAACATTTAGACGTACGGGACACAGGTTAGGCTACTTTTTCTTTTTCAACGCGAACGAAGTCGCGGGCGCCAGCTAGTATTTTTATATAAACTGTACTAAGTGAGAGGAATTAGATATCTTAATTAATTTGGAGCGATGTTTTAAGCTAGCTTCATTTAAATAATTGAAGTAAACGTCTAATCGAAAGTCCAGCTTCTAGCCTTACAGCGATCAATTTGGATCTTCTCCAAGTGGCAATAGCCATATCTCTCTACATTGTCTGATCTCATCCAATGGCCCTTTTGGCACAGACCCGTTAGACAGGCGAAATCGTAAAATAAATCTCAACAAGAATTTATCTCCACGATATCCTGAGGGCACTAATTAGCGACTTCGCATTTAATTGGAACAAATGCTAATTTATCTGGCTTTTTTTCGGGTGAAATGTTACAGTGAAATTTATTTGAGTGAAAATATTACTTACCTGACTGTCGATCTAATTGATAGTAATTAACGTTTTCTGAGGTCACTGTCGGTGTCTTTAAAGAAACTGTGAAAAATGTTTTCTGTGACAAACTGTTGTCATTTTTCTGTACCTTTCTGGAACCATTTCCTGGAAAACCTAACATTTTTCCAAGAGAAAAAGTACTCTATAGTTCTCTATAGAAATATAAAGTATGTACTTCAAGTTGCAGTAGAAGCATGCCTTCCAACTTGAACGTTTATTGAATGTTTATTAGTTCTCACACAAATTAAATTTCAACATTGAACTTGTGAAATTTTTTCATGGGATTTGAATTTCTATCCAAGATTCCAAAAGGAAAATAGGATATTATGATCCACTTAATAATTTAATTATTATTTATCGCCACTGCGTAAATATTGCGACCTATCAATACTAATAATAAATCTGTAAGTGTAGGTATTGTATGTTCCTCCATAACTCATAAACGAATTGACCGATTTTCACGAAACTTGGTAAATAAACATTTAGACGTACAGGAAACAGGATAGGCTACTTTTTTCTTTTTTAACGCGGTCGAAATCGCGGGCGCCAGCTAGTACTTAATAAAAGTGATATAATGTGCTCATTTCTTTGTTGGCAGGATCAAAATTAATAGAATATAAGGAAGTAGATGAGAATGAAATAATAGAGGAGCCGAGAATTCGATTGAAGACGGAATGGACTGAGTTGCTGACGTCACGGCTGACTATTGAGAAACTTCTGCCGAGTGATAGCGGAAATTACAGTTGTGTGCCCACTATGGCTGAAGCGGCGTCCGTCAATGTTCACGTTATCAATGGTTAGTACATAAGATTTAGGGCCTCTTTCACCAACTACAAGTAAAGTGTTGATAAGTTACTTTTAGAAATAATTTTATGTTTTATTAAATTATGCATTCGGTTTACTGCATCCTTCGATAGGCGAATTTTTTAAATTATTTTCTTTCAAAGTCTGAGACTTATAGTACAAACAAAGGTATATCAGCTCCATTATCCCCTTTGACCGGTGACTTTAAATGGCGGTTAGCCTACTTGACAGATGGTGAAAGAGGCACTAAATTTAAGACAGGGTCTATCCTAAAAAAGATCACATACTAACATAATGGACGGAATCTAACAACATGTGTATTTGGGTGCCAAATTGCACAGCTATTTTTTATAGTTTTTTGGAAATAACTTCAGATTTTTTCTAAATATTGTGTCCAAATACTCAGGGACTGTTCAGTCACTGTCTTTCTCATAAAGTAGTTCCACTGAATATGAGCGTTAACATTCTATATAGGCATGGATTATATATATTATACAAAATTTAAATCGAAGATGCGGCGTAATTTCCTCGCGCCATACTAAAAACACACCGATAATTCTTAACAATAGGTTGGGCGCAGGCGCTCAACCCAACTACAGTAGCACGCCAGCTACAGTGAGTGACGGTCGCTTGTTGAGAGCGTCGCTATCGTCACAGTCACGTTTGAAGTAAAGAATGTGTTGTCTGTGTTTAAAAGACAAAGGTTAGACAAAGGTATATTTTATACTTTTGTCTTTAGTATGATGTATGTTGTATTTTGTAACACACTTTCGCTAGTAATGCCGCATCTCTCGATTTAAATCTTTGATATTATACGATCTTACTAGCTGTTATATGAAAAATGTAACACCTTAATAACGAATGACATCTTTATCCATAGACTACCGACCCCAATCTATGTCTTTATTGCTGTGACGACGGTGGGTCGCCATTGTTGACGACAGTGACGATGAATTTTTTATATTTTTAAGCGATCCCTTGAGAACTTTATTTTTTTTAGGATAAATACTAATCCCATATGTTAGTACAGGTAATAAACTAACTGTGTATCAAATTTTATCCAAATCCTTTTAGCCGGTTTTGCGTTAAAGACGAACAAACATCCGTATATTTATAATATCCTTATAAACTTTTTCACTTATAATAATAGCAGGATGGTTTTAAGTCTTTGAAATGTCATAAAGACACTCATTATAAGAAAATTTCATGATTAATTTAATTTCGAACAGAAAGTATCCCGTGACGTTTCCTAATTTTGTAATAACGGAACCAGAAAATCGCTTTTGACCTCAACGGACCTCTTCCGAAGTGAAGGGAATCATTAATCGTAATTATTTTTAAATGACTTATGTCGTTATCCTAATGGATGGCCCAGATTGCGGCCAAAGAGTTATTTTTCATACTTTAAACGACATAATAATGTTGAATTTGTAGGAAATTGTAACCCATTTGAACCCATCTCTGATTTTACTGGTCTTAATGGTGAGAAGTTACGTTCGCTGCCTTGAAGTGTGAATTGTGAAGTGGACATTTTTAAATATGATTTGTATGTTCCATTTAGGCACACATTATGGTGGCCACCGTGGAAATAAATTATATACAGGATGATCAAACCATAAGAGTTAAGTTCTTAACCATAAGCTATAATCTGAAACCATAAGAGACACGAAAAATTTCCATTAGGCACTAAGGCTTCGATTTTTGAATTAAGAAAAACTGATTTCAAACAAATATAAAAAAATTAGTTTGTTCGAACCAAAGATTTAAATCGAAAGATACGGCGTAATCTCCTCGCGCCATACTAAAAACATACCGAAAATTCTTAACAATGGGTTGGGCGCAGGCGCTCAACCTAACTAAAGTTGCCCGCCAGCTACAGTGAGTGACGGTCGCTTGTTGAGAGCGTCGCTATCGTCACAGTCACGTTTGAAGTAAGGAATGTGTTGTCTGTGTTTAAAAGACAAAGGTTAGACAAAGGTATATGTATTTTATAAATTTGTCTTTAGTATAATGTATGTTGTATTTTGTAACAAACTTTCGTTAGTAATGCCGCATCTCTCGATTTAAATCTTTGGTTCGAACCCGGTGAAATTTCTGAAAAATTTGTTTGTTTTTGTTACCGAAGTTGATAGTGTGGTAAGTTCAAAAACCATCAAAACCAAATACCAAATCAAAAACCATAATATTTTATCATGATTGGACGCGATATGCTTATGCGTTCTCATTCTCACTCGGTAGTTTGGCAATAGAGTGTGAATAAGAAGGTTGTAATAGACGAAACAGCCTTAAGAATCACTCCTAATAATATTTTTCTTACAATCATTCTTTCCTTTTATTCAGGAGAACACCCAGCAGCGATGCAGCACGGCAACGCGAACACAGCATCACCCTGCGCCCTCTCAATGAACCTAGTCATCTCTTTGTATTGCACTTTTGCGACTTTATACACTAGCACAGTGGACGGGTTCAGATGAAAATTATTCGCACCAAAGACCAACATTTCGCTGCTTAAAAACTAAAGGGACATAAAACAAAAAAATCCAAAAATGTTTTTATTGCATAAATACAATCACAATCCTTCATATTGTATGTTACAAAAAGACTTATTTGTTTAATTTATATTTAGTATCATTTTTGATATATTCAAAAGTAACTTATATGCTTATATCTCTTCTAGTATTCTGTTTATTATAAAAGTACTTAAAACATTTAAAGCTACTTAAAAATACGCTTCTAACGATGTATAATGCATATATTTGATATATATCTAATAAGAAAAAAATAGACAAAATAATTTAATTTTATTCGATTAGCTCTCCTGTAAAAAGTGTAATTTTGATTTGTGGCCATTTAGTTTTTAAGCAGCGATTTGAGCCAATGTTTGGGCAAAATGTACATGATAATAGTTGTTTCAAATGTTTTAGGATAAAATAATATGTACACTTTAATGAAATGGATTCTTTTTGTGTAAAAGAAAACTCTGAGGTTATTGGAGTCATTGTAAAAATTTATTTGGGAAAATTGTATTGTAGATATTTGTATCAAAAGAGAATTGTTTTATTACATTATTATGCATAATTAGATTTACCTAATAATGCTAATGTTAGTTTCTATTAGTTTTTCCTGAAAAATAAAGTCTAAAATATATTCAGTTGCAAATCTGTTAAGCACTGTCACTGATACTCTGATGTTTAAAACTTTTTAAAAAAATTTTCACATGTCAAATAATTTTTATTTTATTTTTATTATAATAAAATAATAATTCTAAATATAATTGTAATTAAATTGATCAAAATGTATTTTTAACCTTTTGTTTCCATGTAATGGATTTGTAGCTTTAAAAAATCCCAATGTTTTCCTACTAAATTAACAAGCAAGCGGTTTTTTTTAGTTCCCACTTTGACTGTGTAGCGAAAATGACGACGTCATATTATTGTTCACATTTAATTAAACTAGGATTAATACAAGTGACATTCTAGTGACCATTTTCCAGCGCAACCGTTTGAATATTTAATGCTAGTTAAATTTTAACGTCAGTTAAAATTTTCAATTACTGCATTTATAAAATAAATATTTTTATTTTATATTTTTTTTTTTTCGTTTTAAATGTTGAAAAAAAAATTAGAAGCGATCCGCCCCCGGCTTCGCACGAGTGCAATTTATTTCTGCAAATTATATATATAAAAAAATCTTCCTCGTTTAACGCTATTTTCACTAATGAAAATCGCATTAAAATTTGATCAGTAGTTTTTGAGCTCATCGCACACATACAGACATACAGTAAAGACGCGGCGAGGGACTTTTTGCATATGTAAATGAAAGCGCCTTTGCAATTGAGTAAATAAACCGTGGAATATTATAATAAATGCAGTCACACAAAGTGGACAAAGTATAAAATGCTTTAATACTTGGTAACATTTTATATCAAAGGGATGCAAAACTCGCATTCGTACTTTACAATTAAGATATGAAAATGAAGTGTTTGAAAGCGTCTATGAAAACTCTTTAGTAATTTTTATGTAATTTTTTTATAGCTTTGGCTTTTTGAAGTGAAAACTTCTTTAGGAGCATTGGGAATTTTTGAAATGGGAAAAAACCATTGAACTCGCGACCTGTTACTGTAATCGTGTAACCGACACCTCTGTATATTTTCAGATATTGCGCCATCTACACACTATCACTGAAACGAGAATAGGTTAAGTAATAATATATCCTTGCGAAAACTAATTGAATTAAAATAATACATAAATGCAAACAAAGATGGCGCTGATATTAATTTTAGAAAAAGAACGATTTTTGAGATGGAATAAACCATTGAACTCGCGACCTGTTACTGTAACCGACACCTCTGTATATAAGTATGTACTTTCCTGACGATTCAAAAAATACACACGTAATTGTTAAAGTTTTCACTTCTGTCGGCACTCCCAGAGTGCCACTATTTTTTCTCTCTGTGTGTTAACATGTTGTCCATAGAATTTGTGGCCTTTCTTGCTATTATTATTAAGTAGTGGCAGGGCACACTACGTCACACACCGTGAAAAAACATGTATTGTGTGCTTTTGTGTTTCGGTAAGTCAGTGTGATGCCAGAGTCCATCTATTCCTTATCCCTTATCCTTAATCCTTCTATGGTCGGCAATGCTTGCTGCACCTGTAGTGTTGCTTGTGTTATAGGCGACAGTAGCCACCTACCATCTAGTGGTCCGTCAATAAAAAACTTCCAAAAAGATTAGGTACCGTGAAATAAGAGCACTTCCTAAGCCGTTTTAAAGTAATCGAACGCCCGTCATCTGCCTGGCCGTCGCACATTGTTATTAAAAAAGAAATAAAAGCGTCACATATACCGTTGTTTAACCGTAAACAGTCGCTATATTGAAAGGCTCCAGGCTAGAAGCGGAGCAAAACTCAATCTCTTCATATTCATAACTTCGTCAAAACACCAGATCCCGTTTAAAAATGCGATAACCCAGTTCTCTGTATAAGTGTATTCATTCTACCATACGTATCAACTATCGTAATTATACGGCATGTAATGTTTTTAGTTTAATCCGCTATTTGACTAATTTTAGAAAATCGTTTTAAATTATTCTATATTACATAATAAGCATACTACATTGATATTTCCGGGAGATCTACTGTATTATTAATAAAAATCAATGTTAAAATTTCAATTTCCAAAACCGCGCCAAAAACGTTGTTTCTGTAATGGCGCTGGTCTTTGATACGTGTGACGTCACACGCTAGTAAACAAACAGAACTGAATTATGAATTTATGAAGTCATATGAATTTCTCTCTTAATTTATAGGCATTGAAATGTGAATACAGAATGTGTTAACACTATGTACATAAATAAACAATAAATATTAGTAATTTGTTGAAAATTTCATTTCTTCTGAAAAATATGTATTTTTTAATGAAATAAGTACCTACGCCTAATAAATCTATTATCCATACAACATAAATTTATAAAATGCAATATTAGAAATATGATTATTAAAATAAATGTTTTATTTGTTTTTTTAAAGAATAAATAGATTTTTTTTAAACTCGTTAATAATGTATAATATCATTGTAAATAGGAAAATAACACACGCTCTGTTTAATAAATTTGAAATCGACGTTATTAGCACCACAATTTTATTACAAAGTAGTATTGTTGTGTTTTAGTCACAAAACTTATTACTATTTAATAAATAATAGTTAACGACAGAAAATTATGTATTATAAAATGTAAATAAAATATGTAAATATGAATTTTAAATGTAAGTTTCATGAAGTCGTTATAATGAAAATATAATTTTACAATTTACTCATTCATTTATTTATGTTTATGTTGACAGTAAATAGGGCTAAGTTTATAAATAAGCATTTATGTTATATAATTATCGCAAGGAAGTAGATTAAATGAAAAGTTTATATATACATATAGAAGTTAAGAAAGACTTTGACAAATAAAGATAGCAAAGTAAAGTGCGTGTATTATTTCTGAAATCAATCGGGCATATGGGAAAAAAGTCCGCGTCGTCTGATCAATCGGAGCAACAGACAAAAAGTCCGCGATATCCGATCAATCGGAGCAACAGGAAAAATCCGCACCTTTCGTTTCGAAGCGATCCTCGAGTTTGGATTGCCTGTTAATAGCCTGTTCTTAAAGAGTCCCAAGTTGTACTCGTATATTCACTGTTTCACTGACCCCTGGAACACTGTTCCCAAGTTGTTCCAGGGGTCCAGGGTACGAATCCCGAATTTTCAAAATCACTCACTTTTCTCACTTAAGGAGAATAATTGATTTCTGAAACAGAGGTCTACTAAACTTAGGCACTTTAACAAGACTTCTAGGATAAACAAAATTTTGGGTTATAAATGTTGAAAGAAAATGTCTGAATGACAAGCTATATATAATTCAACTAACTCCCGACATGGTCTTACCATTCTTATGAGCCCAAACACGTTATATTTGCTATAAGTTGCTAAAAAGTTGGGTATACCGCAGACTACTTCATGCTACAGCATCAGGTCAAGGTTACCATATCATGGAAATACAACCGAAGTAACAGTACACCAAATTTTAAATCAATCGAACCAGTGGAAGTTAGTGAGATCCCTTCGTCAATTAGGAAATGAGCTGATGATCTTCAAACGCCTAAATAGATCTTCATCATCATAGTATAAAACATAGTATTAAACAAAGTCGCTTCCCGACTGTCTGTCCATATGTATGCTTAGATCTTTAAAACTACGCAACGGATTTTGATGCGGTTTTTTTTTAATAGATAGTGATTCAAGAGGAAGGTTTTAGTATACAATTTTCAACGCGGGCGAAGTCGCGGGCACCAGATATCTACTAAAAATAAAGATACAACCCCTGAAAATTTTATAGCAGCAAAGATGTCAGGCGTTATATTTGCTTTACACATTTAGTCAGGCGCTACACATCCCTTACTTTTAACGCGGGCGAAGTCGCGGCCATCAGCTAGTAAATTATAAAGCAGATAAGAACCATCTCGATCACACCAGCTTTTAAACAAATAAATCGGATCAAAATCGGTCCATCACTTTGGGAGCTATGATGTCACAGACACGGGCGTTGAGGGTTAAAAACAAATATTAACAATACCTACTCCAAGTTTTGGTTGATATTTTCAGATAATCTTGATACAGTCTAGATCACTTTTAAGCAGTTTTTTTTATTTTTCTAATACGAAACTGAGGATCACAGCTAATAGAAAATAACAGGAAAACCATGACTTTTATTCTCTGAGAATTTTCACAATAAAGTGGGAAGGCGAAGAATTTTTTTAATATTGACAAAACGTCTTTTATACCTCTTCAATTTGGACGAGTAATTCTGAATACGGCCTCTTTCAATGCGCTCTTTGTACCTGTATAAGGCCCATTATGAGATCGACCCTCAGATTTATTTCTTCGATATTAAATAAGTGGAAACTTGTGGAGTATCATACGGTATATTTAACAATAAAGGGATTGAATATCATAATTTTTGATTATGAAGCCAGACTTCAAAGTATAGTTAAGACTTAAGAAAAGTATATATTAAGTTAAAGTTGTCTCCCGTAGCAATCTGATTTGAGGGTCTTATCAGAAGAAACTTATCCTCTAAAACATCTATATTATCAAAATGTTTTAGATGTTAACTCTGGAATTCAAGCTTTGATGTTATGTAAGGGTTTCGTGAACTAAAGTCTACTTAAAAAGCTAAAGCCTGGAATTTTACGCAGGTCTTCAAAGCTCGCTGTAGATTGGCTGGACTTCATATAACTTTTAACACTTCGACTGCAAGTGATCACTGTATTAATTAAGATCACCAAAAATCACCAAAAACAATTCGCAAAAATTGTTCGTTTAAAATGAATACCTAGCTTCTGCTTTCTGCTGTCATCTGACCTTCTAGCTTTTTTCGTGTGCGGTGGAGGAAGGATTTATATTGTTCCGTGCTGCGTATCCAATAAAGCTGAAAAGAGTGGTACATTAATAGTTGTGTAATGCGGTAATTAAATAATTCAATTTGCAATTACTAACATTTGAAGTAGTAATCTGACCACAGTGTAATCAGGTTGCTCCGCTGATATAAAACAATAAACAAAATTGATTTACATCCCTTTTATTTCTAATACCAGGATAAATAAGTACGCAACAATAAGTTAAATAAGTTCTAAAACGCAAACAGAGATTACTCTTCACATAAGGAAGTTAAAGCGTAGAGTCTTCGGTGCGCTACTCAGCAAACTGACACGCTACAAAAAGCACTCATCTCAAGAGCATCCTACTTCAGGCATTTGTATTGGACTTATAGGATTGCGTATGCTCTTTCCTGTCGTTGACATATAGGCACCTGTTTTCTGGCAGTATGCATTGAATAGCGTCACTTTTACCTTGTTTATACGATTCCGACTCCTAATCAAAAGATCTCCGATACTCAAGATGTGTATTAAAATTGAATAGAGTACTTCTTTTCAGTCTTATATCCCTGATATTCAAAAAACTTTCTGGATTGATTTTCGACTTCGCTTACATGTGTAGACACATTATTATGCCATTTAGGCAGATGTCTACACATGTAAAATTACAGATTACAAGTGTAAAATTACACAACCTAATTGCAGCTCAATTTCCTGTTATGCATTTTGTCGAATTGCATTTCAGATATCTGATATATCATGCATGAGACAGTTGCCATAACTGAAATTGCGAAACCAAAATATAGCTCGTGTACAATAAGCTTGTTGTTTATTTCATTACATTCAAAGCTACATGTTCTCGCCTATTCGATATAATGAGGGAAGCGGGTTGACGGTGGATCCAGGCTGCTTTTGACCGGTTAAAGTGGTTAAAGTGTTTGCCTTCTGGTTGGGGCAGAAGGTATCGTGTCTTAATGTTCCCTAGCCCCGCCAATAGACGACGCGAGGAAACACCGTGGATCTTACGTACCACACCGATCTCCCCATGGTCGGTGGGGATCTGGTTAGCAGATTTGCCCAAGCAAAAAAAGGTGTTAGGCTTAACGCTCTGTCTCAGGGTTTCCGGGCGTGATTCCCGGCAGGGTCAACTTTAGATGAACTTTTTAAAGCTGGATACTTTTCTGGTCTGGACCTGGAAAGTAGTGGCAGGGCACACCATTTGGGCAGCCTGTTTGGTGGCAGTAACCACCTCTTACAGAAGACCATCGTGATAAAACAGCATGTGTGCTGTTGTCTTGCGGTGAGTGAGTAAGGGATGCCAGAGCCCATCTTCTGACTAAAACGATTAAGATGACACAAGTCGGCCGCTCGAACTCATCGTTGCGCTTAACCTAAAATTCATTTTGTCTCACACAGCACAATGCGCGGGAAGAGCAGTCGAGTGAGATGCACAATGATTCATACCAAAAAAATCATAAACAGACCCTTGGGCATATACTCTTTTTGACAAAACTACTGCATATCTCTATTTCATGTAAAGTTATTTGAACTCTTGAATAACTAATCAATGTTTGTAGGCAAAGTATTTTGAAGTTTTTGTACACTAGAGTGACCTATCCACCCTCAAAGTTGCATTAAAACTTGTGTTAAAATATGGATGTTTCAAGGATCATATCATTTAAATTAATACTTTTTTTACTAGTTTGTATAGCAACGAACCTAGTTAACGACGAGATAAATCGGTATCATGCTTACTTTTGTAAATTAAACATAAAACAGCGGAGTAATAATCACTATACGTTTGTATGGAGGAAAGCTGACTTGTATGACCTTAAGGTTTAACTTTTTGAAAAATCTTAACCTATTAGCTGTTAGAAGTAAGAAAATTTAATGCATGTGATAAAAATACATTGATTAAAATATTTTACACAAAAGAATTGAAAGGGAGAACTCTTTCTCTTCTAAGAGAACTGCTTTCATATAACTTATTCAAGGCAAAGAATTTTTGATGGTCTGCTCTAATTAAGATATGGACAGTTAGACGAAGGGAATCTGGAGAATGCCGACCCTCCCCGTGTTTTAAGGAATTGTACGGACTGTCCTAATTTATCCCAATGTTTCACTTTCAGGATTTATATGGAGTTGTTAGTTAGATTTGTGTTTTTTTAAATATTTTTTCAATTAAAACCACTTTAACTAAGTTGGGATTAACATAATAGGATACTTTTTACATTTTAAAAATGTTAGGTTTCCGAGGAATCGTCTATAAATATAAG
The DNA here is from genome assembly GCA_945859745.1 of Synanthedon formicaeformis. Lineage (NCBI taxonomy): Eukaryota > Metazoa > Arthropoda > Insecta > Lepidoptera > Sesiidae > Synanthedon > Synanthedon formicaeformis. The sequence continues at coordinate 4,953,139 of OX243975.1, forward strand.
AAACTAACTGTTGCATGTGACTTCGCCTGCGTAAAATAAGATAATTTTTACAACATATTATGTAGGCTTTTTATGTGAAAGTGAAAGAATTTTCAAAATCGGTCCATTTTTTTTTTGGGTTTTTTCATTACAAACAGACAAATCTTTTCTCTTTATAATATTAGTATAGAAGCATAGATATAGATTGGGCGTCAAGCGTTAATATTATACTGTTGTTATATTTTTAATTTTTTAACGCGGGTGAAATCGCGGACACCAGTTATCAATATTCAATACTAATAATAAATCTGTAAATGTAGGTATTGTATGTATTTATGTTCCTCCATTACTCTTAAACGAATTAACTGATTTTCATGAAACTTGGTAGATAAACATTTAGACGTACTGGACACAGGATAGGCTACTTTTTTCTTTTTTAACGCGGACGAAGTCGCGGGCGCCAGCTAGTTTCACAATAATATTACACAAATTAGTTCATTAATATTGTTATATCTTTGTTATATAACAATATCTTTTTTTAAGATGTTTTATATAAATTTAATTATTTTGTTCAAATTAAAAAAAAATCAAATTCAAATTCAATTCAAAAAATAAATAAATAAAATAACGATATTGAAATAATTATAACATCTGTTGAAACCTCCAACAACATTCCTAATGTCAATAAAATATTATATAAAACAAACAACTCTATATGATATAAATTCACTCTAGGAGTAATATACTTGCAGGTTTAATATTTTTAATTCAGCTAGCGTCCCTAATAAGATTGTCAGTTATATCGGCGCCTTCATGTAAACATCGTTAATTAATATTACAAGTTAAGAAAGCTCTTTAATTAAATTAACTGTGACTTCAATAAATACTATACAACCTAGGTATGTATAATACCTATATTGCTTTTAACTCCGGATGCTATAACATAACTACGATTAGAACCAAATCGGTGGTGCAGTCTAATCCTGACCAACGCAACGGTGCGATTGGTATCTTCTTTACATAGTTGATATAGTATAATTTATATAGTATCATTATTAGTATAATTTCATGTCGCTTTCTGATATGATAAATAAATAAATAAATAAATATCTTCACACATTCCACACAGCACCATCTAGTTCCAAAGTAAGCAAGTAATGTTTGTATTATGGATACCAGACAGTTGATATTATACATAGATTCCTTTTTTTTTTTTTAAATACATACATATTATAAATACAAAACATCCATGACTCAGGTACAAAGGTAAAATGTTCACATAAAACATTTGCCCCTAGCGGGATTCGAACCCGCGACCGTTTGGTTAACAGCTAGGTTTACTAGCCACTAGACCAAACGTGTCGTCAAAGACCAACGTCATAGACCAAACGATAGATTAGATTTTTTTTTCTTGGAATTTTTATGTATATAATAAAACCTAATTAAGTGTTTTCCTGGGCGAAACCGGGAGCAGATCGCTAGTATAGAATTATTATTTTTTTCACACTACTAAAAATCCGAAGTTACTTTCTTGCCAACCTAAATACATTCGTCCTATTTTATATATTTATATATATATAAAAATAATTAATTATTTAACTTGAGTATCTACATAAATTTATTCAAAAATGTCATGTTGAGGCGGTTCTCAAACTTTTTGTTCTTCATCTTCTTGAGATATAAAGGCGAAACCTGCAATCGTGAATATTTGCATCATAAAAGTGTCTTAATAGAAGTCTTTTGGCACTCGTCCGGCGTTTTAGAAGGATTTTGCTCAAAACATGTATATATAATTTAACAAAGGGTTCTGTATATTGAGACTATTAAAGTTCAACAATTTGATAAACGGAGTTATTTGTCAACTCGCGTGTAATTAAGTTAACTTGCGTGCGCCCGCGAGTTATCATGTTTGTATATTACCTATTATTTCGTTAGTTAAGTCTTGATCAAGTATAATGTACAGTCCGTTATATAAAGGTTACAAAACATATCTTTTAATTGTCGATTTGAGAAAAATTCAAAAAACCAGGAATTATCAAAAATGTTAATGCACTTGTAAACGTAATAAGTAAATAAAAAATAATCCATAAGTAGTCTATTCTTTAAAAAACCATATGATTTTTAAATTATTAGAGAGAGACTCAGTCTCAAATTGAGACCCATAAACTGAAAATCTAACAGATTTGGAAAATCGTCGTAGGCCCTGCATAATACAAATTTTATGACTGCGTTTTGCATGTTAATTTGTCACCTGATCTTAACTGTTTCATTAGTACTTATTAATGCTTAATTAATACAGTTTTAAATTAGACCATTCATTTAAATAGTGTTAATGTTCAATTAATATTAATTTAATATTATTTTCACTATTTTTGTAAATATATGTATTTCTTAAATGCGAAATAACTTTAAAATCTAAATTTTTTTTGAAAACAAAATAAATTCAATAAGAAATTTAATTCTGCACATACAGAACTCTAAAAAGTTCATCGTAAACGTATTTTCTTCATCTACATTTTATTAACCCGGAACATTCTTTCGGAACTTTGAGAAACTTTGAGAAGCGGTGATTGAATATTTTTATTAAAAAGTTTCGAGGCTTTTCTTTTGCAGCCATTTATTTTCTCGGGCATAGCGAATGCGTTTTCCTGTTTGCGAATCAAATTATACTTATACTGATTCGGAACGAACCGAATATATTTACCCTGCTAAATTACTTCCAATGTTATACATACATTAGCTGGTTCCCGCTACTTCTTCCGCGTTCTCTATAGCTATAGCCTTCCTCGATAAATGGACTATCCAACACAAAAATATTTTTTCAATTCGAACTAGTAGTTCCTGAGATTAGCGCGTACAACCAGACAAACAAACAAACTCCTCAGCTTTATATTTTAGTACTAGCTGGTGCCCGCGACTTAGTCCGCGTTGAAAAATTTTAAAAATGTAAGCAATATAACGCTCAACCTATTGTTGGTATGACACTTTGGCCAGGCGTAAGTTTTTTATTTTATTTTAGATTATCCCTTTGCGGACAGTAATTTTTTTCTGGATGAAAGGTACCTTTCTTGTATCCCTGACAACTTGTATGAAAAATTTCATGATGATCGGTTAAGTAGTTAAGGCGTGAAAACAGACAGACAGACAGCTTTACAAATGACGATACTTCCATACAACTTTTACCTCCCCCTTTCAGTCCCCAATCCCTTACAACCCCTTTTTTGCATTAATATTTATTTATATCTGATTAGTAAGGATCAACGAGGATACTTCCATACAACCATTTATCTCCCCCTTTCAACCCCTTACAACCTTTTTTCGGATTAAAAAGTAGCCTATGTCCTTTTTCGGGCTCTAGACTACCTGTGTACCAAATTTCATTTTAATCGGTCCAGTAGTTTTAGCGTGAAAGCGAGACAGACAGAGTTACTTTCGCATTTATAATATTAGTGTAGATATAGATAGATACTCGTATATTAATAGCTACATTATAATTATAACAGAAGCAAAACCGCCTTCTCTAAGGTGCACTTCAGAGAGTGTGCTCAGGAGGAGCGCCATCCCCTTTCTTCTATCGGACATTCGTACGTCTTTGCGGCAGGTTGTACTGTCAAATTCTCGTACTGTCAAATTCCCTTGTCTGCTGCATGGCTAGATGCTGGCCAAGAGCATACCCATCTACACTAATAATATAAAGAGAGATTTGTATTTTTGTATTTTTGTTTGTCTATACTAATATTATAAAGAGAAAATATTTGTTTGTTTGTTTGTTTGCATTGAATAGGCTCCGAAACAAATGGACCGATTTGAAAAATTCTTTCACTGTTTAGAAGATATATTATCAGCGAGTAACATAGGCTAAATGTGAATGTGAGTTTGTTTGTTTGTTACGCAAACACAACTGAACCGATCACCATGAAATTTTGCATACACGTTGTCTGGGGACACCAGAAAGGACATAGCATCATTCAAAGCGGACTAAGTCGCGGGCAACAGCTAGTAATGAATAAACTCAAAAACTATTGAACCCTATAGAAAGCTAGTTTACTACGTTACATGGACAAAGCTGTTGCGTACAACAGTTAGTTATTAATAAAGAAATTACTAGGTAAATTTAGTTTGCTATGTTTCAGATGAGCGCGTTGGTATTGCTCAGACAGTTAATAGACAATTAATTACCTATGTGCAGTTTTAATAGACGAAGCAAGAACCGAGCAATGTACAAAGAAAACTGAGTTCATAGCAGCATTGCTGGTTCACACAACATTTCTGTTCAACATTTATCAGCCTCATATTACTGTTGTCTCCCAGTAATGAGCAAACTTGTTCAACTTTGTTCGAAACGTTCCCATATTTTCGCTGATAAAGTCAACTCGCAAGCTCCACTTGGCATCTTCAAAACTGCACACTCGAACAATAGTTCGACGTACAACTTTGTAACGCGTTCGTGTATACAAAGTATAAAAAAGTGGGATAGCAATTTTTACTTACCTGGATAATGGATCCTAGAAACTAAAAATGTTGCTTTTTCCACTGCTAAAAAGCTTACTTAAAGAAAACATACGGGACAGTGTTCAGAAGTTAATTTAGATGTGTCTATGCCATTTTTCAGACCTATTTCGCTGTTTTCAAATCTAAGATTCTTTTACATTTGTGACCCACTCCGAATTGCAAAAAAAAATACATTTATACGATTTTTATGCAAATTACACAAACCTTCAATTATCGCTCTTAAAACCGTATTAAAATCCGTGAGTGTTTTAAAAGTTAACTGAGAAACTGAGCGGTGCGGTCAGCGATTTTATTTTATAATACTTATGCATTTATTATATGTGTTTGATTTTGAAGCTTTCTTTAATTTTGGAGCTTTTATGTGTTATTTTTTGTTTAGTAAGTGCGTAACCTTACTCCCCAAACGGTGCTGGCTGAAAATCAGCGCTGTGGGTGCTAATGGCATCTCAGCACAATGCTGAGCCAGTGTCCGTTTCGCTGCCGCGAGGACACACACATCTTTTACACTATTGTTAATTCCTTTTTGTTATATTTGTATTGTGTTTGTGTCTTTGTGATGAGTGATTAAAATTCTTTCTTTCTTTCTTTCTTTCTTTCTTAACCTCACCATTGGCTCTACGGAAGACCAGCGCAGGTTTTTACATCCTGCATTATGATGAGTTCGACAAACGTTTGTGTTTGTCTTTCTATATGTTGCCTTTGTATGTTCTTAAAAGAATAATATTTTATTTATAGTAAAGGATATTTAATATCCTTTACTATAAATAAAATATTATTCTTTTCTATTCTATTCTATACAAGGGTTGCAATAATATTTCCTCGGTGTTCGCATTTAGAACCCGTATGTGCTGTGAGCGCGGGAGCGTTGTACGACAAAGAATGAAGTTCTCACAACAACGGTTTACGTCTGGTGCACCTTCAAATTAAAACATTTTCGACGTCTCCCGGGTTCATCGCTTAGTGTTTCATTTTAGCACCAGTTCGGGGTTGAAATGGGCGCTTCAACCCTATGTTGTGGAAGATATAACACCGTTCTCTATTAAACAGTTTTATGTGCGGTTCTTCGACACTTAACTTGAAGATTATAAAAACTTATTATAGTAGGTACCTTACTTTGTTAGAGAAAAAACAATACACCAAATACAACTTTGTTATGTTGTAGATACTTAAGATATTGACTTGTTACACGAATGCGTTATGTTTATGCGTTATATTGGCGATAGTTCTATTTTTTTGAATATTTTAGAATATCTGAAGTTTCAGAGATATAATATCTACACAATATTATTTAAAAAAAGAACAATGTTGTTCTTTCGGCGTGTTCGAATTGTGAAAATTTTAATTTTATAATCGTTCGTAAGGAGTAAACTTCAGTCGTGAATCGAAGCTGACACACACACACACACACACATTTTTTATTAAATAACAATGGGTTTGCTCTTGGCCAGCATCTAGCCGTGTAGCAATGACGAGGCCGACGATAGAGCGAGCTAACCCAGAAAATGCCTATTCACTGGAACTTTAAGAAGATTTGGGTTATAATGAGCTCGGAAACACAGACACGGGAAGGGAATTCCAATCCTTGCAATGTGTATTATGAAAGAGTTTTTTAAATTGTAGGTAGTAGTTTATTTTTTTTCCTTTTTCTCTCTAGATATCTTCAACTATAACTTGCCTTTCAACTTCAGCGTCATGATGATTGACAGATTTGGCTATCCAATATAACGTCTAAAAGGTACAAAGGTAGCAAAAGTGTCGCTATGGTAAATTAAGCACAGAAGAAAAAGATACCCTCAAATAAAGGAGTCATTTCAGCTTTTGATAACAATTTTTTGAAGTGAAATGTTTTTTAGGCACGATGGGCACTTTTGGAAAGTGGAAAAAGCACTGAACTTGCGTGACTGTCACTCTTATATAGATAAAAAGCTCTGAAAGGTTTACTAAATATTGTAAATATTCTATTAAACACAAATGATGTAAGAAATATATTGGTAGTATGTTGAAATTATAAATATATAGAAAAATCAATTTAATATATGTAAGATGTGTATGAATATAAAAAATCTAAATTTTGTACACATATCTCAAATTGATTGCATAAAATCGATATTAAACCATAAATGCAACTTTTGGTTTAGTGGTCATCTGGCACAATTTTATTTCGTACGAAATGTGCCAAAAGCCAACTTTCAATTTAATTTTTTTTTAATAATCGTCTGACACACTTTAGGTATTATAGGAGAAGGCGATTCTTTTATGCTACTATTTTTAGGTATGATATATAGAAAGATAAATATAGGATATTACCTACTCATCTTTACAAAATTGTTCAGTCGAAGTCTAAAATTGTCACTGTTCACTAAAATGGAATAATAATCAATTACAACAATACTCTACTCATAATGAGCATTTGATTTGAATTAATTTTAGAAGCAATCAATTCAAATTCGCGTAGCCCAGGCCTATAATAACATTCATTATCGCAAGTAACTAATTGTAATTTGGTTTCCAAGCTCAATCGTAGTGTATATTCCATCACAGGTTAATTATAAGTATATATCTTAGTAAATCTGGTGATTAAGCGGGTCATAGAAGACAGGTGGCCGTAGGATCGAAACACCAATTAATCATGACTAAACAGGTTATAATCCCTCGTAACAGACCCTGTACAATATTACAGAAATTGTAAGATATTATGCCGATTCACACTTTAGCGTATTTCTCGAACAAAACATTATTTTACAAGTTTACTAGCTGGCGCCCGCGACTTCGTCTGCGTTGTTAAAGAAAAAAGTAGCCTATCCTGTTTCCCGTACGTTTAACTGTTTATCTACCAAGTTTCATGAAAATCAGTTAATTCGTTTAAGAGTTATGGAGGAACATATATACAATATTGACCTAAACTTACAAATTTATTATTAGTATTGATTGATGATAGATGATGATTTTGGTATCAATAATAGAAAGTGTTAAAAAATGTTTAAGAAGAAGTAGGTATACTAGATCAACTTTTTTAAACAATAATAATTATCGAAAAAAAATCGGTTTTTGTGGTTATAGATTCATGTTTTGCATCTTATATGTACATGAAATCGTAAACGAGATGTACAGAACATTAAATATTTTTTCAAAAACAGCAATTTCTACGCCTTGTAACTGTGTATGTTACTGGGGTTACAAAATAGTTTCTAGAATTTTCGTATAGAAAAATGTTAGGTTCCTGTTTTTTAAAAAAAAAACAAACTACACCACCTAGTCTTTAAATATTTATTTTGTGCAGATAATTTGTTGATTATGGCGTTTTTCTTCTTAATACTATTTAATTTTGTAAAATTCGTTAGTCCGCTGATGATCTACTTGCAAAATCTTCGGGAACTTAATATTTTTCCAGGATTTATATTTTTTTTCAGAATTTATATATTTTCCAGGATAAAAAGTTAATGCAAGTAATAAACTATCTGTGCAATAAATAATCCAAAGTGGTTTTTGTTTGAAAGAGTAACAAACATGCATACTTCCATCCGCACAAACCTTCGCATTTATATTATTAGTAGAATAAATATGGTATTCTGAAATGATCATAATAGCTGTCAGAACCAGCAAATATACATCAAACTGTCTGCACATAGTTTCAAATCTAACGTACAGTAATTGGCTAACCGAACACTAATGGCTGTAGATTTATCCATTGGTTTGTAGTGACAAACGACGCTAACAATTAATTTAGTGACGTGTGTGACTCCCACTCAATACAGGTTAGTACTGAAACGGAGTATTCGGCATTCATAGGCACTTATCATTTACATGAAATTATATGTATACATTAATGGTGATTTTACGTACTTTAGTCATTTCAATATATTCTTCTTTTTGTTGAATTCAACAAAGATTGATGACGGTCAATTTGATGGTAGGTCATACAAGCCTAGGTTATTACTTAAGGCTCAGGCCTTACTTAGAAGGATTTGTATGAATACTTTGATATTTTTTTTAAAATTAAGTGTAATTGTTGTTTTTTATATTTAAAAAAAAAAAGACAAAAAGAATAGTATCCTGAGTTTATTTCGGGGTTTCTTCTCACGATCGTCATCTTGGCTTTTTTCCCGAAATCCTGGTAAATTTAAATTTATAATGACGATCATAAGAGTTTCTTCTAGAAACCTATAAACAAATATTTTGATAAATAAATATTTGATATTGATTTTGATTTGATTTTGATTGTAGGAAGAAGAGATTACCAGTTAGTCTGTGTAATACTGAGCTTGAAGAGTCTAGAAAATCAAATGTAGCATTTTGTATTATATGTAACCACAATAATCACCAGTCAGGTCAGAAGATGTAAAAAAAGTGACTAGTCTAGTTAGTCTCTGTAATACCTATTACTAGCTTCAATGGTTTAAAAAGGCAAATTTTACATTTTGTATGTATCACAATACACCCTGGTCAGGTCAGAAGGGGTTGTAAGAAGAAGAGACTCTAGTTAGTGTAGTTAGTCTATGTAATACCTATTACTAGCTTCAATGGTTTAAAAAGGCAAATTTTACATTTTGTATGTAATCACAATACACCCTGGTCAGGTCAGAAGGGGTTGTAAGAAGAAGAGACTCTAGTTAGTGTAGTTAGTCTCTGTAATACTTATTACTAGCTTCAATGGCTTAAAAAAGCAAATTTTACATTTTGTATGTAACCACAATACAGTTAAGTTACTGTGCAATGTTCGATACCAAACAATCGTATCTTTCGTGTTGCACACTGAACCGCAAAGCTTATTATCATAATTGCCTGACAAACTTCATTTAGCTGCATTGATTAACGATGGAAATTTCATTTTAGGCACTAATGTGCAATATCTTTAAATTGTGCAACTCGTACTTTAAGGTACCTGCGAGGGTTAAGCTGGGTTTAATGCATTAATTGTTTCAAGACAAAATTTGTTATAAGTGGTTCTGCCTGCTTACCGTAATGGTAAACAGGGCAGCCCGTCTCGCGGAAGTAACCAGCTAGTAGACCACCCTGATATACAAGCACGTGTGCTGTTGTAAGAAAGGGACGCCAGGGCCCGTTCTCTTGTTAGCTGGCTTGCTTGTTTTATAACTATTTAGCGTCAAGTGGATCGTTAGAGTGCCAGTCGACCTTTGTATATTAAAATCTAAATTTAGTGATTATGGTAAGATATGTTAAGATATTTTTTATTTCAGAAACCCCGACGTAAAAGAGAGGTGTTATAAGTTTGACCTGTGTATCTGTGTGTCTCTCTGTGGCATTGTAGCTACATGATCGTAGGTGGCTTCCGTCTGTCCGCCTACAAGAACACAAGCAACATTGAAAAGAATATAACAACACTGCTTATAATGAAGGAAAAATAGAGAAATGGTCTCTGGAAAAGCGAAAGCACCGCACCAAAACACCAAAGCATATTTGTTGTTATTTCACAGTGGTCATATCGCTGCTTAAAAACTAAAGGGCCACAAATCAAAATTACACTTTTCACAGGAGAGCTAATCGAAAAAAATTAAATTAATTTTTGTCAATTTTTTTCTTATTACATATATATCAAATATATGCATATTATACATCGTTAGAAGCGTATTTTTAAGTAGCATTAGATGTTTTAATTACTTTATATAATAAACTGAATACTAGAAGAGATATAAGCATATAATTTACTTTTTGAATATATAAAAAATGATCTAAATATACTAAATATGGAATAAAACAACCATAAGCCTTTTTGCAACATACAATATGAAGGATTGTGATTGTATTTTTGCAATAAAAACATTTTTGGATTTTATTTTGTTTTATGGCCTTTAGTTTTTAAGCAGCGATATATAAATAGGTGGTGTCTACTACAGATAACGACTATTCAGAATTGTGTCAATGGCGTAAATCTGTAAATTCAGATAATTGTTTACCATTGTAGAATACACAATGCGCCCCTATACTGTTGAAATCTGTTTGGGCTCGTATAATGTAGTGTTGCATTAGACACATGTCTGGTGTCTGTGTAAATATTTGTTTTGAAAATTACGGTATCATTAATGTACAGTATACGTAACGTAATTGAAATTAATGTAAATAAGTTCACCCATTAGGGTGACATAAATTTAAATGAATGGTATCATTCAGATTTTATTGTGGTCGTATTGGCATAAATCAATGTGTGCACTAATTACCAATGTGATATCGAAACGTGAATGCAAATTTACGACATCTGATTATTATTTGTAATTTTGTTGTTTTTCTGGTAATTACACTGTAATGAGTGTTTGAAATGAAAATATTTTAAAACTAGTGTAGGCCACTTATCTGATAAATTTGCTTGGTAAATTTATTACCATAGATAAAAATAGTACTTAACTATAAAATTGATTTCAATTAGATGTATGGAGATTGAATTTTTTTTTTTATGTTAAGGTCGACAGACAGGCTGACGGTCCACTTGATGGTAGGTGGCTACCGTCGCCTATAACACAAGCAACGCCATAAGTGCCACAAGTGCGCTGCAAACCATAGGATTAAGGATAAGGGATAAGGGAGGGGTGGGGTAATGGGCTCTGGCATCCCTTACTCACTCACCGAAACACAACAGCACGTAAATGCTGTTATTTCACGGTGGTATTCTGTAAGGGGGTGGTTACTGCCGCCAGACGGGCTGCCCAAATGACTGCGAAACGCAGTGTGCCCTATCACTACTTTTCAAATCCAGACCAGAGTCAATTTTGAAAATTACATTAAAATTTCCAAAGTTGACCCCGCCGGGAATCGAACCCGGGGCCCCTGAGACGTTAGGCAAGCACCCTTTCCACTCGTCCAACGGGCTCGTCATCTATACTTGTTAAGTACTATTTTATCTATGTTACGAGTATTACACAGAAGTTATAATAGTAACTATAGACGCCACAGAAATTTTCATTATAAATATTATAAATGAAAATTTTTATTCGGTAGAAGACGATTCTTGTTATGGTAACTATAATAAAAAAAAATAGATAATAATATTTAGAAAAGTAAGTATGAGGATATTACTTGTCTTTCCAAAATAGTAAATAGTCTACTCTTAAGTGTCACTGTTCACTAAAAGGAAATATAATCAATTACAACAATACTCTACTCATTTATGAGCCTTTGATTTGCATAAACGTCACCCGAAGTTCTATTAAGACTGAACATTTCCAAAGGACTAGAACCAGCCCATCTCGAAAGGTTTTAGCACAGCTTTACAATCCATACAGTTGGGCAACGCCTTTGATGTCGGGCGACGCCGACACTCACGCGCGGATGTGCTAGGGTTGTCACAATATGGAAAATCCGCCACCGCTCACTCAACTCAAAAACATGTACGCGCCAGCCTTGAAAGTTGGAAATGCAGACACCGTTATTTATTATTTATTTATTATTATTGCATGGGCACTTGTCATCGGGTTTCATTTGAAGATTTCTCTGCTCGTGAATATAGTTCTCCTTTCACGTCAGTCGCATTGCTCCGGTACCTGAAGGACCAGCAGTTACGTCATAGTATTGGTTGCATCATCACGTCAATCGCACTGTTACCGTTCTCCAAGCTGCTTCGTGAACCGTCACAAATTTAATCATCAATACTAATAATAAATCTGTAAGGGCTGGTCATGGAGTAAGTTACTTTGTTTTCAGAGATATCGTGTTTGTAATCTCTATACATGATACTGAAACTAAATTGACCATTTTTAGATTTTTTTCTGTATGTATGTATGTAAGTATGTATGTTCCTTCATAACTCTTAAACGAATCCACTGATTTTCATGAAACTTGGTAGATAAATATTTAAACGTACGGGACACAAGGTAGGCTACATTTTCTTTTTCAACGCGAACGAAGTCGCGGGCGCCAGCTAGTTTTAATAATAAACTGTTATTTCAGGAATTACATACATACAGGAATTACATTCAGGAATATAATGAATTGAGCTATCACGGGACGCCAGACAGATGTAAAATGTGTAAATATTTATCTAAAATCTAGCGACCTTCATATGTATTTTTCAATATGTAAATATTTCTTTCTATTTTAATAAATTTAACTCAATCAAAATGTCAATGTATTTTTCAAAATGAACTCTTTAGAAGAACGCTTCAAGAGGTGCAATCAGAATTTCTAGCCTTTTGCACGTACAAAATGAAATAGACAATGGCTTTGCGGTGAGAGTAAAGTCCTAACATTTAATGGGGTTACAATCAACGCCCGAGACTGTTCCAAGTGGTGATTAGTAGGAACGGATATTGGCTTTAGAGATACTTGTGTCCTTTCATATGGATGATCCGGATTCGATTTCCGGAGCAGACAGATTAATGTACTTTCGTACATATTTCTGAATGTCTCGATAAATTGAAAGGTTTCTGACTTGTATTAGTTTTTTTTTTATATTTATTTGACAGAAATATTATCCATAGGTACTTTACTAATATTATAAAGCAGAACAGTTTGTATGTTTGATCGAACGCGTTAATCTCAGGAACTACTGGTTCTAATTGAAAAATTCTTTTTGTGTTGGATAGCTCATTTATCGAGAAAGGTTATATAACATTTTCAACGCGAATGAAGTCGCGGGCAACAGCTAGTACAACATAAAATATATGATTTAGATGGGAGTTGGTAAGTTGCTGAGCGTATGGCGACCCTATTTTTATGCAAAAGTTGACAGAATGAAAATTGGGATAAAAACCACATAATAAAAACATAAGATATGAAGTGTGAATATAGGGATTAGGTCTTTGCATACTTTACTCCTACATCGAAACACACAAAGCAGAGGTGTTTTTATTCTATGGAAATCTTCTATAAAAGGGTGGTTACTCTCTATCTGCCCTACCACTTCTAAAATTTCAATAATTTAGGTTATTTGTTCTCACTTGATTTATATTTATTAATAATATTATATTACCTGCTTTATTTAGCTATAATAATTACGTTATGTTAAGATATTAAAATTTAGAAAATTCTTGAGAAAATATGTAGCGTAGAATATTAAATGCAAAACATAATTATATTATGTATTAAAAAAATCTATTTTGAAAACAAATTTTTAAATAGCTCTCCATTTAACAGAAATATGATCACACTATAAAATATAAGAAAATATTTTAAACATTTTTGAAGTGAAAACTTCTTTAGTATAGGCGCTTGGGCATTTTTGAGATGGGATAAAATCATTGAACTCGCGACAGTGTCATTTTATGTTACTTTACGTAATGTGCGTTGATGTAGCTGATAATAATTTAAAATAATTTAAGAAAAGAACAATTTTTGACATGGGGTAAAATCATTGAACTCGTCATGTTAGCTCTTACCCAAATTGACAGCTATGTATTTAAGTTCTAAGCAGACAACTGCATATAATAACAAGGAAAGTAAACTTACTAGATATAATAACAAGGATCAATATGGTATACACCTCTGACCAATTAAATAGTTTTATATCAACATACCGTATTAATGGTCTGTCATTATGAATTTATTATTGTCATTGTGTGTAAACGGATCATATATGAAGACGTGAGTGGATGAAGGTGATATGTCGCATAATTCCAATCAATACTAATAATAAATCTGTAAGGGTTGGTCATGGAGCAATTTACTTTGTTTTCAGAGATATCGTGTTTATAGGCTCTATACATGATACTTAAACTAAATTGACTATTTTTAGATTTTTTTCTGTATGTATGTATGTATGTTCGCTGCATAACTTAAACGAATTAACTGATTTTCATGAAACTTGGTAGATAAACATTTAGACGTACGGGACACAAGATAGGCTACTTTTCTTTTTCAACGCGGACGAAGTCGCGGGCGCCAGCTAGTTTTGAATAAATCGAAGTTAAAGTTTTACTTTTAATTTTTGAGATGATAATTTTTGAGAGTATTAATGGTGTGATAGCAAGTAAACACTTCTATTATTTAATTAAAAATAAGTGAACATAGCTACCTCTTCCCATTACAAAAGTAAACTTTTCTGCACTTTTTGCTTTTTTTATAATTAACTACATAACTTTTTCAACTTTTTATTTTCCAAAAATGTCTTAAAGTGACGATCTTAAGGTCTGTAATCATTTATATGTACATATTACCTTCATCAAAGCAAAAAAACGAAAAACCCAAAAATGCGACATATCACCTTCATCCACTCAAGTCTTCATATATTTTTCTCTTGTATTTCTTGCGATCAATAATTTTGAAAAGCCGTTTTCACTTGTATTTTTTATTTGTCAATAAAGAGCTATCAATAGGGTTATCTTCGTGGGTATCCAGAGAGTTCTTAAAGAGCCCTTAGTTTCGTACCGTATACTAGTCGAGGTTACCGTACGTTTTTATATTGTTGCCGAGAAAAGGTAAAGTATGGAAATCGCCACTTGCACCTAATCTACATAATAAGGCGAGCTACGCGCATCACGAATGATAAATTGGGCGTGTTTTATTCATAGACATTTTAGTGCGAGCCTCCACTTTTGAGGGTGTATGAGTTGGGTTAGCGACTTTGGATGCGGCATTATAACCAAACCTAAAATTTATAAAGAATTTATAATTATAATTTATAAAGATATGAAATATATAAAAGACATTTTTATATATTTTATATCTTTACATATTATTAGATTTTTATATTTATCTATGTAATATGTATTCTTTTTTCATTGATCAAAAAGGTAAACAAACAATTCAAGATATAGAACTAAACAAACAATACGAACAAATTCTAAATGAGTTAATCACTGAGTCAATTCTCTTTGATAATGCTTAATGTACAAATCCCATCTTTAGTATGTCCAGTGTCCATGGTGACGCTATATTTGTTTACGTTTTTGATCAATAGAAAAAGAATAGATCATATGTATGTATGTTTTCACTAATGGAAGAAGCGTTAACGAGGAAGGTTTTTACATGTTATAATTTGCAAAAAAAAAAAATCACCCGTCCGAAGTTAAAGCAGGTCGCCTAGTATTATCATCTAGCCAACAATATCATCAAAATTTTTTTTTAGTCATCAGACAGGTTGACAGTCCACTTATTGTTAGGTGGTTACAAATAAACATCATCACAGGTACTGCAAGCGAGCTAAAAATCAAAATTAGAGCCTAATATGAATTTGAAATGAAATTTGAATTTGAAATTTGAAATTTGAATTTGAATTTGAAATTTGAAATTTGAAATTTGAAATTTGAAATTTGAAATTTGAAATTTGAAATTTGAAATTTGAAATTTGAAATTTGAAATTTGAAATTTGAAATTTGGAATTTGAAATTTGAATTTGAAATTTGAAATTTGAATTTGAAATTTCAATTGAAAATAATTATTTGAAAGTGAAGCTGTACGATTATAATATATATTTTTTTAAATATTTACATAGAATTTTATGAAGCATGAGCCTCCTACAAACTTGATTCCGACATCAGCTCAAGTCTTAACACTTTATCAGTATCACGGATATAAAGAAGGGATAATGTATTCTGGGTAATGTACGTCCCGTTAACTGACACGGACTCGCGTTTTCAGGGTTCCTTCCAAGCGGAAACCCTGATTCCGACACTCCCTTTCCTGTCTTTGATTAGAACAAGGATTTTACTATACTAAGTGTATAGTGTAGATACAAGATACATAATTTGTGAAATTTCCTCAATATTATCTATACTCGTATATAGAAAAATGTGGTCGTGTTGGTTTGTGTATGCTTCGAAAACTCGAAAACTAGCCGACGGATTGACTTGGAATTTTTACTAAACATTGCTTTCAAATAGATGAATAATCTTATATACTTTTTTCCTGAAGTTGGAATTTTTACAAAACATTTCTTTTCTGTGTGTTTGAACTATTGAAAAATTAAATAATATTTATATTCAGTTGAAAGCCCGATTTTTTCGGGAGAGTTACATTTTAGGAGACAACCAATATAAATAAAGTTTTAGAAATAGTGATCATTTTCAGTGTTTAACCCGCCGGGAATCGAACCCGCGACCCCTAAGACGTTAGGCAAGCAGCACCCTTACCACTGTAGCAAAAAAAACATGAGTCCAACAGTCTGAGGTTCGGTTATGCATTTTTTTCAATTCGACTCTCTCAATTCTCAATTCGACTGTATGTTTTTTTTTATGTTTGTTAACACAGAACTTTTGACTGGGTGAACCGATTTTGAAATTTTTATTTGAAAGCTGGTTCTTCCCGTGTGGTCCCATTTCAATTTGGTCCAGTTCTGACAATGGCATCCATGAGAAAACGGTTTGAAGTCGTTTTTTTTTTTGTTAAAAACAGTTATGTAAAACATATTATGCTAATGTCATATGTCTGACTTATTATAATTCGATTGGGGAACACAATGCGTAAACAAGCACATTTTTATATCACAAGAGCACACAAATGTTCATCCTATCAACGCTCGCGAAAACTATGTGACCCACATACTGATACACTTCCAAGGATATTTTCTTACAAGATTTTCCAAACATTATGGTTCGTCCTGGATATGTTTAATACGTCATAACGATTTATTAACTAATGTCAAACTACATACATATAAGTTCGGTATATCTTTAATAAAAAAAAATAGTTTTATTTTACTTTTACATTTTAATATGAAACTGTCTATATATAATAAATAATGTAACATTATGGGTCCAGTTGCCTGAAAATAAATGAATTTTAACTTTATTTTTTTTTAATTTAAGCTCTGCTTTTCACTGTCATAGCTATGTGAAGATTATTCGCTAAAATTTAATAATTATTGAAAACACCATATCGTAAAAGTATTTTTTTTGTAGAGGGTCGAATATTAGTCATTCGCTCTTTGTGAGATGAAAATCACATTAATTTTTTGACACAATTATATCAGTGGGTTTTATTTATTTACTAGCTGGTGCCTGCGACTTCGCGTTGTAAAAGAAAAAAGTAGCCTATCCTGTGTCCCGTACGTCTAAATGTTTATCTATCAAGTTTCATGAAAATCAGTTAATTCGTTTAAGTTATGGAGGATCATACATACATACAAAACGTACATTTACAGATTTATTATTGGTATTGATGATAAGATTAATACGATTATTCATATGTTAATCCTGCCACTACTTTCCAGTTCCAGACTAGTGGCAACTTTTAAAAGTTAATTACCAAAGTAGATCTTGCCGGGAATCGAACCGTAACGCCGTTTCTAAAAAGCGTCATTCACATAAGCTCATTTGTACGAAGAAGTCGTATCCAATGAAACTAATTCCGTAACAAGTCGTAGGTAATAACGTACGAGTGTTGCCGCGGACAGGTGAAATAGTGCGAAAAATTGCCCCTCGGTCAACCGAGTACATTTTCTCGGACTACGCTCTCTTTTATAAACCGTACACAGCTACAATGGAAGTTTACTTTTCTAAAACGAACACCATTCGATTTAGAACGTATTAGAGTGATATGTTGTAGTAATGATTTTGATCTGGTACTGACTGGTCGTACAAATAATGTTTCATTCAATTCTAGTAGTGGCAGGGCACACAGAATTCCGAGAATAGGGCCTCCGCTGATCGTCTCGGACCCTCACATCACCGCTGATGGTGGAACCCGGGGGGGTTTTAGTGGGTATTCCCGGTGATAAGTCACTTCACTGGGCGAGTCCCAAATTCCTCGTCGACGGGGACAGTCGACGAGGGATAGTGCGTAAATGTCATTTCCCCTCCTCAAAAAAAAAGACACACTGAATTTCGCAGTCATTTGGGCAGCCCTCGTATTTAGATTTTAGATAGTCGCAACGGAAATTAATTTGCTTTAGTTTTAAGACAATGAGGAATTTCGGACGAGAAGATTTCTCGGAGCCTTCGGCTGCCTCTCCGAGCTGGATTCAACTGCTCCTCGAAGTTGACTCCTAACTATTTGTATTTGATTCTCATCGTCACCACGAGCCTGTGTCTCTCCACTGCTGGTAGTAGACCTCTCCTAAGGATCACCACCATGCACGGTCTTCTATTATTAGCATCCAGCCGCTTCCTGCTTAGTTCTTAAGGTCATCTTAAGGTCATCAGGCCGCATGACGTCCCACGCTGCGCTTTCCAATTCGTGGCCTCCATTCGACTCTAATTTGTCTTAAAAAAAATGTGTGTGTATCAGCTGCGACGCACGACTGGAGTTTACTCCTTACAAACGATTATAAAATCAATACTAATAATAAATCTGTAAGGGTTGGTCATGGAGTAAGTTACTTTGTTTTCAGAGATATCGTGTTTATAGGCTCTATACATGATAATGAAACTAAATTGACCATTTTTAGAATTTTTTTCTGTATGTATGTATGTATGTATGTATGTATGTATGTATGAATGTATGTATGTATGTATGTATGTATGTATGTATGTATGTATGTATGTATGTATGTATGTATGTATGTATGTATGTATGTATGTATGTATGTATGTATGTATGTATGTATGTATGTATGTATGTATGTATGTATGTATGTATGTATGTATGTATGTATGTATGTATGTATGTATGTATGTATGTATGTATGTATGTATGTATGTATGTATGTAAGTATGTATATTCCTCCATAACTCTTAAACGAATCAACTGATTTTCATGAAACTTAGTAGATAAACATTTAGAAGTACGGGATACAGGATAGGCTACTTTTTCTTTTTCAACGCGGACGAAGTCGCGGGCGCCAGCTAGTACATAATAAAAATCATGAAAACATTTATCATAACAAATTAATGAATTAATGATTACCGATGCCATCTAGTTTTCGCAAGGAATTGTACGTAATATATTCTAGTTTTAGAAATATTGTGTAGATGGCGCTAAAGCGCTAAAACTAACGCGTAACGCGTGACATGTGACAATTTTGATTTTTACTTCCATAAATTTTCAACCCCGGGCTTATATATATGCAAATCGATTCTTAAGGAGTAAACTCCAAAAAAGGGTTTTAGAATTCAGTGGTAAAACGTTTAAAATGGATTTCAATTAACAATGTCGGATGTCGTCTCTTTTTAGAATGGTATGATTCGCTTGTCAGTTCGTTTTAATTAAAGCTTCTCAGCGCAACTGCGGACAGATTGGTGTTACAATTAGTTATGAGTAGAAAATTTGCATTGAAATCTCGTGCAGTTTTAATTTCATTATACGCCACATTGCTTAATTTTCCAATTAACTTTCATTCTACTCTTCATGTGAAGAAGGAATTTCTTCTAATTATTTGAAAAATAACAATTTCAACAATTTATTTCAAAAACAAATTAAAATCAAAATATTTTATTACAATCGGAGGTTAAATATTTCAATGACATGAAGTTATTTGTGTAAAATTTACATGTATGTTATCTATTTTAGACCTATACATCTTAATATCTATACATATTATAAAATTAATAATTATTTCTTCGCTAACTTCTTCTAAACATCCAACAGATTTTGATACGGCTTAAACAAATGGAAAGAGCGATAAACAAGGAATGTTTAAGATACCAAAATGACAAAAGTTTGAGAAAATAGGCATCTTCTAGATGAGCTCGCTCCATCATAGGCTTCATCTTCGCTACACTTCTAAATGATGTCCAAGAGCAAACCCATCTCTAATAAAAAATAGTTAAAAAAGTTTTGGTGAATGAGTAAAGGATGCCGGAGCCCATTTTCAATATCCCCTCCCAATACCTTATCCTCAATCACCACCATCGTTGGCAGCGCATTTGTAACACCTGTGGCGTTGCTTGTGTTATGGGCGAACGGTAGCCACTTACCATCAAGTTGACAGACAGCCTGTCTTTCGACAGGCATTTTCATTTATAAGGAAGATTGAAACAAGCAATGAAACGCTAACAGAAGCGTTTGAGCTTTTAATGGTCATTATCAGAATGGGACATCAAAAGCTTTGATAATAATTTTAAACCGTACTTGAGTCTAATTATATCTGCGGAATTCTGATCCACTATATCTTCGTGTTGAAAGCAAGCAGATTATTTAAGTTATGTTTCAGTATTTGAATTGATAAAATGTTACAATTGATAAAATATTTAACAAAAAAATGTCAGTCACGTCAGAAGTGTAGTCTCACACACAAACACATATATCAACAACCCTTGCCACTAATCCAAAAACAATGGCTCGTTTTGGCACTAGGTCATATATATACGTCATGCTGACTTACTTTACTTTCGACTACAAATATTTAAAATTTAGAGCGCGTAGCAGCGATACTAAAAGATTTTATTACTAGTTCTTCTATCGTACTTATAAAATCTTCACTACAGTGAGTACATTCATATAAATTTTATTCGAAAGAATTTCAAAAACAATATGAAGTTTATGAAACCAGCGCCAGTGGTCGCCCAATGGTGGAAAATCGACTGTAATTATAATAATTATGAAGCCTTCGACTTTAAGACCTAACAAACTTTGACTATAAACAAAACCACTAGCACAGAAGCGTATATACACAATAAATATACAAAATAAATAATAAGAAAATCAATTTATTCCTATAAAAAAAACATAATCATACCCAAACTCCAAATAATTTACGAAACATATAATCCGTAATGTAACAGTCCGTAATAATTTAAACGTTGAAGAATTTCAACAATTATTTAAGCTCCGGGCGGCTTCGGTGTTTGGAGCCATAAACTCAACTCTTTTCCGAAACTTTTAACAACCACATCAAATATTCCGGTCGGGTGTTCGCGTAAAAATTGGCATTACTTCACACTTAGACCGCTCTTAATATTCCGGCCGAGACGTCGTTTTTGCATCGGAACTGCCAATTACCTGAAGGCACATGTGAACGCGGCTTTATGTACAGTGTCTTCGAGACTGCAAAGTTCATTGTAAAATGAAAATTTATGTAACTAAAGCAACAAAAACCTTATAAAAATGGCCGGATGTTAGCTCGATTTGCAAGTAAGGGTCCATTCAGACATAGGTATTTCTCCAGATTAAATCGGCTATCTATACTAAATAGTGTCCGCGCAATGATCGAAATGCGATGGTTGTGCAAAAAAGAAAGTACCATTTTTCTTTTATTTATAACAATAAATACTAGCAAAAAAAAGAAAATCGTTTCACAAATAGATGAGATTGACAAAATTGAGACAACACATTTTCAACCGACGAAAACGAAAAAACAAAAACGGAGGAGGTTCTCAATTCGAGGCGTATATATATATATATATAGTATGTCGAGGCGTATCGAGGCGTATATATATTTATGTATGTACACGCAAAACTTTTGAATTTTGAGTCGGTGCCAAACAAGCAAAAATTACGCGTAGCAAAAAGTGATGCGCGGCGGCGACTCAAAATTACTTGGGTAAAATAATAAGATTATTTTATGCTTTTCAGTTTTTTCGGCGGTTTTATTTTTTGTTAAAAAGTTTTTCACACGAATAATTCGATATTTGGACAGTTTTTAAAACATTTCGACTGTATTTTTTTTTATTTTCGAAGAGTGGGATATGTGGAAAAGTGTCCCATAGCTTTCTTACAAGGCCTATATAGAAACCACGTTTCAGCGCCATATGTCATCAATCGCAACTCAAAAAAAAAATCCAATATAATCAATATACAATCAATGATTATATAAAAAAATCAATTTACACACATATACATAACCGAATACCATTTATTTAGGTTACTAGTCTCCAACGAAAACACTGATGTTCAAATGTGTCATCTGACCTTTCATGCACTCTCGTCGGTGCTAGTCTATTTTAAAATATCACTGTTAAATTTTAATATGAAACCACGCGGCCCAGTTATAAGCAAGGAAACATTTCTGCACTCTATTCTAGTTTTATAAACTGGTTTTCCTCCATATTTTCTTGGTTGGAAAGTTGCTAACTCGTACATTTGACTTCGCGTCTCACGCTCCAAATAATCTGGCTCCCAGTTGTACTTGCCCGCCCTCCCATGCGTTTCAACACTGCACGATCACAATAAATGTGTGCGGTAGCGAACGTAGACAAATCTACAAAACTAGGCTAATTTACATCTATCTAAACTTCCATTCGAGATTGCACGAATTTGTTGAAGCCATGGAGCGCTACCTCATATTTTACGTGGAGGTTATTTTAAAAATATCCGAGCCAACATTTTTATTAGCGTTGAAATAATAGTTAAAACTGTTAAAGCTATCTAAGTTTATTTTTAATTGTAACTACATATTAGCATTTATTTTAAACTAGCGAACCGATTCTGTCTTCGCACGGGTGATTTGTATTTAGTTAAACTTTTTTGTATTTTTTTTTAAACTTTCCTCGTGTAACGCTCATTCATTAGTGAAAACCACACCGTTAAGGCGTGAAAAGAAAACAGACACACATACGAAGTTACTTTCACATCAATACTAATAATAAATCTGTAAGGGTCGGTCATGGAGTAAATTACTTTGTTTTCAGATATCGTGTTTATAGGCTCTATACATGATACTGAAACTAAATTGACCATTTTTACAATTTTTTTAAGTATGTATGTATGTATGTATGTATGTATGTATGTATGTATGTATGTATGTATGTATGTATGTATGTATGTATGTATGTATGTATGTATGTATGTATGTATGTATGTATGTATGTATGTATGTATGTATGTATGTATGTATGTATGTATGTATGTCTTAAGGATTTCTACATTTAAAAAATATCAAACACATTCTATTTTAAAATTCTTGTCTTGTCGTCGAGCACCCTTAATGGTGGCAGGTTATACGCAAAATTCTCGAATTCTGAATATCTTCAAACTTTATTACGACACGGTTCTAACGAGAAAGTATGTCGGGAACATTACTGAACTTTTTCGCTCTCACTTCTGTTTCGGTTCGTTTTAATCCAGGTTCTATATGCAGACTTTTATTCTAAATTCGAACACTATATCGTTAACAAAAAACATTGCTGTCGCAATCCAGATTTGAAGCGGCCTGTTTTTGATTTTAGATTGCCTTTAAATATTTAATGTGTAAAAACTAGTTTCAAAATTCCCTGCGTTTTATTCACTCTCTTTTTTTGTTTGTTGTCTGTATGTAATTAAATCGATTTGTGATTAACAATTTGCGTTGAAGCGTTTGATTGTCACTTTATAAAATACTAACCTAAAATCGTAGGAGTATACAAAACCATCTTACGAACGATTATAAAATACATTCTAAAAACAGATATTCAAAAATATTCAAAAATACGCATACCGTGTTAGTATTATGATTTTACTCCCATAAATTTTCATACCCCGGGCTTATGATATGTAAATCGATTCCTCCAAAAATATAAGCTAAGCCTTCCTAATAACCCAAAAATAGTGTAAAAGTCTGTTAAGCTGAGAAGTATTCACTTCGGATGTGCAGTCCTATGACTGCACATCCTATGTTTTTTTGTCTATTTTTACTGTATTGTTTGCAAAATTAGACATTAAGTAAATAACTTTTAAAATATGGAATAATTATATTTATATCTGTAATATATTTCCTTTATTGATAAGATAGCGACATAGTTTTCATTTTAAATTAAAACTTTTATCAAACATGAGTAGGTACCACAAAAGTGAACATGGAATATTTAATAGCTCTAGTAGAAGAAAGACCTGTCATTTGGGACAGAACTTGTGAGGAATATAAATTTAGGAATTTGAAGACCGCCATTGTGGCTACAGACTGACGTCTAAGACAAGACGCCTTGCATGAATATGTACGATAAACCAGACAAGACATTTTTCTTGTCTAATGTTCGTGTCTGATAATGTGCAAAAGGCCTAAGCGCACAATATCGAAAGTATTGATTTTAGTCTATGTATTGTAAGGTAAATTCAAATTGTATGCAGCCAGTTCCTACAACATGTTCTTTAAGAAAGCCGTATCAGAAGACATATACCTAATAATTTATAAGCGAAAAGCGAGTATGTAAATTTATATTATATGTATGTTTCATTTGACTTAGAAAATGGTTATCTAAAAGAATAGTAAAAAAAACTTTTACATAATATGTGATACATTTTAACCTTTCGTAATAAATTATCTGAAGGGTGAGGAAATCCACATTCAAATGGTTTAACTAAGAACTAATAGTAGACGAATATCGCGTGGTGAGAGGCGGCAGCGGTTCCACATGTCCATTGAAGTTTCACTTCTACTAATTATGTGTCCTAGTACACATCGATTTTTTTATATAATTATAATTTTTTTTTTTATCTTTATTTAAGGCTTTTCCCTTAGGGACATGTCGCCTCATTGGGCAAGGTCTTATATACAAAGCTAAACACTACTATACTAAACTATTACTAAACACTAAATCTACAATGGTAAATATTGTACAGCTCCCTGGCATCATCAGATAACCGGAAAGCCAGGGCGCTGTTCAGGCCACCTACTTGTAACCTAAATTGGCCACTGAAGCCCAGCCTACGCACTCTCTCGTTCCGATATAATTATAAATTTATTTGCAAAACATGCCTTGAGAACGGCTGAGAACATTTCTCGCCTGTCTTTTACATGTTAGACCACCGTCTTAGTTATGTGACAAACTTGTCTATACTTGTGTAGTATACTTGAAGCGAATGTGACGCAAACACGCCGCTTTGAGAGAGAATTTTAAAATTTACTTTTAAATTCTTACTTTGGCTTAGAAGAAGTATGCTAAAAGGGGTGTTCCAAAATAACTGCGACCTTTTAAAGTGCCACTATGATATTTTCTTTTTATTTTGTATTGATACTTGTAATTGGAACGTTCATTGCGTATTACAGTCATAAAATTGTGGCAATGACTAGCCTCTTACAAAAGATCACCAATTTACGTGATTATTTTATTTAATTGTTCTTTTTTATGTAAAGGTCAGCAGGCAGGCTGATGGTCGTCTTGATGGTAGGTGGCTACCGTCACAAGTAAGTTGCCGATCTTAGTAATTTAATGGATAAGAAATAAGGAGGGGAAATGGGAAATTGGTTCTAACATTCATTATGAACTCACTGAAACACAGTCCACTTATTTTTAAATGTCAATAAATAAAACTTCGTCTAGAAAAAAGAAATGAATCTCATAGAAAATGAATCGGTTTTTGATTTTTGTTCATTTTTGTTTTTTGTTCAAGAGAAGTTTTGTTTTATGATATTTTACTAACGTTTACTAATGGTGTAATAGAGTTAAATAAACACAATCTTTAAATTTTTTTTTAATATATTAGGTAAATATATCTACTGTGTCACAGCTGTCAGCTGACCGTTCCATTAGGCTATCATTGCTTACAAAATAACCCTTTACAAGCTACAAAATAAGCTAAAAAGCTAAAAAGGTTTATTTTCTTTATCATTGTAACTTTTAACCAGGTGAGATAAGCAAGTAATTTTGAGGTAAAACTTGTAGATATGAGAGCAGGGACTGGTCCATAGCGTCCCTCACATAAACATAAGGAGATATTACCCCGTATAATACCCAGCTTGTGTCCCGGAGAACTCAACAATGCAGACGATAATTAACCAAAGCGCGAAGTAAATAAGGTCGAGTTTAGAAGTGAAAGGTAGGGAAATAGTTGAACAAAATAGTAATAACCGGCTCAAGCGATGTGTTCGCACGCTGTATAAGAATACTTGTAGTTAATTAATTTTCTGTACGATTTTATTTGTATGTTCTATGCTTTGTGAGGCTGTTTGATGCACTTAATTAATTCCTGTGTAATTTACAAAACAATTTTTACAATTTAATTAACAATAAATAAAACAATGAGAAAATATAATTTTTCGTACACCCTGTAGCTCGGATTCCCATAGTAACCTAACATTTTTCAAGGATAAAAAGTATCCTTTATTATCTTAATCTAGAATTTTGACACTCAAAGCAACACAGTTACATTCTGCTATTTATTTAATACAAGCTGGTGTCCGCGACTTTGTCTGTCGTGAAAAATAAAAGATATAAAGTTTGATAAAATATGTAAAGCAATTAAGCTTGTCCAGCCCAGTAACCTTGTCGCTTTGGGTTTAAAAATATTTAACTCCAAAAAATTATTGCAATTAAATGTAAATTACTGCAAAAACACCCCTTAAGAACCCTTTTTCTTGGTACTAGATCGACAGATTTTGAGCTGTTTCTGTGTATTAAAATAGTTGTAATTTATATACCTAGAATATCACTAGTCCATGACTGTTTTATTTGAGATGGGTTTGCTCTTTACTACAGGCAATAGAGGAGCCGGTTACTCTTATCCATAATGCACTAAATTACTAATCTTATTTCTTTTTTAAAATAATTTCAGAATCACGTACTGACCCTAAATGCACAAAATCCTTACAAATTAGGCGGGCTGAAGTGCCGCCATTTTGATAAAAACCGTTTCGGCCTATATCTCCATAACAGTGCACTTGAGGCCCAAAATGGTATTAACCTTTATTGTAGATAAATAAATTTCCTATCTTTCTTGTCCAATATTTTTTTTCTATCACTTACCGTTTACGACTTATTCGTCTTTTACTATTTCTTTATGGCTATTAAACATGGCGGCACTTCCGCCCGCCTAATTTGTAAGGATTTTGTGCATTTAGGGTCAGTACGTGATACTGAACCTATTTTAAAAAAGAAATAAGATTAGTAATTTAGTGCAGAAGAAAATTCTCTATTACCTGTAGTACTTGGCCAACATCGAGCTGTGTAGCGAAGATGAGGCCTATGATGGAGCGAGCTCATCCAGAAGATGCGTTGTATAATTGAAGACGTCAGTGGATGAAGGTGATACTTCGCTTAATTCCAATTTTGAGTAACTCGAGGTTAAAGTTTTAATTTTATTTTTTGAGATGTCGCCATGAAACTGATTTTTGTACAAAATTTGATGCAAATTTGTGTGAACAACCTAAAATATTAATGGTATGATAGCAATTAAACGTTGTATTATTTTGTATTATTTAATTTTAAAAAAGTGAAGATATCTCCTTCCATTAACAAAAGTAAACTTTTCTGCATTGCTTTTTAAATTTAACTGTATATACCTTTTTCAAATTTCTATTTTCGAAAATATATCTTAAATCGACGGTCTTAAGGTTTGTAATCATTTATATGGACATATTACCTTTATTAACGCAAAAAAAATGAAAAAAAAATGCGTCATACCACCTTCATCCACTCACGTCTTGAATTATAAGACACAATTACAAATTGTGTTACTGTTAGTAATTCGTATTATTTTACTATGCCTCCTATATATTATTGCGGTCACATCGAATCTCAATAATTCCTTTTATCGGCCTTGAGACGGACCCTGGCCGAATTGAATGTTTGGAATGTGATATTAGTGAGCCTGGTTAAAGAGAGCTTTCGTCTATTCTTATATAAAATTATGTTCATGATACGAGTACCAATATCAAATTAGAATATACATTACTGTGTTACATTATTTCAGGATATACAATCAAAGTTGGTAAAGTCCACAAAATTTTAAAATTGAGATTTAAATTACAACACATTTATTTCCGTATCTATATTTACCCCGTAGAATAATTTTATACAAATTCTAGAAATCTCGACTGTTATTTCTAATTGAAAATTGACTTTACAAACAAACCTAGCAAAGTCCAAGTGAGTTGAGTTTCAATTCAATATTAAAATAATCGTTTTATTAAATAATAAGATTATTTTATGCTTTTCAGTTTTTTCGGCGGTTTTATTTTTTGTTAAAAAGTTTTATTTTATATTTTTTTGTGGCTCTAATCTAATATTTACTACATGCTTAATTTTTAATTTTCCCACCCCCATTTTCCCACTTTTAGGGTAGGAATTTTTTTCCAAAATTATACGAGACCAACTTCGAGGTATACCCTATGCATTAAAAAAAGAATTATCAAAATCGGACTACTCTGTAAAAAGTTATGCGTGGTTATACGCTACAATCGGTGAGTGAACAATCAATTATCCCCTGTTTTCCTACCCTTAGGATTGGAATTTTTTTTCCAAATTAAAATGGGACCCCCTCGGGGGTGCACCCTTTTAAATAAAAAAAGAATTATCAAAATAGGACCACCCTGTCAAAAGTTATGCGTGATCATACATAAAAAAAAATATACGCGTCGAATTGAGAACCTCCTCCGTTTTTGTTTTTCGTTTTCGTCGGTTGAAAAATAAGTATTCGCTGTTCAAGTGCTTTTGCACGCGCATAAAAGGCCTGCAGGTTTTAGCCTTAAAATATCGCAGTACACTTTAGCTTCGGTGTTGAACAGAATCAAAGGATGGAATAGTGTAAGTACAGGGACTCAACTCAAAGTTTGTAAGTTTTCTTAGAAGTCGACTGAGACTCGTAACGCTGCTGGTTTGTTACCGCTTCGTTAAATTTCATTTGAGAATGTATTAAAATTTTCTTTTAGTAGTACGAAAATAAAATAAAAAGTTGTTTATTTCGTACCTACATAGATTGCGTAGATAGATAGAAAAAATTTATTTGCATAGATTTTTTTAATTTTAATAATTCCCTATCAATATTCAAGTTTTGTTATTTTTGGGTAAATAAACAAGTAGGTAGGTACGTACTATCGCGGTCAATGGAGCAGACCCACTTTTCATACAAATTTGTCTAACGTTGAATTGAGGTTGTCATAGTAACGTAAATGTTATAATACGAAATACGAGTAGGTATTTGAAGTAGGAACAAAGATAAATACAAAATGTGCACACGAAATTGTTCCTTACGGTGGGACTGCTCCCTTGACCGCGATAGTACCTATTAAAGAGAGGAAAATAAATTAAAAAAAAAAAACAGTCGCGTATTTATCAAAACAATAGGTATTTAAAATGTTAAACTTAAAAAATTACTATTTTTAATACTTTTTCACCTAAAGTAATTGTAATTTTTAAAAATTAATGGTAGGAAGCTAAATCTCAAAATAAAATGCATAACCGACTGAAATTTATTTTAACAAAATTCCTTTTACTTAACATTCCTGTTTAAAAATATTTTTGTAACATTTTATCCTTCACACAATTAAATTGAATGGGATCTACAATTTTCATGCATTAATATTTTATTTTACGTAGTATTTTATAATTCAGTTATTTGGGTTATTTTACTGAAATCAGTTTAAATATATATATTTACTGTACCAGCAACCTGCTACGCACAGGTATATTTTTTCAGCAAATTACATACATAAACCTTCCTCGGTTTTTGGACGCTCGGCACCTTGTTATCTTTATCTAAAGAAAAAATCTTCAGCTTTGTTTTAAGGACGGTCTCTGGTGAGCTTTTTCGGTATATATATACTAGCTGTTGCACGCGCCTTCGTCCGCGTAACTTTATAAAATATGATACATTCGCGTCTGTGAAACCATGGAAATACACATACAAAATTTTAACCCAATCTGTCAAGCCGTTTAGTAGTTGACATACCGACAGCAGCGCCACCTACCGGGTCCAATGTTATTTTTAAATCATCCAGGAAACCATCGAAATACCCATATAAAATTTCAACCCAATCGGTTCAGCCGTTTAGAAGTTGATGAAATATAAGTAGTGAAAAAGATAAGTACGGAAGGATAATTCTTACTACCCGTTGTCCTATTACCCGTTTTCCCGTATAATGAAGCATTTTCCAGCTGTAAAAAGTAGCCTATGTTCATCAGGGATAATGTTGGCTTCTAATGGTAAAAGAATTTTTCAAATCGGCCCAGTAGTTTCTGAGCCTATTCAATACAAACAAACAAACAAACAAATATTTCCTCTTTATAATATTAGTATAGATATATTTTTAATTTTGTATGTTAATGTTCATAAAACTTAATGACTAAGCGATATATTGACTAGATAATTGTATACAATATTTTATTTTAACCTCCTCCTCAAAGTGCCATCATATAGCTATCATATCATCATAGCTATCCTAACCCTCGAGGCGGTGGCTCGAAACAGTGATCTGGTACTTCGGCCATATCTACTATTCTCGGAGATTCTTGAGCCAGAAAGTACTTCATCTGCCCAGCTTGTGTCTACCTTGTATTTTGCCCTGCATGATCTGATGCAGTCCAAAGTCACATTTTCAAAATATCAACTTCTTTGTTCATTAATCAATATCATCAATCAATACTATAAATCTGTAAGTGTAGGTATTGTATACATATGTTCCTCCATAACTCTTAAACGAATTAACTGATTTTCATGAAATTTGGTAGATAAACATACACACAGGCTGGGCTACTGTTTTCAACGTGGACGAAGTCGCGGGCGCCAGCTAGTAAATAATAAATATCTTCACACTTTCCACACAGCACCATCTAGTTCCACACTAAGCAATTAATGCTTGTATTATGGATTCCAGTCAGTTGATATTCTACATAGATTACTTTTCTTTTTTGGAAATACATACATATACATACATATAAATACAAACATCCATGACTCAGGTACAAAGGCAAAATGTTAACACATAAACATTTGCCCCTTGCGGGTTTCGAACCCGCGACCGTTTGGTTAACAGCTAGGGTTACTAGCCACTGGATCAAACATGTAGTCTCTCAAAATCTGCAAAATCGTCTTTCTCGTTCCTTTTTATGTAACGGTAATGAGAGGTGGTGGAGGAGCCACAGCGAAACCTGTCTGGGTTCAGCAAGTATTAAATGAAACAAATAATTTATATAAATGTACATTTTTAATATTATCTTTTTAAAATGAAATAAAGCTGAAGTCGAACAACCCCGAAGCATCGGTTTTAAAAACAAAACTTTTAAGTATCGAACAGTTTGTGTTGCTTCTCTATCGTAAATGGATTCATATATACTGCACAACAAGTGAAAGACTCAACTAAGTATATTCCATTTAAAATATACACAAACATAAGTTAGTTTATCCCTTATCCTTTAAAATTCAGCAGATTTACTCAAAGATTGATTTTAAGCTGTAAGTGTTTACCCTTTGATTTAAAAGCACCCACCTCTTCTCAAATATCGCTTTTGAAACGCAGATAACACTTAAATTACATTAAATATTAAACGAGTCCGCCATTAACGTTAAAAAACTAAGTTTCTTCATGTTTAAAATGTTTTAATGCAAAATATGATGCATCACTTAAAAGGAAAAGAAGTAGATCTCTAAAAATACTGCTTCAAAGAGAATCTTTTGAATATTTTATTTACTTAACTTTACTGTTCGGTTTGATGTTTTTACTTCTCATATATATTTAATTCTTATATGAAAGCAATAATTAAACATAGATTGAAGAACAATTTAAAGACGAGAAGTATCTTCTTCCTCTATTTAGGGATATTTAGGTTTGATAAAGATTAGACGGACACTGTTCTAGGCATAAAGATTTAATATGGCGTTTAGTCATAACGCGATTTAGTCCCTCCGCGCATTAGTTACACCTGTCTCAAAGCATATGTTTAATGGAATAGAACGGGTGTAGGTCAAAACAGTCATAATTCGATGTAAACCCAAAACTTCATCATAATGATCAGCCCAAAGACCACACTCGGTCCACCGCCTTGCGCCTGTGCTAGCCACTCTTGAAGCCATGGGTCAAACAAGTCCATTTTAAGACTTGTCCATCCCAATGTAAATCCGCTGCTTGATATATAATGGTCCATTTCCACTTCAGTTGACTGATTTTTGGACCTTATCGACCACTTCCTGTGACCGAATATTTAACCACACCCCTTATATTACAGTAGTTAAACCACAAAAAAAAGAGACTACGACGTTAGATAAGAAAACATCCAATAAATCAACACTCAACTCTGAAGAGATATTTAGATGTAGCTTGTATTTTGAAGGGCTGTGTGTACTTCGTATGATATCTGATAACACTCAGTCTTGTAGAGAACAATACGTTGTCCTAGACAATATTTTAAACTTCAATGAACAATAAACTACCAGTTTTAACCAACACATCAATACCAGCAATGTTGACGGTATTTACCTATTTATGTGCGACTACAATTCTTTGAGTGCCTTTAAACCTTCTACATCTAAGTTCGGTAAACGGAGCCAAGTCAAGCAGAAATTTAATTTAAACACATGTGTACAAGCAAATAGCGACATGGCGATGCGGTTTCTTCCACAAATTGCGAACCTCCGAACAAGGCACCGAGAAATTGGTTCTTGAATAATTAAAACGAGGAGGCTCGTGTCACCTTGAAAAGTTTGTGTACACTAGAGATTTTAAGTACGACCAAGCAACGGCAGACAACTTATGGTAAGAACAAAATTACACCCTTGCTACAAGCGGTGCAAACATTAAGAGTTACGTTGATGAATAGCGTTAAACTTATTTGCGATAAATGCCACTAGATCATTTGTGTTTCACTTTATATGAGACTAGCTCTTGCACGCGACTTTGTCTGCGTATAAGTTACTTGCTGATAATGTAGCTTTCTAATACTTGAAAGAATTTTTAAAATCAGTCCAGTAGTTTTTGACTTTATTCAATAAAAACAAAAATAGAATTCACAGTATATTCTTATCATAGCTATGCCTAATATTTAACTGATTCCGTTGCTAAAATTATAACTACAGATAAATCGTTTCTAGTCCATTGAAACTAAAAAAGTCGCTGAAAAAACCACGAAAAATTTTTGGATGTCTATTTGTGTTCCTAACAATAGGGCCTATTTTAAATGTGAAAAAAAAAATGTCACAACAAACTTACTACACTAGATATATCGCGATTTTTGAATCCTAAATTAGGTAAATTAAAAAATACAATGGTGGCAAATCACAATTTTTCTGCGGTCATAAACTATATATATTTTCAGTATATTCACATCATATATTCATATATACTCAGTATATTCACAGCCCTGTTCAGCTAAATATCGTCTTACAAGAAGTAACCGTGACAAGAAAGTGGAACTATGAGAATACAATGTCTTTTTCAACCTTTACTTAATTGTTCCTGCTGAAAGTATTTTTGGTGTCAACTTTATTTTTGATGCCAGTCCATTTGAGTGCGCCATCGAGTTAATGTAGTGTAAAACTTTTGCAAACATTTCCCATTCTGCAAACCGAATGTGGTGAACTCAGTATCTAACTAAACAGGACTGGTAAGGGTCGAAACAAGCAGATAAATTATGTTTAAAACTAGGAACTGACGTGGACACAAATGCTTTAGGAAATTTCTACTTGCAACTCGTTACTATTGAGGCAGGAGTTTTAGTTTATCTAAAAGTTTATTAAAAATTCTAACTCAATGATACTGCTATTTTCTTTTAATTATTTCTTTGAAAATTATTATATAATTAAATTAATTAATTAAATTATTTTATTTATAACGCTAATCTTTATCAAACGAATCGATGGTTTGGTCAGAACTTTTGTTATTTCAATACATCTATTGACATAATATATATACTCGTATATGACTGAACTTTTTCCAATTGATTTTTAATTTTAAAATTTTTAATGTTGATAGGCAATATAACTGGTAATTAGATGGTTATTAGACGGAAAAAACGAAAGATGACAATGGCGTCATCAATTATTAATTTATTATCAACTAGCTGGCGCCCGCGACTTCGTCCGCGTTGAAAAAGAAAAAGTAGCCTATCTTATGTCCCGTACGTCTAAATGCATACATACATACATACATACATACATACATACATACATACATACATACATACATACATACATACATACATACATACATACATACATACATACATACATACATACATACATACATACATACATACATACATACATACATACATACATACATACATACATACATACATACATACATACATACATACATACATACATACATACATACATACATACATACATACATACATACATACATACATACATACATACATACATACATACATACATACATACATACATACATACATACATACATACATACATACATACATACATACATACATACATACATACATACATACATACATACATACATACATACATACATACATACATACATACATACATACATACATACATACATACATACATACATACATACATACATACATACATACATACATACATACATACATACATACATACATACATACATACAGAAAAAAAGTCTAAAAATCGTTAATTTAGTTTCAGTAGCTATCCGCTTCTAATCCCTTATCAATAATCCTACTATGGTCGGCAGCGCACTTTCAACGCCTGTGGCGCAACATGTCTCTATTTATAGTACGATAATAGCCACGTATTAAGTGGACCATCAGCCTATTTGTCGACCTTAACATATAAAAATACTCTGGTCTTCTTAAGTTGACAGCGCTTAACAAGAAAATCCGTAAAACAAGAAAAAACATCTAACATTCACATGTTTATTTATTGGATCTAAAAACCGATAGCAAATACCACCATGTAACTTTATATACCTACGTACTATTTATCGTATAAGAGTTGTCTATTAGCATCTAAACAAACAAACTCTCGCGAACATGACGTTATAAGGCTTCATTTGAATGTAATTAAATAGTCAGAAGCCTCCCAACTACAGATACAAGTGTAGTATAGATGTGGTTTATCACAACATAAACTATTACCTACACATTTCAGTGTTTTTTTTTTGTTTTTTTCATTTTTGTTGGGTGGACTACAATATATATGAAAATCGATTCTTAAGGTTTATTCAAACCTTAATTGAGGCTTCAAATCAATTGATAACCATGGTGTCTTTTGATTTTAAAAAACCATGTATCAAGTAAGTTTAAAAAGCTACGACAATAACAAGATGCAATTATTGTATGTCGTAACAGTTAAGTAAATAAAAGGAAACATTTTCTTATTGCATTTGACTTACATTTTTAAAAATGCACCAGAAAATGTACTGTCTGTCTGGGCGGCTTATCTCCAAGAGTTTTGGATAAACTTTTGATGCCTCTTATTCCGATATGGTAAGTTTAAATTGTGAATTTCCATTTTGTTTGTTCTATTTTCTATTAGTCGAGACGTGAGCAAACTTTTATTGTTTGTGCTGCTCTCTATCTTACAATATAAATATTACTAGCTGGTGACAGCGACTTCGTCCGCGTTCAAAATTAAAAAATAAATCAATACTAATGATAAATCTGTAAGTATTAGTCATGGAGTAAGTTACTTTGTTTTCAGAGATATCGTGTTTATAGGCTCTATAGATGATATTGAAACTAAATTGACGATTTTTAGAATTTTTTTCTGTATACAATGTATGTATGTATGTTCCTCCATAACTCATAAACGAATTAACTGATTTTCATGAAACTTGGTAAATAAACATTTAGACGTACAGGACACAGGATAGGCTACTTTTTTCTTTTTCAACGCGGGCGAAATCGCGGGCGTCAGCTAGTAAGAAATATAACGTTTGACCTCTTGTTGCTTTAACACTTTGCCCAGGCATTCGTTTCTTTATTTTATTTTAGATGATTTATCCATTGAGTAGTTAAGGCGTGAAAAGGTATTGATTAACGACAGTGCCGCCATATTTTCCTTATCATATACGTTAATCCTGTAAATAAACTATCAATTCATCTAAATTTCATCCAAATCGGTTCAGCCGTTTTAGCGTAAAAGAGTGAGGATGGATGGATGCGCAAAATATCCATTGGTCCATCCTCACAAACTTTCGCATTTACAATATTAGTAGGAATTGGGATTTATAACGGGATCTTTAACGGCATCATTGTCTACAGGCAATGTGGGGTTTTATCATCCCACATTGTCAAGGTTAATAACGTTAATACTAAGAGAGAATATTTTGTTTGCTAAAAAAACCTTAAAATCTCAAGGTAAGTCTTTCTTCCTCACATTTTTCGCAATATTCCTCAAGAAGCTATTCGATTTGATGCCAATACCGCCATAACAGTTACAAAGGCAAAATGATTGACCTTCCAAAGGTGCCCATCCGAAAGGCAATCTTTGAAGTGGGCCCTTTATTACATCAAGATACCTCATAACTTCCGTGGAACTGCCTGTAGAGGCAGGATTAAAGGAACTGCGTAAGGGCGTAACAACTTTTCCATTTTTATGTGATAAGAATTGGTTAAAGTGTTTTTGCGATGCTTGTTAAGAGTGGGTATAAAGCAAACAAAATTTGTAATTTCACCCGCGTGGCCCCTTGGACATGACAGTGACACAAAATACGTACAACTACGCACAACATGCGACGGAAGTTAGCGCATCTCGCTCAATAAAAATGTTATAAGTGCCAAAAGTATTAAATATTAATTATTCGTAAACTACAATGTCAAATGAAAAATTGTTACATACAGCCTTAGATAATATGTGAAGTGAAATTACTGATACACTTTTAGCTTTGTAATGTGTGCCATTTGGAAAATAAAACTAAAATCGATGGAAATGAGAGCTCACTTGGTGATTTTTTTCTATCGAGAAAATTTCATTACATTATGTTTTCTGTTACAGTCGTCACTTTCATTTATAATGTATTTATCTATTTTAAAAAATTAATTGAATTAGACTTTGTTTACTTAGATAAAATTCAAATCTAGGATTGGCTATTTCTTTTTATACCCATTTTTATACGCATTTTATTTTTATTTTTTATGTTAAAGTCGACAGACAGTCACCACTTGATGGTAGGTGGCTACCGTCGCATATAACACAAGCAACGCCATAAGTGCTACAAGTGCGCTGCCGACCATAGTAGGATTATGGATAAGGGATAAAGAAAGGGAAGGGGTAATGGGCTCTGGAATCCCTTACTCACTTACCGAAACACAACAGCACATATGCTGTTATTTCACGGTGGTATTCTGTAAGGTGGTGGTTACTGCCGCCAGACGGGCTGCCCAAATGACTGCGAAACGCAGTGTGCCCTACCACTACTAAAGCATGACACAAAAGCGGGGTGTTATAAGTTTGATGTGTGTGTCTGTGCATCTGTCTGTGGCATCGTAGCTCCCAAACGGGTGGATCAATTTTGACTTCCACAACTTCGACAAGTTCGATACATACCACGTTCAAATGAACTGACAGGCTGTGTTTCGTTCATTATCTTTAAAAAAATATCCAAATATTAAAAATCTATATATTAACCTCTAAATCACGATCTACAAATTACTTTATATTACAACTAGAGACCTGCCATTGAACATATTTATCTGCCCCAGTTATATTTTAATACCTACCCTCGTTTGCAGGCTGCCTCACAAGTAGATAATTAACGAATAAAAAGTGGCCTATTCTTAAAAAACCTTCCAAGAATTCCGGTCGCGAAAGGTAAAAAGTAAGAGAGCGTGAACATATAGACAATTGATTTTGTCAGGTTCACTGAACTTTCCATTGGGACGGTGCCGACAATTTAAGAAAATTACGAGGAAAAGGTGAAATCCTCAAAATACGGAGGTGATCATCGAAATAGATATATGTATCGAAATAGATATACGCGCTGTAGTTTCGTTTTTTTTTTAAATGTCATACTAACATTTTTCGAGAATAAAAAGTATTCTATAGTTTTGTTTTTGTTGTTTCTGTTTCTTCTTTTTTTTCTATAGTTTAATCCAGGTAATAATCAATACATCAGTGAAAATTGCATTTAAATCAGTTAAGCCGTTTCTGAGATTAGCGTGCTCAAACGCACCAGTAAAACAGACAAAAATTTTGACCTGGGTAACATAAGTAAACCATGGAGTAAATAGTACTTACTTGTTAAGTACTATTTATTCTATGGTGCAACGCATACAAATTGTTTCATAAATTACAAGCGTACACTAACTGAAGTTATTTTCAGTTCATAAGTTGAAGGACCAAGATGTAGTGGAATTTAGTGGGAATTTACCAAGTATTGGAATCTACATATACATACATACACACGTATGTATATGAATCGTAATCTACATATTGGAAGTTCAATGGTGCTGAAAGTTCTTAAGCTGTGCTTTGTTAAGGCCCGGCGCCCACTGCCGGCGTGGCACGGCATGGCACGGCAAGTCGTGCTGTGGCATCGCGCGGCGTTCCGTGGCATGCCGTGGCATGCCCTAGACAAAAAAACGCGCGCGCGCCAGTGCGTATTCTCCCTCCCTTGCCCCCGCGCACCGACCGAAAAACCGAAATGACCGATGCACAAGCTATTTCAACTATCTTAGCCATCATAATTCCTCGACACAAAGTATCGCCCATACGTCTCGCGGGATGCAATGCCGCGCCGCAGCAACCCGTGGAATGAAACAAGTAACATGAATTCTAAACTCATTGAAATAAGATTCAAAATAACTTGATTAGTAAAAAAATCCTTTGCCATGACACGCCGTGCCGTGCTGGCAGTGGGCGCCGGCCTACTATTATTTATTAATTCTAGAAGACCCCATCCCAATGCCTTAGTGCTACACCAAAAATTTAGTAATCAGTTCTTTCTTTCTGTGTATTTTTATATTCTTTGTTTTTTTTTTACTGCTATCCCTACATATTATAAAACAAAGTCCTCCGCCGCGTCTGTCTGTCTGTTCGCTATAAACTCAAAAACTACTGTACTGACTTTTCTACTGTGTTCACCAATGGATAGAGTGGTTCTCGAGAAAGGTTTTAGTGTATAATTTACAAAGTTACCCGGACGAAGTCACGGGCAGCAGCTAGTTGTAAATATAAAATGAAATATAAGTTGATATATATCTTTTAATTTTATTGCAGATATTCCAGAGAAAGGTGACGGTAGCTATTTACCATCAAGGGTACCGTCAGGCTGTCTGACGACCTTTAGATTAAAAAGAGGGATTTTTTTCGAATTTGCTATTATACGTAGGACTCGATGGCGGATGGATAATATTCAGTGCCTCTCCATTATTGAAGGTTTCCAGTCAAATTCTTGACATTTCTTTGTCTATTGTCCGTAAGAAGAGTTTTTCAACCGTTTTGATGCCGGTCAATTCTCTTGATGTTTCTGAGCCATGACATTTCTCTTTTAACTGACCTCATTCCTTTTACTTTTCCCATAATTATGGCACACAAAAATCTATCATGGCATCTATCATAGCGTTTCACATGACCATTATGGTAGATAAACATTTAGACGTACAGGACACAGGGTAGGCTACTTTTTTCTTTTTCTACGCGGACGAAGTCGCAGGCACCAGCTAGTGTATTAAATGCATTTCAAAGTGGAGCTATGTAATTGCAAAATAATTAACTATTATAACAGTCTGAAATTTGTTCCTTTGCTATAAAGTTTATCATTTAATTTTTTTTTGGGAGGAAGATATTTGATAGCCAACAAGTAACTCAGTGTTGGTAAGTGAGAAGCAAGCAGAAAGTAATAATTTTGCTGCTACACAAACAAATATAATCGATCGACTTCCCTAATAAACAGGTAAGTTTAATTTTTATTACATTTTAATAAATTAAACGTATAAAAAATAAATATTGAAATATTGATTAAACTGGAATTAAGTTTTATATCATCAGCACGAGCCAAATAGTCTGATACATATTATAAAAGCATAGAATTTATTTTAACCATAGCTATATTTTTTATAATAATCATTTTGCATGTAGTGAATGCCATATAAATTCTAGTCAGAGTTGTCGACCGTACATTTTATCTAAATCTCGGATTCTTGCACAGATTACGCAAAACAAAGTGGGTTTATGTGTAATCCTTTTAAAACCTGAACCAAATACGCACAAAAATAATACTTTATTTAACGCTACATAACTTAAACACCTCCCATTACGCTTTCCCAGTATATCTTCGGATTGTCCTACAAAAATGTTTTTACCGCTCGGTTAAACAAAAATGGACTTTAAAGGTTATATAGCTTAAGGTTCGTAAAAGAGATTGTGAAATGTCACGGAAAGGGAACCACGCGGAAATGTTCTCTGTGCTTAAAAAACCGCGTTCATTTGTCAGAGGCAGATGCAGCCGAATCAACTGTGTGGCCCCAAAATTGGCGATGCTGTCAAACTCTATGTGGTTGAGGTCCTGTAGACTAGTGGTTAAGGTGTTAATACTCCGACTAAATAACACAAGTTCGATTTCTGACGAGGACATCAGTAAACATGAAAGATAGTTTAACAAGGGTTGCTCCAGTCTATATATAAAACTGGTGTGGCATATAGCCTGGGGCCTTGCTCAGCTAGATAGCTGAGCAAGGGCCCAGGCTACCCATGACACGTACCGCCTTAAGTATTGATCCTTTTATCCAGCTATCTAGCATAAATTAACGTTCAATTACATTTTTAAATTATTATTAAAACATAGAAAAGGTGTATACGTATATATCTTGTTATTATTGTTATTAGCATTGCCATACAACAAGGTAATGCAGCTAACATGCTTGGACCCTACGGGACCGAAGCCATTTATACTCGTATACAATTTGCAAATATATATAACTTAGTTTTAAATATAGATTAATTGTTAATTTATTTGTTAATTTATTAATTAAAATTACCTTTGCATTTTATTAAATTATTCTTCTTTTCTTAATAACTTTCAGGTGTGTAACGAATGATAAAAGTGCTTCCCGCTCACTTTATGGCCACACTTCAACTGTCAGGTGATTGAACGGTGTCCTTTGACATTGTAAGAGATAAAAAGTTGGGGGGAAGGTTGGAAAAAATCCGTGTAAGCATTACATCAAATATAACACGTCCCATTATGACATTCTCAAGGTAAATTAGTATAAAGAGAAGCTTAATTTTATTTAGAGCTCAAACAACTTGAACTCACAAAGCTTGACGTTACCACTAATTAAATTTGTAAAATTAATTAGTTTCTTAATACTCGAGTGCTTAAAGTTTGAACAATTGAATGGATTTGTATGAAGCTTAGTGACACAGATAGACCATATTCATGCCCTTAAGGTCATCAAGCAGGCTGGTAGTAGGTATCTACATATACCTTTTAATATGTAAGCAACGCCAAAGGTGCTACAAATGCGCTGCTAATCTTAGAGTCATTCTTTACTTACTCACCGAAACATTAGCACACGTACTGTAATTCTTGTGATCTTCAGTAAATAGTTGGTTAGTGCCAATAGGCGAGCTTTTTGAAAGGCTTTTTGAATAATAAGTAAATAAATAAATATCTTCACACGCTCCACACAGCACCATCTAATTCCACATTAAGAACATTAATCGCCTCTTTCACAAACGTCAAGTAGGCCAAACTGTCATTTAAAGTCACCGGTAACCGATGTCTTTGGTTGTATACGGTAAACGTCCCAAACATTAAATAGAAAATAATAAAAAAAAATCGGCTATCGAATGATGCAGTAAACCGAGTGCATAATTCAATATAACAGAAAATTATTTTTAAAAGTAACTAATCAACACTTTACATGTAGTTTGTGAAAGAGGCCCTAAGACTTGTATTATGGATATAACCAGACAGTTCATATACTACATAGATTACCTTTTTTTTTGTAAAAACATATACATATTATAGATATAAATATATATAGATTCATGACTCAGGTACAAAGGTAAATGATAACACGACATAAACATTTGCTCCTAGCAGGATTCGAACCCGCGA
This sequence comes from Synanthedon formicaeformis, assembly GCA_945859745.1. Lineage (NCBI taxonomy): Eukaryota > Metazoa > Arthropoda > Insecta > Lepidoptera > Sesiidae > Synanthedon > Synanthedon formicaeformis. The sequence continues at coordinate 4,995,041 of OX243975.1, forward strand.
CCGTTTGGTTAAAGGCTAGGGTTACTAACCACTAAATCAAACGTGTCGTCAAATAGCCCACTGGGCTCAGAATAGCCCAGTGTGACCCGCTTTAAAATTCTTTTCTTTATCTAGATTCTTTTACCTCGGTTTTACCTTTTCTTTTTTCTCATTCTGAATGCAGTGTATGTATTCATTTAATTTTTTTTGTGTAATTGAGCATAATTTAAACCAAATCTTTCAATAAATAACTTAAAACTTGGTCTTCTTGGCTTTAGATTAAAAAACGTCAAACATTAATTGGTGACATTTTATTAGAAGTTTGAAAGAGCAATGTTTTATTCAACTTATACCGAAATTCAAGCAAAATATATTATTGGAGTAGCTGCACTCATTTTCCAAACTTAATTTAAATTATGCAATGCTACTTTGTATGCAATATACAAGAAGCAAGTCTGCTTTCTGATATTTCATTATTCATTTTTGCTTTTATTTTATTTTTGCATTAGAGCTGCAAATTCATTTTGTTATAAAAGAAGTTAAGTAAGCGGTTTGACTTCCTGCCAGTTGCAAGCTTAACGAATTTATTTTTGAACTAGACCGACAAGCCCCGGCTTCTCACGAGTGCTATTAAGAGAGTTATATTACAAAACTAGCTGGTGCTAAAAAGTAGCCTATCCTGTGCCTTGTACATCTAAATGTTTATGTACCAAGTTTCAGGAAAATCAGTTAATTTGTTTAAGAGTTATGGAGGAACATACATACATACATACATACATACATACATACATACATACATATATACATAAAATCTTTAAAAATGTATAGATCAAATAGTGAAAAAATTGTTCAAACAGGTGTTTCCATATATCCACATATAATTTTAAGTACCATACAAAAAACATTTTTTTTTTCTCAAAGTATATTTAAATATTGGGTTTTGGAGTTAACTTCTTAAGAATCAATATTCATATATAAGCCCGGGGTATGTAAATGGGGTTAAAATCAAAATTGTCACATGTCACGCGTTACGCGTTAGTTTTAATTTTAGCGCCATCTACACAATATCTCTGAAACTAAAATATGTTACTTAATAATACATCCTTGCAAATTCGTTATGATAAATGTTTTTATAATTTTTATTGTGTATTTAATAATCGTTCGTACGGAGTAAACTCCAGTCGTACGTCGGAGATTCCAGATAATAACTTAGTTTTAGATATAACTAGATTAGTTATTAATTTATTTACTTTAATTTAAATATTAATTTTATATTTATTATCATTTTTATTCTTTCTTATATGAACAATAATAAAGCGACTGGTAGTGTAGTTTTAATGGCTAGTTTATCTTTTGTACGCTGTCCTAACAACTTCGTAACTTACCTTGTTTAAGTCAGTCAGGACTTGTAAATTAGTTTCGCTTTGGGTTTTTAACAAAACTAAAAACTATTTCAATATTAATTCCAGCAAAAATTAAATTTCCATTTACTAAAAATCCATGTCTCAAATTAATATTCAATTAAATTTATATTCAAATATTTTTACACTTTTGGGGTATCAATGGTCTTTGATACGTGTGACGTCACACGCTAGTAAACAAAAAGAACTGAATGATGACATGATGATGACACAGAGAACTAATATTAAGTGAATAGACACTATTACGGTAAATGTCCCAAACATTAATTAGATAATAATTAAAAAAAATGCACTAAACCGAGTGAATAATTTAATAAAACATAAAATTATTTCTAAAAGTAACTAATCAACACTTTACTTGTAGTTGGTGAAAGAGGCGTTAGGTCTGATATGTTTACTAGCGTATGACGTCATCAGAGTTGCAACCAGTCACAGGCTCGCGGAGATATATTATTTCGATGATCACAGGTCGTTTCGGCGCCAAGATAAAATTTCAAAAATTATGTTATTTTTTTTTTTCATATAATTTGCAAAAAATATACATAATTTAGCTTAAAATTAAGTGACATATGTTTTCTTACGCTATTTTCTGATATTCAGTCTCGAAGAGCAACCCCGAGCATAACCTACTTCATAGCGACCCCTAGTTAGAGAAAATGTTTCAGTGCCATATTTCATAATTGGCAACACACATTATCGCCTGCAAATCGCCTGGTTAAAGCAGTATTATGTACTAACTAAGTTTGTTAGCCTCTAAAAAATAGCAGGTTAGCTATGTTTGGATACATGTAAAACATCGCAATAACTTACTTATAAATACCTCAAAAATAATTGCGATGAAAAAGAAGCAATTAAAAAAAACATATAAAATGAATTTTAGTAACGGATATACATTAAAAATTTCTTTTGAAGTTATAAATAACAAAGACAACGAAAATATTGTATATTACCATTCATTTAGGTAGTATCACGTATTGACAGTTCGATTATTAACGAACATGATCAAAGCAGCATCAAAGCAAAATTGTTAATTTTGAAAATACCGTCAGATGCCCGCAACGTTACTGTGCTAGTATTCCGGTTACATTTCAATTTTTCCCCATTCACTGTTACCAAACAAAGTAACCAGATAATGTATTCAGCGAGCCGTGAGCTGGCGGAATCTGACAGCCAACAGTATGCAAAAGTATGAAACATTTATATTTATTGGACTATACGTAAACTATGTCTATTGTTTACTGTATGTAAACAATAGACATAGTCGTAACATAGTCGGGGTTTGGCTTCCTAAAGTGGACATTTGCTTGTATCAGGACATTTATTATCAGGGTAATTCCATGGTAACTCATGTTACATTTTTACTTCCCTATTGAAACTAACAAAGCTAGCATACCATATTTATAATTATATCAACTACCCCCTTAATGGAAATTTCGTTGTTATAAAGCATAAAATGTGGGTCTCGTTTGATTTTGAATTTTCTAGGTTTAATTTTTTTTTTAGTTTCAATAAAAATTGTTGGTAACTCACGTTACCTTTGGCGACATTCGCTTTTAGGCTAGTATGTACCCAATAAAAATTCTGTTCCGTTTAAATTAAATAAAAATATTAAAAACCAAATCCGTTTTTATTAAATGTCTTACATATGAGATTATTAGCAAAATTATTGGTTTTAGAAACACGCATTTTTTTAGGGAACTAAATAATGGTCACTCATGTTACACGGATTTACCCATCAGTCATGTAAAAATTTCATTTCAAATGCTAAGTGATTTAGTTTCAAAAGGTACCAAGTAAAAGTCTACGACTTGATAAAGGAATGAATATGAAAACTGACGAAGGTTTTCGCACCCCCAACCGTAACCTACGAATTTATAAATACACTGGCAGGTGCCCGCGACTTCGCCCGCGTAAAAAGTAAGGGATGTGTAGCGCCTGACTAAATGTGTAAAGCAATATAACGCGTGACATCTTTGCTGTTATAAAATTTTCAGGGGTTGTATCTTTATTTTTAGTAGATAGCTGGTGCCCGCGACTTCACCCGCGCTGAAATTATACACTAAAACCTTCCTCTTGAATAGTTCTATCTATTAAAAAAAAATCATCAAAATCCGTTGTCTAGTTTTAAAGATCTAAGCATACATAGGGACAGACAGACAGCGGGAAGCAACTTTGTTTTATACTATGTAGTTATAGTGATATTCCCCCCATGGTCGGTGGGGATGTAGTTCGCAAATTTTCCCACCAAAAAAAAAGGTTGTTATTAAAAAAGGCGCTAAATAAATTAATAAGCTATTTGCCTCAGGTTTTTCTTTTTCTTTTTTCTTATAATATAAGGTTAAAGTCAAATATGTCAAAAGTCATTTTGGTTTACTCGTCTATAAATAGTTAAACTTTTTTAACGTAAATTTTTTTAACGACTTTTTTTAATATGGAGATATAATATAAATTCATATAAATGAAAATATAGGATAGCATCAAGTGGCAAAGATAGGAATAATTTTTTTTTTTACATTAACTACTGCTCTTTTATTATATTAGGAAACAGCAACCAAAATGACAAATGAATATAGAAATCGGACAATAAGGAAATGGACCGATTTTTGTGATTTCATTTTATCTTTTTTTTTCCTCATTTGCAAATTTACTTTAGACTTCCAATGAATATTTTATTGTATACAATATTACGAGAAAGCTCAATGAAGCTTATTACGTTCACAATTAACTGACAAGAAATTTTTAACAAGATAATATTTAAAATTATTAATTTATACTTTAATTAGCTGGTGCCCGCGACTTCGTCCGCGTTCTCTATTGCCTATAGCCTTCCTCGATAAATGGACTATCCAAAACAAAAATAATTTTTCAATTCGAACCAGTAGTTCCTGAGATTAGCGCGTACAACCTAACAAACAAACAAACTCTTCAGCTTTATATATTGGTATAGATTAATCTGTATTTAGAATTCAATATTGCAGAGGGTATAAATAAAAAATGTATTCATTTATAGTGACTGCCAGCGCCATCTATTGAGAAATATTAAGTATTATAATTCCTAGAGTAAATAGTGAAAAATAAATTTAAATAGTGCACACCGGAGCACACTAAGTATCATTTGGAAAACCGGTTTGGCAGCAGTAAAAACAACCGTGAAATAACAGCATCTGTGCTGTTGTGTTTCGGTGAATGAGTAAGGGATGTCAGAGCCCATTTCCCTATCCCTCCCTATATCTTATCCTGAATCCTTCTATATAATGTACGGTAGCCAACTACCATCAAGGGTAGTTAAGGTCTCACCGCAGCACGTCATGTCACGCAAGAAAGCGGCGGAAAGGCAGCGGGAAGAGGATCCTCTCTCCCAGCCAATCCGCCGGAGAAGGCTCGGGCGCAGGTGGGTGGCCTATATCCGCCGCCTTCCACCCTAACCGGGACCGGGCTGGTGGTCTTGGGGAGACTGCCGCCCGTCGTAAGGTCCCCCGAGTAGGCCGGCGTACCTCCACTTTCGGGTACGCCGTGGTTCTGACAGGGAGCGTAGGCCTCCCCGCGCTGGATAGCCGTTGCGGGGCACCGAAGTCGTGTAACAACGTCCCCACGACCCCACCCATCAACGGCCGCGATAGATAGAAAGTCGTTGGGTTTTAGCCGGTAGGAATCCGGCATAACCCGCAGTGTCCGGGTATCCAAGAGGATTTCCCAACGTTAAAAAAGGGTTAAAGATGTGCGTGATTAGAGAAATGCCGAAACATATACCAAATGAATGGTATTAATGGTAATATTAATTAACTATTAGCACTTATTTTCCACTTAATTCATTAATCGATTAATAATTAATTATTATTAATAAGTAATTAGTAATACAAGTAAGCATTGAGTTATAAGCATGGTAATTAAAGGCAAGGAAAATTGTCGAATTTTCAATTCTTACTCCATAAACAACTTTCATATCTTATAGTTCTGTCTATAACTGAATAAAAGAACGCGAAACATAACGAGTGAGTATAAACAAAACCTGTCAAAGTTGATTTACGAAAACACGATTTCCCTATAAAAAAACTCGTCTACCAATTTTTTCTCTTATATTCATTTTCTTGCCGAGGCACGATGGAAAATAAATTATGCGTGATTGATCGCTTTACTCATGTTACATACTTAAACATATCGTACAGATTATACCAGTAATGTGAATGTTATGGTGGGTAACTACCGTCTGCCTGGATATGTTTCTTCCTATGCGAAATCATTTTCTCCATGTAGCTGCTTAAAAACTAAAGGGCCATAAAACAAAAAAATCCAAAAAAATACATCACAATCCTTCATATTGTATGTTGAAAAAAGACTTTTGGTTATTTTATTCAATATTTAGTATAATATTTTGATATTTTTTTTAATATTCAAAAGTAACCTATATGCTTATATCTCATCTAGTATTCAGTTTATTATAAAAGTACTTAAAACATTTAATGCTACTTAAAAATACGCTTCTAACTATGTATAATATGCATACATTTGATATATAATGAGAAAAAAATTTACAAAAAATAATTTAATTTTTTTCTATTAGCTCTACTGTAAAAAGTGTAATTTTGATTTGTGGCCCTTTAGTTTTTAAGCAGCGATGTGGCCAGTGTCCACTCTAAAGGTTCATTCTAATCATTGAAATATAATTTTTGATCACCTATTGCATACAAATTTAAATAGGTAGAGTTATAAGTAAATAGGTTTTTTTAATTAAAAAAATAACATGTCAGTCGTTGTGAACTCACGTAAGAAGTGAAAACGTAGCTTCACAAAAATAATTGTATGATATTTAAGTTCCTTGGCTTTATCGAATTAGGTAAATTATAGGAATCATTGATCGCAAGAAATACAAGACACACAATGACAATAATAAATTCATAATGACAGACCATTAAAAAGGTTTAATGTTTATATGAAACTATTGTATTGGTCAGAGGTGTAAACCATATTGATCCTTGTTATCATATCTAGTAAGTTTACTTCCATATGCAGTTGTCAACGCTTACATGATATGACGATGACGATTCTTTTTCTTTCAATTTAATGATTTTACCCAATCTCAAAAATGCCCAATGCACATAAAGAAGTTTTCACTTCAAAAATGTGAGGCGTCGATGTAAGTAAGACGTTATTAGCATAATATTTATCAGGCTGTATATCTTTAAATTTTTAACAAGGACAAAGTCGCGGACACCAACTAGTAGAAAATCTATATCAAAACCAGTTTTAAGATCAAATAAACAAAATAAATAAATAGAAAAATAAAAGGCCAACAGACAGCTAGCAGTAAGTGTAAAATTAAAATAAAAGAGATAAGAGTCCAAAAGTGGATGCATTCTTACTGCAACTTAATCTCACAGGAGCAGTTTACAAGTCAATATTATTGCTTAGACGAAGGTTTTAGTCAAACAACATTTGCTTACCCCAGGGCTTGGACGCAATTCAGAGTTTAATTAGCTAAGTTGAGGCAAACTTGAAAATGTACTCATGCTGCCCACTGGAGCCCGAGGACTTTGTAGCTAACAAAATGAAGTGTTCGCTTTGGTATTATTTTAATTGGTTCATGTTTGAGGGCTAATAATTGAAATTAACATTATAATGCTTCCCGCCAAAAATTACAACTAATTGTACTGTACGTATACATTGTTTTAAACATTTTTAGTGACGCGATTTTCTTTTTTTTTTATTCCTGTGTCAGGTAAGACAAAAAAGTCTTCATCTCTCCTGCTGGTCAAAATATATTAGTTCAATTAAAACGATTTAGCCAACTTTTTATACTTTCATACGAACAATTAAATTGCAGCTAATATTTCATCAAGAATGTCTCTAAAGAACGCGGAAAATTGTCTCCAAAGAGACCCCTAAATCATTATTTACACTGACTGAATCTCTATTAAAATTTTAAATGTCGCTTAAACACCTGCCTTCTGCTTTAATGCAAACATCAACTCAACGTAATGATAAATATTTTACAATATTATATTGAAATTGCTCATCAAATTTTGAACCATTGTTCAAAATTTGATGCTTTGGCGAAATGGGATGCTTTATTTAACGAAATATAAATCTGTTGTTTTGTGAATATTTGTATCTAAAATAGGATACTTTGCCGTTATCGTAACTAAAATTATAAATGGGAAAGTAAGTTTGATTGTTTTTTTGTTACGCTTTCACGCCTTAACTACTAAGCCGATCATAAAGACATTTTCCATACTCGTCAGGAATACAAAGCAGGAATATATAGTTCTTTTTTTAATGTTGGAAAATCTTCTTGGATACCCGGCAGTATATAGTGTACACTGCGGAGTTAAGCCGGATTCGTACCGCCTAAAACCCAACGACTTTCTTTCTATCGCGGCCGTTGATGGGCGGGATCGTGGGGACGTTATTACACGACTTTGGTGCCCCGCCATGTTTCGGTTACCTAGCGCGGGGAGGCCTACGCTCCCTTTCAGAACCTCGGCGCACCCGAAAGTGGAGGTACGCCGGCCATCTCGGAGGACCTTATGACGGGCGGCAGTATACCCCAAGACAACCTACCGGGTCCCAGTCAGGGTGGAAGGCCAGCCGCCTGCAGGAATATAGTCCTGGACCTGGCAGTAGTCCTCTGGGGAAGTTCGCGTATGGAGATTTTTTCAGGGAAGTTTAGTAGTATTTTAGATTTGGGTAGATATCCGCAAGTAGATATCAGTTATGACGTCATCATTCTTTTATATCAATCTATCTTCAGAAACCTATCGAGTGGGGTATTAAATGATAGACCAAAAGTCAAGTCCTTGATAAAATATAAGAAACATTCAAATAAGGATAACATTCAAATACTTTCAAACTTTCTATACTTTAAAACTTAAAGTAAAACTTAAAACTTAACTTAATTTTACTCTCATCGAGCGAAAAGATGTTTCATTTAAAAATACTTCAAATTTGATTAAAACGGTGAGAGGAATATTTAAAACCAATTAGAAATGGGATCGGTAATGTAGCAGTGATAAATTTTCTCGCAACAGGAAAAGGAATTTGTTAAAAGCAGAGAAATAGAAAGAACGAAAAGATCAATAAGTACGGAGGTGTTTCCATTGTGCGAATCCCTTAGCAAGGCATTAGGGAATTATAAAAGGTGCAGGTGCTTGGAACGGCCTTCGCAAGTTTTCGGGTAGAATCGGCTGCGAAGGGTTAACGGTGTTACAGATGGAACTGGGCTTAATTCACTCCAAATAATTCGTGGACCAGTGGCATTTGGAAATGTCATTATTGATTAAAATACTATCGTCATTACATAACTAATCTGATATACTAAAATATTATTATTATTTTTTTATCTTTTACCTTCTCAGATAGATACATAAAAAACATATTAATGTCAGGCATTATTTTCGTCGCCTAATTTGACTGTTTAGAGTAAAATTAAAACTTAGATAAAAATGCAATGCATAGTAAAAAATAATTTAAAAAAAGTTTTAATCCGGCACATTTACTAAAAATTCTATATCCATAGAATTTTTTGGGAAAATAAATAGCCATAGAAAATTAGTGACTGTAAGGGCTGCTCAGTCCATGACTGCGAAATTCATTGTAGGAAATATTATTTAATATTAACTGACCAAATATAAGTCGTTCTGTCAAAAACTATTGTGTTTGACGTCAATATTTGATTTAAACTTTTGCGAGCTAAAAACTTTTGAGAGGAAAAACAAATGTGCAATTTTTTACAAATTTTTCCCTATAAAAATCTGAAAATAAAATTGAATAGCAAAATGAATATTTGAAAAAAAAAACCTTTGGACCGACCATTCTCGAATTTTGCACGAGACATTTTAGTGATTCATATCTACTTGGATTACTGGTTGGTCATGGAGTAAGTCACTTTGTTTTCAGAGATATCGTGTTTATAGGCTCTATACATGATACTGAAACCAAAGAGTTTGACGATTTTTAGAATTTTTTTTTATATGTATTTATGTATGTTAAACTTAAACGAATTAACTGATTTCCATGAAACTTGGTAGATAAACATTTAGACATACAGGACACAGGATGGGCTATTTTTTTCCTTTTTCAACGCGGGCGAAGTCGCGGGCACCAGCTAAATAAGTACTAAATAAGATTTGTGTTTTTGTGAATAAAAAATGTGAATAAACTCAAAACCTACTGGACCGATTTTGAAAATTATTTCACCTATCGAAAGCTACATAATCAACGACTAACAAAGGCTTTTTTTTATAAAGTTACGTTTTTTAACGTTTATAAGTTGTTTTTTATAAAGTTTTTATATGCCCATGCTATCGTTGAGCATAGAAAAGAATCTGACGTGGAATAATACATACTTCATATTGCTAGATCTCGCGAAACTTGTTTTATAAGCTATAGGTTAAGCTATAAGGTAGAATTGTAGACTCTACCTGGACTCTAGCTTTGATGATTCAGCTTCATTTTACCTCAACTAGTCTTAATATTTTTTTAAAAAAACTCATAGGAATATAGCGAGTGTTAACCCAGAAAAGGAGAAGAGTTGCAAAGAATCCAAGCCAAAGTTTTTATATTTTATATAAAAACTAGCTGGTGCCCACGACTTCGCCCGCGTTAAAAGTAAGGATGTGTAGCGCCTGACTAAATGTGTAAAGCAATATAACGCCAGACATCTTTGCTGTTATAAAATTTTCAGGGGTTGTATCTTTATTTTTAGTAGATAGCTGGTGCCCGCGACTTCGCCCGCGTTGAAATAATATACTAAAACCTTCCTCTTGAATCGCTCTATTTATTAAAAAAACCGCATCAAAATCCGTTGCGTAGTTTTAAAGATCTAAGCATACATAGGTACAGACAGACAGCGGGAAGCGACTTTGTTTTATACTATGTAGTGATTCGATTTACAAATATCGTTAGATATTTGTAAGTATCGTTAGATACTTTTAAACGGGAATTGTGGACGACGATTCTCCATAATATTATGCATAATAATAGTAGGTCAGCCGTTTTAACTGTCAAACAATTTTCTTGAAAACGGGAGACAACTTTCAATCTCATTAGAGCCCTCAACTCTTAAGTTGATGTCAAGTCTTACTAAGTACAATTTTGTGCTTTTAAATAATCATTAATTTAAGAGGCAGTTTCCTTCTTTCGTACAGCTTTCAATCCTTCCAAGGTTACGGCAGCCATTGTGGTGGCCAATCAAATCAAATATTTTATTTCTCAAAAAAATAGACAATCATTTTTGTCACTTTTTACACAAAATACAGTGTATAATAGACAATACTGAATAATAATACTGAACCGATTTTGATAAAACTTCGTAACTATGTCTAATTTGGTCCATTTTAACAGATATGATAGTTTTATTTTGAACCAGGGCGAACATATATTTAAAAAAGTTAAAATCGGACAAATTTATTTTCTGAGAAAAAAATTAGTAAATTATTGCCCAAAAAACTTTTCTCATCACAGTAATAAAAACTTTCAGTGACACACATTTATTTCTAAGCTTGTTAATTAATTTCAGTTCTCAATATACTAAAGTTTTATTTGGATACTTTTACTTCTTTTTTCTCCCAGAAACTACAATTTATTGTGCAGTATTAATCGATAGGTTATTCGTTTGTGCTAATTTGTAAAAATGCGTTCGTTATGAGGTTAATCAAAGATAAATACTAGGCATATTATAATATAATTCCTAGCCAGCAAGAATGTTTCCAATGCTAATCCTGGAGAGGGGAAATGACGAATAAAACAAATATGACTATGAAATCCGTCCCAAGAGACCTTATTACGAAACATCACAATCTGGAATTAAAATGACACGCAAAACTGTAAGTGAGCAATGGAGCTACGTGTATTAAACATATTAATTTATTGTCCAAAGTTCCCTTTTCACTGTCACGTCAAGTGTCACCAGGGGAATCTACCTTCTGAACAATCCATTATAATACCTTAAGACCCAACATTATCAGGCTGTTTACTAATTCCATGCAAGGCTAACTTCAGCAAAGAAATTAGTGAAGGTGAGGCACAGGAGGCAACTTTTAATTTATTCACTTTGCAATTTGAATATGAAACTAGCGGACAAGTGGGCGGTCCGCGATTATGGTTGTGGTACATGTTATGAACTTCTTGTGTTAACAATAATCATATTATTTAAATTGAAGTATATAGCGACCAGCCCTGGTTTAGCACGGTTCAATTTTATTCTGCAAATCACCGGCTAAAAGAGTGTATCCTTGTCCTGCCCACTGCCACTTGAACTTTACTGATCCGCAGATTTTCCCACACAAAATGGTTGTGTCAGTGACTTTTGTTCGTCTACGGAACTCTTCATTCCTGATTCCGTAACCCCGGGCATAGCCCTTTCCATAGCTCTTGAGTGACTTTGAGTTATCTTACGAGGCCTATAGTTAGAGACCATAGCATGAATTGCACTATCAGCAGTATTAACAATAATTATATTTAAAAACACAGTAGCTTACTACTTACTAACTTAGAAGTTTCAGGACAAACTGTGCAATGTCCCACATGTCATTAGATGTGATTACGACAGTTTACATGAAGATATGACAAGGGTTTTCAAGGTTATATTACATATCAATATAGCATGATAGAACGTTGTCCTCTCAGAACCTGATAACCTGATTGCAGTGCCACCTATCTGGGCCAATTGTGAGAAAAAGGAAACACATATTTTCCTCAGCACCACACACTTTTCTCGACGAGGTCGAGTCGTTATATTACTCATATATTTTCTCTTTTGCCAAAGTGGACGAAGTCGCGTGCACCAGTTAGTTATACCATATGCTCCCTTTTAATTGTATTAAAATGGTTCTCATCTAACCCAATCTGAAGTATGGCGTTGTGAACGGAATTGAAAAAAAAAAACCTGACCTTCGAGAAAGTGCGTGGCCTGTATCCCTCACCTGAATTCTGTTGCCGAGTTGCCGAGACGAACAGCTTTTTCCTTTGCGAAAATTCTCAATAGAGGTAGCTAAAGGAGTTAGCAGCCGTAATCAACTTCCAAGCATAGGACTGGGAAAACGTACCACTCAATTTGTAGGACTATGCGGCCATTTTAATATACAAATGTTTACTAAGCTGCATACAAAAAATCTGCTGGTTAGTAATAATTTTTATGACCTCTATATTTTGATACATTGGGAGTGGTTTTTTGGGAGGGATGAGATTGGAAGTTTTTTACGGCTGCTAACTACTGTTAGGAAAAAGGTGGACGTCTCGGCAAACCGAAGCTACTCACGGAGTTGCAGCCTGTTAGTAATCAAAAAAAAAATCCAGGTGAGGGATACTGGACTATACGTCCTAATAAATTTGTTTGTGAATTCAACTTCCTTTAATTTCCGGCCACTCGCTGTTTTAAAATCAATTTACATTGGATGAGAAATTTTGTACAATAGCGATCTGCCCCAGGCTACGCACGGATGCAATATTTTTTACAAATTTTTATTTTTTTATTTACATATATTATTTTTTTTACATTGGTATCACCTTTGTATTACTTATCAAAATTTTCAACAAAATCTTCTAGATAAAATAAATGACTTAAATTTATAAAAACTACCTATATTCTCACCCCATAAATCTAAACTAAAAATAAATGAAAATTAATAGACCGGCACGGAAACTTAAGTAAGTTGCAAAGAACTTGCAAAGTCGGCTTTCGGACGTGACCTTACTTGAAAGGATTACGTCTTGTTTCGAAGTTTCTTGCACCTCTAATGGGAATCAATACCTTACCGATCTTCAAATGATTTTCCGAAATGCCCTTTACGGGTCGAATATAAAACTCTTTATTGCTTAGAACGAAATTAAGTACCATCAAACAGTCATAATTATATATTTTAAATATGTTAGTATTGCTGATTTAAAAGCAGCATCTATAAAATGACTTTATACGCCTTTTTTGAGCTCTATCTTGTCTTATAACTATCTAGTGCCCGCTACTTCGTCCGAGTTTAGATATAAAAGATAATATAACGCCTGATAATTTTGCAAAGCGTTGGATCTATATTTTTAGCGCTATTCTGTGTGAGTTTTTTTTAATCGACTTAATCAGCATACATTATATTTATAACTAGCTGTTGCACGCGACTTCGTCCGCGTTGAAAAAGAAAAAAGTAGCCTATCCTGTGTCCTGTACGTCTAAATGTTCATCTACCAAGTTTCATGAAAATCAGTTAATTCGTTTAAGAGTTATGAAGGAACATACATACATACATACATACATAAAAAACCTAAAAATGGTCAATTTAGTTTCAGTATCATGTATAGAGACTATAAACACGATATCTCTGAATAACTTACTCCATGACCAACCCTTACAGATTTATTATTAGTATTGATTGATAGCCTATGTTACTCGCTGATAAATATAGCTTCCCAACAGTGAAAGAATTTTTCAAATCGGTCCAGTAGTTTCAGAGCCTATTCAATGCAAACAAACAAACCAACAAATATTTCCTCTTTATATAATATTAGTAAAATAGATATAGAATCAAAGTTTGTATATTTGAAATGTTTGTAACTTTATTTTCTTCATTAAAGAAATTATTGTAGACAAAGTGATTACAGAACATGTGGGTAAAGTTTGATATGTCTAACCTACTTTGTTTATTTGAGAAAGTTCTAAGAGAAATTTCTAGTCTCAAGACTTGGGGGTTTACCACACCGAATGATTTGTTACGAACTAAAATTACATCATACATGTATAAAGGCCACATACCTACGCAATATTGAATAATAGATTTATGTTTTGCTTTTGACTAGCTGGTGCCCGCAACTTCGCCCGCGTTTAAAGTAAGGAATGTGTAGCGCCTGACTAAATGTGTAAAGCAATATAACACCTGACATCTTTGGTGTTATAAAATTTTCAGGGGTTGTATCCTTATTTTTAGTAGATAGCTGGTGCCCGCGACTTCGCCCGCTTTAAAAATTATATATTAAAACCTTCCTCTTGAATCACTCTATCTATAAAAAAAACCGCATCAAAATCCGTTGCGTACTTTTAAAGATCTAAGCATACATAGGGACAGACAGACAGATATAGGGAAGCGAATTTGTTTTATAATACTCGTATGTAGTGACTAGCGATCCGCTCCCGACTTTGCACTTATGTAATTTTTAAAGTGAAAACTTCTGTAGGTGAGTTGGGCATTTTTTCAGATGGGATAAAACCATTGAACTCGCGACACTATCATGTAATGTAATGTAACGTAAACGAAACCTCCTGTATATTTTCAGATTATAATTTAAAATATGTCATTTTAAAAAGGGAAAAAAATTGAGATGGGAACAAACCATTGAACTCGCAACACTGTCATGTAGTGAAATGTAATTTTATGAAGTTTAGTTTTCACTTCTGACGTGCAGTCCAACGACTGACATGTTTTTTTTCTACAATTTTTATAAAAAAAACCTTCCTCGTTTATCGCTCTACCCATTAGTGGATACCGTATCCAAATTTGTTGTGTTGTTAGCGATGAAACAGGCAAAAAACATAGCTGGTTACCTGTAAAAACTAAAATTTAACTATACTTCTATACTAATATAATAAAGAGAAGATTTGTATGTTTGTAACTCAAAAACTACTTGACCGATTTGGAAAATTCTTTCATCTATAGAAAGCTATTCATTGGCGAGTAAGACGGTAGCATCAATACTAATAATAAATCTGTAAGTGTAGGTATTGTATGTATGTATGTATGTATGTATGTTCCTCCATAACTCTTAAACGAATTAACTGATTTTCGTGAAACTTGGTACATAAACATTTGGACGTACAGGACACAGGATAGGCTACTTTTTTTCTTTTTCAACGCGGACGAAGGCGCGGGCGTCAGCTAGTCAATATTAATAATAAATCTGTAAGTGTAGGTATTGTATGTATGTATGTTTTTCCATAACTCTTAAACGAATTAACTGATTTTCATGAAACTTGGTAGATAAACATTTAGACGTACGGGACATAGGATAGGCTACTTTTTTTCTTTTTCAACGCTGACGAAGTCGCGGGCGCCAGCTAGTATTTTATAAAGTTGCGCGGGAGTCGCTTGCAACAGCTAGTAACTAATAGTTTTTGAATAAATAAATGGCTATTGTGAAGTGTAAGTCACACGATCAATTCAAATAATAATTGTAACCGTTCATTTTTATGATGCCCAAGGATGTCATAAAAAGCTTTTTTATAGGTTAGCGCACTACACCACTAAAGCACCTTCTGTAGGTTAACTCTGTTTCGTATTGTTCATAAAATTTAATGGAGTTACACTTGATAAGAAACATGACGGCGTTTTGATGGGAGGCCTTTTGCTTTGTTAAGAAACAACATATTTTTGAGATTGCCAAAATAATAAGGCGTATCTTTAGCTAAACTGCTAAAGAGACGTATCTTTGAAGTACATGCGTATATAACGTTATATTACGTATATATTTGTGTAATATAATTTACCGCTGCAACGACGGTGGCGAAAGTGGCGCCATTTTTAGACGATCCCTCGAGATCTTACCATTTTTTTCAGGATAAAAAGTATCTTATTCGTAATCCAGGTAATAAACTATCTGTGTGCCAATTTTTATCCAAATCAGTTCAGTAGTTTTCACGTGAAAGAATAATATAATATTCATCCATCCTCATCCACTTTCGCATTTATAATACTAGCTGGCGCCCGCGACTTCGTCCGCGTTGAAAAAGAAAATAGTAGCCTGTCCTGTGTCCCGTACGTCTAAATGTTTATGTACCAAGTTTCATGAAAATCAGTTAATTCGTTTAAGAGTTATAGAGATACATATATACATACAATACCTACACTTACAGATTTATTTTAGTACTAGCTGGTACACGCGACTTCGTCCGCGTTGAAAAAGAAAAAAGTAGCCTACATACATACATACATACATACATACATACATACATACATACATACATACATACATACATACATACATACATACATACATACATACATACATACATACATACATACATACATACATACATACATACATACATACATACATACATACATACATACATACATACATACATACATACATACATACATACATACATACATACATACATACATACATACATACATACATACATACATACATACATACATACATACATACATACATACATACATACATACATACATACATACATACATACATACATACATACATACATACATACATACATACATACATACATACATACATACATACATACATACATACATACATACATACATACATACATACATACATACATACATACATACATACATACATACATACATACATACATACATACAGAAAAAAAATCTAAAAATGGTCAATTTAGTTTCAGCCTATAAACACGATATCGCTGAAAACAAATTAAATTACTCCATGAATGACCCTTACAGATTTAATATTAGTATTGATGATGATTGATGATAACTAGAATTACATTATTTCAAATCAATCATTTATTTACAAGTGACATGGGTCCATGTGAACCAGTTCTTATTAGTTTAAAATAAATGCAACCTCGGCGAACGGTCTGATAGCCAAGAACCTTGACCAACACCTCAAGAGGCTCTCACTAGAGGGCTGGGTCAAGGGACAGATACACAAGGCGATACTTTTTGACACGGCACCTCCTGACAATAGGTAGGCTATTGTCAGGAGGTTCCTCACTCTGGAGCCCTAAGCACTGCGGATTACTAGTGTTAGGTATTCTTTTTTTTTAATTGTAATCCTTACATTATATTATAAAACAAAGTCCTCCGCCGCATCTGTCTGTCTATTCGCGATAAACTTTAAAACTATTGCACCCATTTTCATGCTGTTTTCACCAATGGATCTCTGGTTCTCGAGGAAGGTTTTAGTATATAATTTACAAAGTTAAGCGGTCGAAGTCGCGGGCAGCAGCTAGTTATTTATATAATTACAGTAAGAAAATCGGTGCAGTAGTTTTTGAGGTTATCGCGAACAGACAGACGCGACGGAGGACATTGTTTTATAATATGTAAGGATATTGTAAAAAAATTAAAATTAAGAAAATAAAATATTATCTCTATTTTGTAAAAATATTATCATACTTCATTATATCGCACGCTTAGTATTAAAGTGACCTAACTCAAAATAAGTCAAAAATGAGTTAGATACACTATAATCCGTATGTCTACGCCCTCTATGGCTTACGATTAAGAAACTCTTAAAAAGTTAGTGTTTTACTGGTCTACAAGTTTTCGGTCTCTTTTACACTCGAGGGTTTTGATGGTGACATTTGAAATTACACAGACACATTCATTAATCGTTCAACCGGTACAAAGTAAACGCCTTCTGACTTGATTTAAAAGAAACCTATTAGTTATTAAGTTTGTTTAAAAGTTAAATCGCAGGTAAGTTTTACTGATTGCTTTTGTTTTATTTTGACCCGATCCATAATGAGTCCATTTAATGTTAATTTTTTTATCATATTGCACAGTATAGTAAGTTTTAAGTCTGTTTAAAATTAAAAATTATGAATAATTTTAAGCACAATAATAATTAGGTCTATTTTATAATAAAAACTTTGTAAATTTATTTGTACGTGCGGATGGCTTCAATTTTAAGTCTGTTTAATACAAATGATGATGATGTGTTTATAGTAACATTCAGTATTTGGTTTGTGTTTTACTAAAAAAAATGAAATAATTTTCCTAACAATTTGCGATTTCATAATTGAGTCAATTTATAACTAAATAAAATGAACAAAATAGGTTTTACTTTTTTGATGAATAATTATAATTTTCGTTTTTTAATTAGAATGACTACTTCACGATCAAAAAAATTCTGGAGTTAATTCAGACTAAATATAACAATATTCCAACGCAAAGTTCTGATGTCCAGGTATGTAAAAATCATTGAAATAAGTTACTTTATCTATAGTTACCTGCAATATACTAATTCACTTTTTATTGTTTACAGTTGTCCAGGTATGTAAAATATTTGTTGCCCTAAGGTATATTATTTATATTTGTATGCTCACCTTTCACGTTTGCTTACAGATTTTAGTAATGTATAAAATAAACCCAATAATCAATGATATTTGAATGTCGCCGAGTATTTGAATTATGCTGAAAGCCGTAAGAACGCAGCCATAGATTACCGTGTGTCACCCATTAATCAAGAAGAAAGCAGGTTTTAGTCCTAATTTCAACATAGATGGTGGCAAAAATGTTGATCATTTGCTATTTCCATCGGCTGTTAGCTCATTTTCGGGTAGTAGTTCTTCCTCTACTTCAGTCTCAACGGTTAGTAAATAGTAGTTCTCCTTCATCTGATAGCTTTGACATCGAGACTTTGAAAGAACTATTGAATGCCAATAACACAGAGAATATACCACCCGACCCAACAAGAGAATGAAACAAAGGAACGAGAGAGAATCCAGATAATTTGACAGAAGAAACAACTAAAGCAACTTCTACAGTTTCTACTACGCCTAAAACACGCCTAAAGGTAAAAAACGCACGAGACAGCCGGAAATGTGGAAACAAAATAAGGCTAAAAATTAAGAAATTGTGGAAGTCTTATATTCATAGCAATAACATTGTAACTAATGCTCGTGAACTTAAACCACTGATGTATAATGATAAGTGTAGTTTCTTTGGTGCAGGTTGAGCAGCAAGATTGATTTTGTTCAAAGGCAAAGTATTTTGACGCTGTAAAGATGGAGGAGTGAATTTTTGTGAACTAATTTAAATCTAACTAAGATATTATAAATCTAACTAAAATATTATCTGACAACCTACTAAGTATACTACTAACAACTAAGGCTAATTATTTGTTAAGAAGTTAAGATGTCTTTTAACTCAGATCGAATATACTTTATTTAATGATTAGTTACTTTTCACATTTTTTTCAATAATAAAAAAGCTACCTTATAAGAATATAACAATTATTTCGTTATGTTAATAATTTAGGTTTTTGAAAATGTATGCCATGTTTTATTGTAATTATCTCAACCTATTGTTCCTACCATGTTGTTTCCTATTTTATTTTATTAATTTATTAGGAAGCCAACAGTATACAACCATCCTTATATAAGTAAAAAAAAGTGATTTACATTTAAACATTCTTTTAGAATATTGTATACTCCACTTATAGGCTAACTTTTCTGTTTACAAAATAAAGCTAAAAATAAAATAAAAAACAAAAACCAAATCAAACCGAACAAAACAAATAGGTACACCCACATAATTAACAAAGAAAATAAACAAAACTCTAAAAAGGACTATCAACTATTATAATATAAAAACAAAACCTGATGACAGAAGATTTTCAATTTTTTAATGTACTACTAATCAATCTGTTATAGGCGACCACTTACATTTAAATGTTAACTTTTACTTTAATTATTCCTACTTACACCTAAATAATGTAGACTTATTAATTTCAAAACTGATGGTTATTTATCTACTTAGAATACTACCATGAGACTGATTGATTAATTACTAAAAAATTAAGAATTCTTTTTAATATTATTTTTGTTTTATGTAAATTCTGTATAAAAATTAAAAAGTGTAAATATATATTTATTTTGTAATTACATAAATTTTTATGTACGCAATACTAATGACTGTAATTATAAAAATTAGGAAAATGTTTACTTTATGTTCACTGAAGTACATTTTTATAATTTAATGTGTTAGAATAAAAATAACTTTTTTTTAAACTTCTAAGTTCTATTTTTAAACCTAAGTACTCAAAATCATTGATCTTTTAATAGAAAAAAATACTATTTTGTTCTTTAATGTTATATTAAACTGTCTTAACTAAAAAATATATTTTCATTTTTAGTAATAATATGACTTAAACCGTAAATATACAACCAAACAGTATTGGAAGTTAGTAATAAAAAGACTTAAAATTAATTGGGTCTTTATGATTTTTAACAAACGAACTGCTATTTAGTATAAAAAAGACCTAACACTACAAACAAAACTTTGAGAACCTATTTATAAACAAAATAAATAGTTTTCAATTAAAATTTAAATCTCACTGAAATCTGTGGTTCATATTCTATATTTATGGAAAAAAAAGTAACAGTAAAACTAACATCTTGTGTTATTTATATCCAAATAAACAACTCAAGTCGTGAATGCAAAACGTTTTTTGCGATTTCCCAAAAAACTGATTTTTTTAATTAGGTCACTTTAATATTAAGCGTGCGATATGACGAGTTCAGAATACATAAAAATCCTTACTAATATTATAAATGTGAATATGAGTTTGTTTGTTTGTTACGCTTTCACGCAAAAAACTACTGACCGATCACCATGAAATTTCGCATACACGTTGTCTGGGACACCAGAAAGGACATAGGGTGTACCTTTCATCCAGAACGCGGACGAAGTCGCGGGCACCAACTAGTAATATTATACTTAGGGCCTCTTTCACAAACTACAAGTAATGCGTTGATACTTTAAAAAAATAATTTTCTGTTTTATTGAATTATGCACTCGGATTACTGCATCAGTCTAGCGATTTTTTTATATTATTTTCTATTTAATGTTTGGGACGTTTACCGTACAAACAAAGGTATATCAGCTCTATTATCCCCGGTTATCGGTGACTTTAAATGACAGTTTAGCCTACTTGACGTTTGTGAAACAGGCGCTAATAATCTAAATTGAAATCATAGAACGCTGTTTCAAGTATAACATTTCACTAACGATTCAACCGTAGAAGTAAGCTTGGCAACAAGATAAATGATACAAACACTTTGTACATCTGTTTGCTGGATAAAATAATTATCGTTCATACATCATCCGGACGTTTCCTTATTTGTATTAAACCACACTTTATCCGTGACTCATCTCACAAATCATCACACACGCATTACGACATATATGCTGAGTTTTCATCTCGTGTAGCCAATATTTTATGCCATCGGCTTATGTTGTGGGAAAAGAGCGATTCTTGTTATTTTATTAACACAATCCATATGTACTAATATTACGAATGCGAAAGAAACTCGGTCTGTGTGTCTGTTACATTTTCACGCCTTAACTACTCAACCGATCATCGTGAAATTTTGCATACACGTTGTCAGGGATACAAGAAAGGACCTTTAATCCAGAAAAAAAATACTGTACCCGAGTAATCGTCACCACCGTCGTCACAGCGATAACGATGTCAGATGTATTACTCATATCGCTGCTTAAAAACTAAAGGGCCATAAAACAAAAAAATCCAAAAATCCAAATGTTTTTATTGCAAAAATACAATCACAATCCTTCATATTGTATGTTGCAAAAAGATTTATGGTTGTTTTATTCCATATTCAGTATATTTGGTCATTTTTTACATATTCAAAAGTAACTTATATACTTATATATCTCTTCTAGTATTCAGTTTATTATAAAAGCACTTAAAACATTTAATGCTACTTAAAAATACGCTTCTAACGATGTATAATATGCATATATTTGATATATATCTAATAAGAAAAAAAATAGACAAAAATAATTTAATTTTTTTCGATTAGCTCTCCTGTAAAAAGTGTAATTTTGATTTGTGGCCCTTTAGTTTTTAAGCAGCGATATATTTTCTTTTTCAACGCGTACGAAGTTGCGGACACCAGCTAGTAAGTCATAAATATTCTTTCATTATTTGCTAACTTAAAAGTATATTTTAGTGCGAAAAGGAGAAGTAGCCGCAGTCCATAAAAAGGTTAGACAACTTGAAACCACTGCCGCGGTCTATACATTATATAATAATCGACAGGGCAACATCGACATTTTTTCGTATTTTGACCGCTCCTCGTAGTTCAACTACTGCAGAATATTCAATTAATATTTAATGTGTTACGAGCAGAACGCTAGTTTCATTGCGATACTTTCTTCACCGTTACAGAACCAATCATTTCACATAATCTCCATATGAAATAACACTCCACTTTCGAGTACGCCGAGGTTCTGACAGGCAGCGTAGCTCTTCCCATGCTGGATAGCCGTGGCTGGGCACCGAAGTCGTGTCACAGTCACAGCCGCGCTAGAAAATCTCGGTTTTCGAATCCGGCATAACCCCACAGTGTCCCCTACACTGCCTGGTATCCAAGAGGGATTTCCCAACGTTAAAAAAAATGGGATGTAAGGCCGAAAGGGATTCAAATCTATATCTATCGTATCGTTTCTATATCTATCGTCTAGCAGTAACTTCTTTATATGCGTATAAAAATTTAATCAGCTGACGCCTTCCGCTTTCAGCACATTCCTCGGAAAACACAAATCATATAGGGGACTCACCTAAATTAATCCTTATTCTGGTTATGGCTGAAGCTAAATTAATATTGGTTAAGTGAAAGATTGGTCGTGATACTTTGTTCGCGTACCTCCTGTGGCCTATTTTTATGGTTCATGGCAAATCTTTTACATACAGTAATGTATCAGGGAGAGGAGCTTTTTGTTGATTTCAAGAGTTTAGTCGTTGGAGTACAGCATTTAAAGTTGGCTTTTCGCACATTTCGTACACAATAAAATTGTGCCAGATGACTACTAAACAGTTTAAACTATCATACACTATACCTACACGGACAGTGAATAATTTAAAGAAGCGATTTGCAAAAATTGCGACGACTTATAATGGTCGGTCTTGAATTTAGAAGGTAGGAAATGTAAAAAATAAAACAGATAAATATGATTTATTTTCTAATATAAATACTAATAGTTATACTAGTTTTTCCCGCGATTTCGTCCGCACCCCCTTTTTTACGCGTTGAATTTTTTTTTTTTATTATCCTTCGGTCTTTTTTATTCTGAGGAACTCCCTAGTCAGTAAATGATAAAATTATTTTTCAAAATTCCACTGACATATCGCTGCTTAAAAGCTAAAGGACCATAAAACAAAAAAATTCAAAAATGCATTGCAAAAATACAATCACAACCCTTCATATAGTATGTTGCAAAAAGATTTATGGTTGTTTTATTCCATATTTAGCATATTTTTATTATTTTTTATATATTCAAAAGTAACTTATATGCTTATATCTCCTCTAGTATTCAGTTTATTATAAAAGTACTTTTAAACATTTAATGCTACTTAAAAATACGCTTCTAACGATGTGTAATATGCATATATTTGATGTAATAAGAAAAAAATAGAAAATAAATTTTTTTTTTTCGATTAGCTCTCCTGTAGAAAATTTAATTTTGATTTGTGGCCCTTTAGTTTTTAAGCAGCCACGCTGTTAAACCCATGCTGTTTAAAAACGCTGGTCCATAAATTAGTCGTACCCAAGGGTTTGGGACGTTCCTGACGTTTCTTTCTAATTAATAACCCCTCTAAATTATATAATGTGTCCAATAAGTGAATACTAAAAAAGAAACGTATATCTTAATATAAAATTCTCGTGTCACAGTGTTTGTAATAAAACTCCTCCGAAACGGCATGACCGATGTTTATGATTTTTTTTTTTGTATAAGGTCTATAATTGTATTGTATAAGTTTGAGATATATACGCTTCCTCTCTCCTAGTCCCTAAGTTGCATGCCCAACAGGGTCCATAACATTGGTCTTTATTTTTATAACATCTTTGTACATTATGGTTTCGCAATAAATAATTGAATTGAATAGAATTGAGATTGGTTGTAAACTGTTTTTTATACCCCAAAAAAAAAATTTTTTTTTTGGCAAAACAATGTGTCAGCTAGTAACAAGTGTGTGTATAAACTCCGACGCTCGACTGGAGTTTACTCCTTACGAGCGATCAATTAATAATTTAATAAATACGAACATATTCTAGTTTCAGAGATATTGCGTAGATGGCGCTTATGAAAATCGATTCTTAAGGAGTACCTAAACTCCATAATTGCATCTTGGGCGAAGCCGGGAGCGGGTCGCTTGTATATTACAGGCTGACCTGGTGAACTTCGTACGCCTCAGAATAAAAACAAAATGTATGAAAAAAATTGTGTGTGTGTCAGCTCCGTCACACGATTGGAGTTTATCCTTACGAACGATTATAAAATTTAAGTTTCCACAATTCGAACACGCCGAAAGAACAACAATATTGTTCTTTTTAAAATAATATAGTGTAGATGGGGCAATATCCATGAAACTTCAGATATTCTAAAATATTAAAAAAATAGAACGTAACTATTTTTTTTTTTTTCAAAAGGTACACCAACAGCACAAACAAAAAACTTATAATAGGTATAGGTAATTTTAAGGTATCAATACTAATAATAAATCTGTAGGGGTCGGTCATGGAGTAATTTACTTTGTTTTCAGAAATATCGTGTATATAGATTCTATACATGATACTGAAACTAAATTGACGATTTTTAGAATTTTTTTCTGTATGTATGTATGTATATAAGTATGTATGTTCCTCTATAACTCTTAAACGAATCAACTGATTTTCATGAAACTTGGTACATAAACATTTAGAAGTACGGGACACAGGATAGGCTACTTTTTTTTTTTCAACGCGAACGAAGTCGCGGGCGCCTACTAGTATACAAATAAATTACAAAATAGAAATTGTGACGAAAGACAACATATGCATAACTATAACAATTAATATAATTTATAACATAAACTTAACTTAAATAAAATAAAATAATGAGAAAAAGAGAACAAAATGAAAAGACAAGAAAAACACTCAGTTAAATAGTATACTGTCAATAGCTGTCAATTTACGCTTAATTTCTGTCGATTTACAATTAAATATATCAATATCAGCATCAGCACCCAACTCGCTGAACATGTTGAGGTTTCTACTAGCCCGCCAAAGAAAGCTATTCTGCCGATAATTTTTATTATTTTTTATATATTCAAAAGTAACTTATATGCTTATATCTCCTCTAGTATTCAGTTTATTATAAAAGTACTTAAAACTTTTAATGCTACTTAAAAATACGCTTCTAACGATGTATAATATGCATATATTTGATGTATATAATAAGAAAAAAAATAGAAAAAAAAATTTTTTTTTTTTTTCGATTAGCTCTCCTGTAGAAAATTTAATTTTGATTTGTGGCCCTTTAGTTTTTAAGCAGCCACGCTGTTAAACCCATGCTGTTTAAAAACGCTGGTCCATAAATTAGTCGAACCCAAGGGTTTGGGACGTTCCTGACGTTTCTTTCTAATTAATAACCCCTCTAAATTATATAATGTGTCCAATAAGTGTATACTAAAAAAGAAACGTATATCTTAATATAAAATTCTCGTGTCACAGTGTTTGTAATAAAACTCCTCCGAAACGGCATGACCGATGTTTATGATTTTTTTTTGTATAAGGTCTATAATTGTATTGTATAAGTTTGAGATATATACGCTTCCTCTCTCCTAGTCCCTAAGTTGCATGCCCAACAGGATCCATAACATTGGTCTTTATTTTTATAACATCTTTGTACATTATGGTTTCGCAATAAATAATTGAATTGAATAGAATTGAGATTGGTTGTAAACTGTTTTT
Organism: Synanthedon formicaeformis; assembly: GCA_945859745.1. Classification (NCBI taxonomy): domain Eukaryota; kingdom Metazoa; phylum Arthropoda; class Insecta; order Lepidoptera; family Sesiidae; genus Synanthedon; species Synanthedon formicaeformis. The sequence goes on from OX243975.1 coordinate 5,020,907, forward strand.
TATACCCCAAAAAAAAATTTTTTTTTGGCAAAACAATGTGTCAGCTAGTAACAAGTGTGTGTATAAACTCCGACGCTCGACTGGAATTTACTCCTTACGAGCGATAAATTAATAATTTAATAAATACGAACATATTCTAGTTTCAGAGATATTGCGTAGATGGCGCTTATGAAAATCGATTCTTAAGGAGTACCTAAACTCCATAATTGCATCTTGGGCGAAGCCGGGAGCGGGTCGCTTGTATATTACAGGCTGACCTGGTGAACTTCGTACGCCTCAGAATAAAAACAAAATGTATGAAAAAAATTGTGTGTGTGTCAGCTCCGTCACACGATTGGAGTTTATCCTTACGAACGATTATAAAATTTAAGTTTCCACAATTCGAACACGCCGAAAGAACAACAATATTGTTCTTTTTAAAATAATATAGTGTAGATGGGGCAATATCCATGAAACTTCAGATATTCTAAAATATTAAAAAAATAGAACGTAACTATTTTTTTTTTTTCAAAAGGTACACCAACAGCACAAACAAAAAACTTATAATAGGTATAGGTAATTTTAAGGTATCAATACTAATAATAAATCTGTAGGGGTCGGTCATGGAGTAATTTACTTTGTTTTCAGAAATATCGTGTATATAGATTCTATACATGATACTGAAACTAAATTGACGATTTTTAGAATTTTTTTCTGTATGTATGTATGTATATAAGTATGTATGTTCCTCTATAACTCTTAAACGAATCAACTGATTTTCATGAAACTTGGTACATAAACATTTAGAAGTACGGGACACAGGATAGGCTACTTTTTTTTTTTCAACGCGAACGAAGTCGCGGGCGCCTACTAGTATACAAATAAATTACAAAATAGAAATTGTGACGAAAGACAACATATGCATAACTATAACAATTAATATAATTTATAACATAAACTTAACTTAAATAAAATAAAATAATGAGAAAAAGAGAACAAAATGAAAAGACAAGAAAAACACTCAGTTAAATAGTATACTGTCAATAGCTGTCAATTTACGCTTAATTTCTGTCGATTTACAATTAAATATATCAATATCAGCATCAGCACCCAACTCGCTGAACATGTTGAGGTTTCTACTAGCCCGCCAAAGAAAGCTATTCTGCCGATAATTGGAACAAGCAAATGAGATTGAAATAGGGTTATATGATCTAACAGATTTAGTGGGTTAACACATTAAAATTAATCAAGGAGAGAATAAAGAGAGAGAGATAGTAATACATAAATATATTACGCATAACATAACGCATTCGTGTGACAATTCTGATTTTACTCCCATTAATTTTCATACCACGGGCTTATCAACTTAAACAAATACAACGGCATATACATACATACGTAAGTTACATGAGAGCCATTACAGAGGGACGTCATGTTGAAAATTGGATCAATTTACCTAAAATTTCCAGCGCATGCTAGGTACCTACATACATTCGTGCCTACGAGTATATGTGACATGTCACCTATATTTGTGACCCTCATCTCAATGTACTTACGCGTTTACATGGAACCAACAACTTCAAAGTTAACGCATGCACAGAATGTTGTTGACGCCATTAATATTCACTTTTTTATTTTGCTAACGAAAAACCAGTGATTCTGTGTCTGAACCCAAACCCGACTCGGGGATAATTTAATTAGAGAAGTCAACAGAGCGCGTTTACCTACTTATGATGTCACAGGTTCGTAATTAGTCGTTTGTTTGTAACCAACTTTTTAGCTCTAAATTATTTGTTTATAGACTTAACTGGGTTTTGTCCGCGACTTTGTCCGCTTTGAAAATTTAACACCTAAGAAAATATGGAATATCGTTTCGTGTGATAAGTATGTTTCTATGTAGTTCGTTTTAAACTTTGATAAAGGATACACTAGATTCTGGGTTGCTTCACAAAAAGTGGCATAGTAGAATATCACCGCACTCACAGCTTGGGGTGATATCGCTGCTTAAAAACTAAAGGGCCACAAATCAAAATTATACTTTTTACAGGAATCCAGGAATCGAAAGAAATTAAATTATTTTAGTCTATTTTTTTTTCTGATTAGATATATATCAAATATATGCATATTATACATCGTTAGAAGCGTAAATGTTTTAATACTTTTATAATAAACTGAATACTAGAAGAGATATAAGCATATTATAAGTTACTTTTGAAAATATATAAAATGATCAAAATATACTGCAATATGGAAAAAAAAACATAAATCTTTTTACAACATACATTATGAAGGATTGTATTTTTGCAATAAAAACATTTTTGGATTTTTTTTGTTTTATGGCCCTTTAGTTCTTAAGCATCGATATTTCAAATTAGTTGCACAAAGTTGTCCTTAAGGTGAACACACGCGTTACGACTTGAACCATTATTACTAAATGTTAAGGTTCAAATCAGTCATGTAACATTTACATCATTCATCTTTTTAAGCGAGAGAAAGTGATAGAATGTATTAACAAATCCAGTGCACTTTTTCGCAGTGATTTTGTTTGAGATCCTGAATCTAATGTATCCTTTATCAAAGTTTTTAAAATACAGATGCCATAATGCGTGGTACACGAAGCATACATGATGGGACCAGTTTGTATCTACCTTAATCACGTCCCATTGGATATGTGCTCAGACGAAAACAATTCAAGAGAAAAGTAAAGGCGAGTACAAATTGGATACAACAAAAATTTCGTAGCAGAAACCAGCTCTGTGGGTGGGGGGCGGTAAAAACAGTATGTTCTCGCCGCTTTTTGTTCCACCCGTCACCGTGACGTGACGTGGGTCCCGGATAAACTCTGTGTGCACAAACCCTAAATTTATTCTGGAATTTTTTATGAAGTTTACGATTTTGAACCGTTGATTCTTGTAACAAATAAAAAAGAAGAAAAAAGTGAGGTAATAAATTTTTTATTGTACTATTAATAAATATCATCAAAGTTCTTAATGTTTTTGTTAACCCTCGACGCCCGACGCAAACACTGTGTAGTAAATTTTACATACCATACTAATACTTTATCCTCAATCCTACTATGGTATTTGCAGCACAATATGTAGAAAAATATACCTTTTCTAGCAAAAGACCTTAACAGCCTTAACAGCTACATATTTACATAATTAATAGGTAACTTAATATCTGATCTGACACATGTTTTCTGAAGCGAACAAATAGGGTGCAATAATGTTTACAGAATATGAAGCGCTCGGGGAATTTTAGTAGTTTAAAACAGTGTGCTTAAATTAGTGTTTTCGCCTGTTGGCTCGGGATATAATTTAATCACTGTACCATATAACCGTTTATTTATTGGTATTTATTACACAAATTTATTAGGTACGCTATAAGAATCCTGGATATCTTAAAATGCATTTTAACGTGTGGAACTCGTCTTTATACTAGACAAGCTTTTGACGGCAACTTCGTCCGCGTCCTTTGTTGAAGTATATATGTAGTTTCTGGGTGAAAGGTGTCTTATGGTCTTTTCTATACCCCTGCCAACGAGTATACAAAATTTTATGATGACAGGTTGAGCAGTTAAGGCGTGAAAACACGACTAACAAAAAGAAATCACTTTAGCGTTTAAAGTATTATGTAGTTGGCATCGAAATACTACAATGGAATTTGCGTCACAAATGCCAAAGCGGCACATAAAAAGAACGCCTTTGACAGAATCATGGCGGACTCTTGTCTTCACGCGTCAATGGTAAAAGGTAGTAACGATCAGCTTCTACTATTTCATTTTAAACTCTAATGGGTTGACGTAAAGTCACATTTTCTTTAAATTACGTACTTATTATTATGTTTGTTTTGTTTTAAATGACAGTTCATGCTCTACCTACGCATATGTCACTTTTAAATGTTCCATTAAATTCGTAGTGTTTTGTATGGCACGCGTGTTCCATGTTGTAGTAGTTTGATGGTAGTTGGAATCAGTTCAGAAATAACCGTTAGAATGATGGGTACAATTTTGCAGATATAAAGAAAGATGAAAAATGCTGTTTTCACCAGTGAATAAACGAGCTATAAACGAGGAAGGTCTAGTGCATATAATTTGGGGAAAAACTTGCATCATTGCGAATCTTGAGGCAGGTCTTGGTAGAGAATATAAATCTTGATTGTTATATAATTATTTTTGCGGAAACCTGTGTTATAATTGGTGCGAGCAACTAGTAACTTAATAATTAGTTTTAAACATTACATTGGCGTCGAAGTAGGTATGTTTGTAAACGTCAAGCCCGTTAACACCCGGATTACGTAGGAACATATGCCTCTTAACTACATATGAACAAACATAGCAGTGTTTCCCTTAATACTCATTGCCTAAACAATCCCTTTGAGCCTCGGTAATGACGAAAACCGAAGAGCATTATTCCACATTATTCAAGGGTAGTGCCTCTACTATCTGTTCTAGGTACACTACATACCTATGCTTTCACAGAGGGATAAAATATTATTAAAAAGCTTACTCATCAGAATTCATGGTTATTTATTTTATTTTATGTATTTGATTATATATTTGAGAAACATTTAAATGAAAAAGAACCATGAACCACTAGTGCACGCATAATTTTTTTTTATGATTTTTTTTTATTAATAATGGGTTTTCTCTTGGCCAGCAACTAGCCGGCAATTTGAGATTCGGTTGTAATGTACCGGAGGCCGTGTAGGACAGACGAGGCCAAAGATGGAACGAGCTAATCCAAAAAAAAAACGCCTATTAACTCGAAGTTTAAAAAGATTTGGGTTATATGAGCTCGATTATAAATAAAATATAAATTATAAAAATTTGAAATAAAAAACTATCATCTTGAACATTTTAAATAAATGGCAATTATATGATTGCTACTAATATGATAAATGCGAAAGAAATAGGGATAAACAAAATTAAATGCTGAGGGAACGTCTAAAAATATAAAAAATGGGCGCCACTGTCGCCGTGGTGGCGATGGTGCCACGTAACGATAAAATGTCAGGCCTTATTTAGATATTATATTTTTCATTTTTCAAAGCAGATAAAGTCGCGTACACCAACTAGTTAATTAATAAAAAGCCATGCGACTTGAAGGTCGTTGTACTCGACTTAAGTATACAATGGTAGCGGTCCAACCTCAAGCGTTAGTGGCCCAGAAAGTGCGTGTAATTTGTTCGCTTCGGACCAAATGAGAAATGACGGGATCCTGCGACGGAGCGGCGAAAGCGGCGATTCCGAAGAATAACTCAAACGGTATTACGACCACTAACTTACTTGTAGGGAATAAATCAGGCCCCGCTGTACTTTTACACAAATAAGTCACAGTTTGAAAATGTGGCTCATATTTACCTGCCATGACAGTGAAACTTTTTTATATATTTAAAATATATCGACCTGATAAAAGGGCTGTGGGTCGACGGTGGATACAAATTGCTTCTGACTGGTCTTATTGGAAAATTATTGGGGAAGCCAATGTCCAGCAGTGGACGTCCTAAAGCTGAAATTATAGTGATGTTCAAGATATTAAAAATATATATATATGTAATAACAGGGATTACATGACTTTGTAATGAATAAAGTTTATAATAAAGTTTCAGACAAACATGTCATTATTAGGACATTTGAGAGGTCTTAAGAAAATATCTCAAATCTTCCATAGAATACATTTGTGATTTGACTAAATCTTGTTATTTTTTTTCTTTTTTCTATTAAAATCAACATTAAAGTTCAAATGAATAAAAGAGCCGCCAAGTCGCTATACACCGACTCATATGCGTAAACAAGCAGATAACGTCACTCTATATTATTCTCATTTATTACAAAAAATATAATAATTTTACTAATGATTTCTTATAAAAATTTCAATTTCTTATAATTTAAAATAAATAAATAATGTGAACTTAGTTAAGCTAACAACAGTTCGATCTGTATTATCATAGAAGTGAAATACCCTTTTACATGGGCACTTACATTTGTGTCGTTCATTGTAAAAGTGGTGTAACTCCCTATTTTTAAAACCATCTTTTCTTGCCTAATGGTATCACATTTAGTCATAATTTTCAATATAAAAGTGAAGTAACTCCAATAGTTGCATTAAAATCCCAAAGATGAAAACAATGAATGAATGCTTATATTTTTTTCCTACACTATAATTCGCAAAAAGCTCGTTATTCTAAAATTCAGTTACAAGGAGATAATTCACTTTTAAAATGAACGACACATTTCTCGATCAATTTTTATTTTGGTCACACCAATATTTTGATTACCCATTGGTGACGGAAACCACTTACTTAGTGGGGGATATTAAAATATAATAAAAAATAAATAAATTACTTTGTTCTATTTCTCTCAAGAACAATATTACTGAACGATTTATCTATGCATTGGTCAGCAAAAGAATTTATTTCATAGGCAAAAGGTCATCTGAAACACGAAATGTGTTTTTTTAGTCAATTTGGCCAGAATGTTCAGCGTACATGAAAATGTGTCTGTACAAAATGTTATTGTAAATTGTTATGCCAGTACGTGCGAACATATCTGCTTTATTTCCACGAGCCACTCAAACAAGTACCATTGAAAACATGTACTTTGATATATACATTACTAGATAGGTCTTAATTTTGTTGTAATTATATTATACTCGTACAATTAAAATTATAAAATACGACTTTCTAATGAGCCCAAAAACGAAAACGTATATCTGCTGTAAGTTGCTGAGAAGTTAAACAAATAATTAGACATTTTCACTGGAAGATAGATTATGTTATAAGGAGTAACTTGGGCTACTATTATCAATATTAATAATAAATGTGTAAGGGTTGGTCATGGAGTAAGTTACTTTGTTTTCAGAGATATCGTGTTTATAGGCTCTATACATGATACTGAAACTAAATTGACCATTTTCACAATTTTTTTCTGTATGTATGTTCCTTCATAACTCTTAAACGAGTTAACTGATTTTCATGAAACTTGGTAGCTAAACATTTAGACGTTCGGGACACAGGATAGGCAAATTTTTCTTTTTCAACGTGGACGAAGTCGCGGGCGCCAGCTAGTTTTAAAAATAAATTTAAAAAAATAGTGTATGAGAACTGTCCCGTACCGGTTCTGTTCATAATGTTAGTATAGATAGAAGTATAGATAAAAAAAAGGTTTGTGTTCCTCATGTCATGTTTCCGTTGCTTTATGCTGGTGATGGCGGCTGCAACTAAAGTGGGCTGTAAGTAAGGCTTTAAAGTGACTGTTAAGGGTACTGAATTTGGTACAGAAAAATATTTTTGGAATCCTAGAAAGTAATTTTTTTTAAACATTCCACACAGCACCATCTAGTTCCAAATTAAGCAACTATAGGCTTGTATTATGGATACCAGACAGTTAATTTACTTACTACATAGATTACTTTTTTTTTGTAAATGAATACATATTATAGATACAAACATCCATGACTCAGGTACAAAGATAAAATTGTTCACATAAACATTTGCCCCTAGCGGGATTCGAACCCGCGACCGTTTTGTTAACAGCTAGGGTTACCAACCACTAGACCAAACGTGTCGTCAAATTGGATTGCAACTGTAATTTGCATTGACCAAAATTTGTCTGCATTCAAAATTCAAAATATTTATTTCAAAATTGGAACATAAAATTTCTCTTTTTGAATGTCTAAAACTACATGCATTACCAACAAAGTGCCATTTCCAGATAACTGTACATCCGTGATATCTATGACCGTTCGGAATGCGGTCGACATGCCACAATATACCAAGAATCATTTATACACATTATAGAGCATAATACGCAGCAATAAAGTTGAGTTTTAACTATAATGCGACTAACGATATCTTTGTGAAGAGCATGCTTGCATTGACCAATAACACGAGATCTGTGGGTCGTCCTCTAGTTTTCTTTTCGCAGATGTTTTCCTGGAGTCCAGTTAGGTCAGAGGGGTCGTATTATATTGGCGATGCACAAAACCTTTTATGGTATAAGTGTTTGACACCACCACTTGAATTGGCTCCCGGATATTACTTATACGTTATCAGGTTTTGCAGGCGTCAGTCAGACACAAAGGATGCTCAAAGTACCATTTTACTACATCGCTTTAAAATTAAATTTCCTGTGCTAATACGAGTATAAAGACTCCTACGGAAAATCAATGAATGTCAAAAAATAGTAAAAAGAGAAAAACTACTTTTGAAGTGAAAACTTCTTTAGGCGCCTTTCTTTGGGCATTTTTGAGATGGGAAAAAAACCATTGAACTCGGGACCTGTTACTGTAACCGTAACCGACACTTGTGTATATTTTCAGATATTGCGCCATCTACACAATATTATTGAATCTAGAATATGTTAAGTAATAAAACATCCTTGCTAAAACTAAATCAATTAACATAATATTATTTTAATTCAATTAGTTTTATGCTAACAGAGACGGCGCTATTAATTTAAATAAGAACAATTTTTGAGATGGGAAAAAACCATTGAACTTGCGACCTGTTACCGTAACCGACACCTCTGTATGACGATTCATAAAATACACACGTAATCGTTCAAATTTTCACTTCTGTCGGCACCCCCGGAGTGCCACTGTTTTTTTTTTTCGGTGACTTGGTTACAATAAATAAAAATTTAAGTGACTATGGCATGTTAGAAAAGTTTTATTTTAACGTAAAGTCTTGTTGGAAGAAAACTAATTAGAAAAGTTAAGCGGACATTTCAGGTTTTATAACAAAAGCCTTTTTCTGGTAAATGAAATATATGAAATATTGTAATAAACTGTAATAAGTTAGAAATCTTTCAGTTATAATTTATTGTTAGTAGTTATAGTTTCGGTTAATTATCGCTTTCGGAAGAAGAAAGCCATGGCTGAGATAGAGTGATCTGGAATGGCCTCCGCCTTCAAGACTGAAGAAGCACTGTGAAAGAGAGAGAGAGGAGAGAGAGAGATATAAAATAAAAAGTTCACGAACAAACACAAGAGCAGCAAAATGTTCACTACATTCGCTTCTTGCACTGAAATAACTAAACTATACTGCACGCATTATTTATTTCAAACTTCCGATACACTGGCGTTTACAAAAAGCGTCTATAGTTATTATTAATATTTTTTTTACTTAGTCAGATTTTAGAAAAAAAATTAAATTAATATTAACATATTTTATTAATGCTAAATATTCTTTCTCTCAGCCGTAGTTTATTATGGCTTAAATTTTATTATGACTGCTTCTCAATAATTATGATGTACATGCAACAACTCTAGTAACTTGAGATTGCGAATCGCTTGAATCTGAGATTCATAAGTATATAAGTTACTAGCAATCCGCTCCCAGCTTCCTCCAGGATGCATTTTTTTATACATAAACCATCCTCGTTAACCCTCTATCCATAAAGGAAATTCGTATTAAAATCCGTTTGGTGATTAGATCAGAGAAACAGATATGGCGGGTATATACGAGTAACATGTAGAGATCAAGGTTTTAATGAAAAAAATTTATTATTGTTAGTCCCTCGGGAACCTAATCCATCCATATAGGATAAAACATATAGGATACTCTTTAACATACAATTCCTATACATATAGGATATATGTTAATCCAGGTAATAAATTGTATGTGTTCAAATTTCATCTTAAATCCTTTAAGCTGATTTTTCGTGAAAGTGTAACAAGATCTCTTTCTGTGTGGGAAAATCTTCGAACCAGATCCCTATCGACCTTGGGGAGGTCGGTGGGGTATTTGGGACTTCTACCTAACTAAAACCTACGGTGTTTCCTTGGGTCGTCTATGGGTTAGGAGGTTAGGGAACGTTAAGACACGCTACCTTCTCCCGCCAGACGAGGCCTGCACATTGCGCGCCGTGAATAGACGTGCCGGAAACACGTTGTTGTCCGGTTTTGTGATGACGGCGGATGACCTCATGTCCGCCGCCTCCAAAACGAAGCAGCACAAGCCGCCTATTCTCAACTCTCGCAGCGGGTAGTCAACGAGGGGCTTCACTCCTGAAGCATCCCACAGCCTCTTCTCTGCGGCACAGCCTACCGCAGAGTCGGAGGCCGCTTCCTCCTGATACTCTAGGATAACCCTCGCTCGTGTGACCGCTCATCGCTCGTGGGCGGCCCAAAGGGGGTAACAAACACCCCTCCATACATCCATCCTCAAAAACTTTCGCATTTATAATATCAGAAGAATATTAATTCGCCTCTTAATATTGTTTAAACAAACTTATCATTTAAAACAATCTCTTATTCATTTCCGAACACCAATTAAGTCTGAGTCAAGCTTACAACCTAGTTACACGGCGGCTACAGAAAACTTTAAATAATTAAACTCGTGGGACACCGATTACAACGAAATTGAACTCACCTACACCACCAAAAGTTTATGCATTAAAGTTTGAACCGAGTTTAGGTGTTGTTTCACTGTGGAGGATTAATAAAATTTTAGAAGATTAATTATATCTTGTACAATGTTTGAATTAATAAAATTAATTATGGAATCTCTTTCAATGTTGTTTCCTTTGCTATTTTGTATTTGATGTTTACGATATTATTTTACCAGTGGCAGAGAAAGCGAGAGAGGTGATGATAAGGAAAGTTACTCGTGTTTATTACGAGCGCTTGACGGCTCAATAAAATATTTTACTGTAGATATATGTGTTTCTTAAACAGTCCTTGTTATCCTATGTTTTAATCGGGAAAATCAAAGAAATCTATACTGGTAGGTAAACGAAGTTTTTGAAAAAAGGCAAAACTTTTAAACGTCTACTATAAATATTTACTTAAATTACAAATTAAATGTTATTAATTCATTTTGCTAATAATCATGTAGCAATGTTTAGTAAAGTGGCATAAAACATCCAGTATAACTTATTTGATATTGTGTTCATAGCTACTTTTATGGTAAAAAAAAACAATTCCGTTACTGATGGCAGTAGGTTTTAAGTATACATTTGTATTATTCTTATATTAATGTCGTATTGAGTGCTGTGTGACTGTGTTTCAATAATTTTTTATTTTTTTTTAAATGTAATTGAATTCTTATAGCTGTATAACATGTGTATTTATAATTTTTACTTTTATTGTAACGTTATTTCTTTTGATCACAAACATAAACAAAAAAATATTTACAAAACTTAGTTTAACATCGAAGTTCTGCATAATGTTCTTTTATGAGTTACAAAGAACCTTCAATTTATATATGATACCCATGAACGAGAATACGACTTACAGCCAATACTTTATCACAGTTATTTTCCGCGAAATTTGCGCTACTTCGCAATTCCCTATGGATCATTTGTCAGACGGTCCATTCGTATATGCGATTCCCGTGCATTTTTTACACTTGCGGACACTAAAAAATGTGTGACAAAATTGAATCTATTTTGAATAAATTAGAATATTCAATTATACCCATTATGCTAATGGTTATCAAGTAAGTTTTTTAAAGGTATTGTTAAACGCTTTGTTTTTATTTTTTTTATCCTACTGATATTATAAATGCGAAAATTTGTGAGTATTCATCCATGTATGGATGCATTTTTGTTAATCCTTCACGCAAAACTGATTTACTTTTTATGCTGGAAAAATGTTAGGTTTTCGAGGGATCGTCTAAATTTCTAAACTATTAAAAATTGGGCGCCACAGTCTCAGTTATATGTGTCAGTTAGATACTGTACAAAATCATAACAAAGGACATAAAAATTTTTAATAATTATAACTAAAAATAAAACAAACAAACAAAAAATATTTATGTCTTTAAAAATAAACTAATATTTATTAACTAAAATATATACTTTTGATATTCTCAGTTATGAAAGGTTTTAAATAGAATGTCAATGACAAAGCTCTGTCCACAGTCAACAAATATAATAGAAGATAATATAAACATTTCTAAGAAGTAAAAAGTTCCAACTTATACCATTATAAAGTTTTTTTTTTTTATTAATTCAAGGCAGAGCTTGACCTCAATCTCACCTTATATGAGATGCAGAAGCAGCCGAAGGACCACACTTACCTAGTAAATGCCCAATAACCCTAAGGGCCTCTTTCACAAACTACAGGTAAAGTGTTGATTAGTTACTTTTAGATATCATTTTCTGTTATATTGAATTATGCACTCGGTTTACTGCATCATTCGATAGCCAAATTTTAATTATTATTTTCTAATTAATGTTTGGGACGTTTACAGTACAAACAAAGTCCATTATCCCCGGTTACCGGTGACTTTAAATGACAGTTTGGCCTACTTGACGTTTGTGAAAGAGGCGCTAAGTTGTGTATGTGGGAAACTAAGCAATTCGTAAATGTAAAGACTCAAATATATCCAGTCAGTATATTTAAGGTTATACCTATACTTTCGTCTATTTTACGTTAATATTTCATACTATCCTTCGACATGCAATATGATGAATGGAGCTATTTACTTTCGATGTTGACTACGACTATGTCAGTACTATTTATGACTGGGATTTTGGCAGTAACCTATTTCAGACCGAAATTAATTACGAATATTTTTTATGTAAAGGTCGTCCCTTTCTTATCCCTTATCCTTAATCCTTCTATGGTTAGCAACTAATATACTTTGCAAAACATATGGCGTTGTTTGAGTTATAGGCCACGGTAGCCACCTACCATCAAGTAGACCGTCAGCCTGTCTGTCAACCTTAACATAAAAAAGCACCTTAACGTATTTGGATAAAATTTAGCACAGTGATAGTTTATTAGTTGATTAAGATATAGAATACTTTTATCTTGGAAAAATGTTAAGTTCCTGTAAATAATAAATGTAATATTTATTTTAAACAAGCTACAGCGCGTACGAAGGTGTAAATATAAAAGGGTGGTTTTGAAAATGGCATTTTTAATAGTTTAAGCACCTCTTTCACAAACGTCAAGTAGGCCAAACTGTCATTTAAAGTCACCGGTAACCGGGGATAATGGAGCTGATATACCTTTGTTTATACGGTAAACGTCCCAAACATTAAATCAAAAATAATAAAAAAATTCGGCAATCGAATGATGCAGTAAACCGAGTGCATAATTCAATATAACAGAAAATGATTCCTAAAAGTAACTAATCAACACTTTACATGTAGTTTGTGAAAGAGGCCCTGTGTGTGGCAAAAATAACATCTAAGTATAACGAAAAGATTATGCCATTTACTCCTTTGCCATTTAAAGTATCGTATGAGATAAATATACCCTATAAACCTTCAATGTATCTAATTAATTATAATAGCAAGTAGCAGTTAAACATAGCGTCAGTTGGTTAGCAGTTCACGTCAATGTACCGACTCAAGGCCGAGGGATGGCTGCGGTGATTAATCGTTCCTAATGAACCGTTACAGGACCGTCCGGTACATAGATCTGCTGATATTTTACTATGTAGGTACACTCGGCAATATTCGCATTGCTAGTTAAAGAGCTTAGGGCCTCTTTCACCAACTACGAGTAAAGTTTCGATTAGTTACTTTTAGAAGTAATTTTATGTTTTATTGAATTATGCACTCGGTTTACTGCATCATTCGATAGCCGAATTTTTATTATTATTTTCTATATAATGTTTGGGACGTTTACCGTACAAACAAAGATATATCTGCTCCATTATCACCGGTTACCAGTGACTTTAAATGACCGTTAGCCTACTTGACAGATGGTGAAAGAGGCCCTTAGAGTTCAGTTCACATAAAGTAACAGTTTAGTAAAGTAACAGAAAAATAGTAATTTAATAACTTAAAATTTGGAACATTTGGAATAACATTTGGAAGAAAAATTAATAATTTTAATGGAAAACTAGCAGGTCTGCTAAAACGTTGTCCTGATCGCACCCGAAAGAACTCTGTGCCATAAATTAATTTATTTACTTATGATTGAATTAAAAAAATTGTAAGTAATTACATAAAAAAATTGTACACAAAATTATTATAGTTTCTAGAAATATAGTAGGAAAAAATAAAAAAAAAAACACATTGGTTCTTTCTAACTGCTGCGAATTGTTCTAACTGCGAAGTTTTGCAGTTTCAATTCGTTAAAATTGGGGCTCCAATATTTTCGTGAAAAGTACTTGACAGGAGTAAAATAATTCCTTTTTCGTTTTAGGTAATTATTTTATTTGCCTCACACAAATGTACCAGGATATTAAAATATTACATTTATCAGTACAATGTTTGTTTTACCCTCCAAGTGCGTGCAAATACACATGATTCATTATCAAATAAATCAAGTCAAATTATACAATTCAAAATAATTAAATTATGTGTACATAAAAATATCAAATAAAAGAATTAAGTTAATTACACAAATCCTCACACAGTACAATATACCATAACACTTATATCCAAAGACAATCAAAATCAAAATCAATCACCTCTTTGTTCTAAAAACATATATATATTTTATAATCCAAGAATTTCTTCAGAACGTATTTTAACCTATTACTGGGTTAACTCATCGAAATACTACAATGGAATTTGCCTCACAAATGCCAAAGCGGCACATAAAAAGAACGCCTTTGACAGAATCATGGCGGACTCTTGCCTTCACGCGTCAATGGTAAAAGGTAGTAACGATCAACTTCTACTATTTCATTTTAAACTCTAATGGGTTGACGTAGTCACATTTTCTTTAAATTACGTACTTATTATTATGTTTGTTTTGTTTTAAATGACAGTTCTGCTCTACGCATATGTCACTTTTAAATGTTCCATAAAATTCGTAGTGTTTTGTATGGCACGCGGGTTCCATGTTGTAGTAGTTTGATGGGTTAACTCTATTTATATATGCCCGCAACTTCATCCGCGTTGAAAAATGAAAAATAAATCACCTGAAAAAATATCTGACATCTTCCCTTATATCCTTAATTCTAGAATGTTTGGCAGCGCACGCACCTGTGGCGTTGCTTGTGTTATAGGTAAGCATATACATGTCGGTCTCAAAATAAAAAAATAACAAAAATGCTATGAGGTGCAAGAGTTTGACGACTTTCTAGCGCGTGCGTATATGGGCGGGGTCGCGGGGACGTTATGACACGACATCGGTGCCTCGGACGCGGCTATCCAGCGCGGGGGATTTTGATTTTGATTTTGAAACTAAGTTCACACTCTCACTAAATAGTCCCATCAATTTTATCTCCGGGTTCAAGCTAGATTGGCTAAAGCCCTTCATATTTATTAAAGTGAATATACACAAGTTTTATTTGCGAGAGGAGACGTGTATGTGTCAAGTGTTAGAGTACAAAGAAACTTTTTCTGGCTCACCCGCTTACACACAACACAACGGATTATGCCTCAGGGCGACAACCTCACAGGCACGATGACGTGTTAAAATTTATCATATACACTATTCGTACGTAGAACCGACGCAAAATATGATTTACATAAAGTTAAGGCGAGGTCTCTTACACCGAACCAGACTTATTAAAATCACTAAATCTTTTTTTTTATCTTATTACTAGCTGGTGCCCGCGACTTCGTCTGCGTTGAAAAAGAAAAAAATTGCCTATCCTGTGTCCCGTACGTCTAAATGTTTATCTACCAAGTTTCGTGAAAATTACATACATACATACATATTTACATACATACATACATACATACATACATACATACATACATACATACATACATACATACATACATACATACATACATACATACATACATACATACATACATACATACATACATACATACATACATACATACATACATACATACATACATACATACATACATACATACATACATACATACATACATACATACATACATACATACATACATACATACATACATACATACATACATACATACATACATACATACATACATACATACATACATACATACATACATACATACATACATACATACATACATACATACATACATACATACATACATACATACATACATACATACATACATACATACATACATACATACATACATACATACATACATACATACATACATACATACATACATACATACATACATACATACATACATACATACATACATACATACATACATACATACATACATACATACATACATACATACATACATACATACATACATACATACATACATACATACATACATACATACATACATACATACATACATACATACAGAAAAAAATTCTAAAAATCGTCAATTTAGTTTTAATGTCATGTATAGAGCCTATAAACACGATATCTCTGAAAACAAAGTAAATTACTCCATGACCAACCCTTACAGATTTATTATTAGTATTGATTGATTAAGTAAAGAAAGAATTGAAAGTAAAAGCAATAGACATCGGTTTTATTTCTAAGGACTTTCATAAAACAAGAGCTGTTTTTTCACGTTGTAACTGGCTTCTGCTGGTAGTTACAATTGTCGAGTATATGACTCGTGGCCGGCAGCGTGGTCGTCCCATTTCCAAGCTATAATGTCAAGAGGAAATTGTAGCGCAAATTGAACACTTTAGAGCCCTCAGTAGCGTTCTCAAATACTACCGAAGTACTCTTTTGTTCTGACTATAAACAGCTATTTTATTTGCATCCATAATAATTAACTCCAAGCTAAACATATTGTGTTTCTATTAGCCGCACCTGTAACTTTGGACTATTCATACTTTGGACTGTAACATGGAAGTACCAATTCATTGCACTTAAATTGTTGCACATATGAATAATAATAATAATTTTGAAAAATTGATGTTTTTACCGTAAGTAATAAAATCCTTTTCTCCATACGAGTAAATATAATACAGCCTAAGGACGTTGGACATAGGCCTCCCCCCACAATTTTCCAATAAGACCGGTCAGAAGCAGCCTTTTTTTTTTTTGAGGAGGGGAAATTACATTTATTTATTTATTTATTTATTATACAAGGCCCCCAACGAGGCAGACATCCAACTGTAACACACTGCTCAAAACAATCAGCACAAGGCGGATGTCGCCGCAATTATAGGAAGCTCAGCATGCATCAATACAAGCTCCAAGCAACATCCTATGTACTACCTAAATCTAATCTAATATAATCTTAAAAGGGAATAAATAATTGAAATATATATTGTATAGTGTTACATTACATGTCACGTCCATCAAATAAATAATAATCAACAATAATCCAATAAAGTCAAAAACAAACACACAAACAAAAAAATTACAAATTAAGATAAAATGTCAGGTGTCGGAACCACGGACGAGGATGACTCTTAATTTTCGACGACGCATCACTGTAAGGGTCAATTTCATGCCTTAGGGAGTTCGCATGACCCATAATTCGATTTAGTGGCGAAAAACGGCCCAAGTTTGTTCTGAAATGGTTCAGTTGGAAAGGTGTATATCTGCCCGGTCGAGGCGCTCGTCGAGGAATACTAAAGTTTATACGCGACAAGAGTTCGGGCGAATCGACTGTCCCCTCAGTAATTTGCAGAAAAATAGGACGTCCAATTTACGCACTATCCCTCGTCGACGGGGACAGTCGACGAGGAGTGTGGGACTCGCCCGGTGAAGTGACTTATCACCGGGAATACCCACTAAAACCCCCCCGGGTTCCACCAACAGCGGTGATGTGTGGGTCCGAGACGATCAGCCGAGGCTCTATTCTTGGATCCCCACCCACCGCTAAGTTCTCTTCGAACCCAGCTCAGGGCGATGGTTTCGCCTCACTTTAAATGTGGCGGCCCACTGGAATGCCGTGAGTCGCCACCCGTCCGGTCAGAAGCAGCCTGGATCCACCGTCGATCCGCGGCCTTTATCAGATCGTAAGTCCACCTTGTGGGTGGACGTCCTGCGCTGCGCTTGCTGGTCCGTGAGCTCCACTCGAGAACCTTCGCACTATGTGTCCTGCCTACTGCCACTTCAACTGATCCACCGGCTTATGTCGGTAACTTTCGTATGTCTACGCATCTCCTCATTTTTGATTCAATCTCGCAGTGTAACTCCGAGCATAGCCCTCTTTATAACTCGTTGAGCGACAATAAACTTTCTAATGAGGCCACTAGTTAGAGACCACGTTTCAACAAAGGCAACACTCGTCATAAATTTTTTTGTAAATTAATAATCATAAACTTGCTTTTGAATTGTATTAGTTCTTATATACGTAGTCGAAAAGTAATTTCCTTATAATTATGTATAATAATAATATCATTAAAATAACCTTTTAATAGTAGTTTTGTTGAATTATTTCAATGGTGGTCTAACATTTTAATAAACACTTTTCGTACAACATGCATGCATAGAAAGAAAAAAAAAAACATCAGCCATAAATCCCGCAGACTATATTTCGACCGCGATCACAATTTGCAGCAATCACGAAAGCACTAAACTATTCGCAGTAGCAAAAACAAAAAGGAACGATAATAAAAAATAAAAAAAACCAAAGAGAAAATCGATTCGTCGGGTCTTCAGTCAAACAAATTCCGATAGCAATTTTAAAGGGAAATGTCGGTGGATAGCTAAATTCGCTCGAACGTGCTCGACTTCAAGGAAAAAAGTGGAAAACTCCCCTGACCACAGATATTTCAACAAACAGTGTTAATACAACTTTTTGTTTTTTTTTTTATGACAAACTATGAACAATCGGTCCAATAATTTTTTATTTTATTCATAACAAACATACAAATCCTCTCTTTATAATATTAGTATATATTTAGATTAGGTATATCATTAAAACTTTGGATTCTGACGTTCTAGAGACGTCAGACTCCGACGTATGAGTTTTTTTTCTTATCTTTATGATAATAGATTATATTATCTTCACTACATAGATAAAGGTTTTAGTATATAACTTCAACGCAGACGAAATCGCAGGCACCAGCTATCTACTAAAAATAAATATACAACCCCTGAAAGTTTTATAACATCAAATATTTTAGGCGTCACATATTGCTTTACATATTTAGTCAGGCGTTACACATCCCTTACTTTTAACGTGGGCGAAGTCGCGGGCACCAGCTAGTATCTTATGTTATATCCACTTGATGGTAAGTGGCTACCGTCGCCAAACACAACGAATGCTACAAGTGCGCTGCCGACGACAGTATGGTTAAGGATAAGCATAATATAGAAAATTTTTATAAGGATCTATATTATTCTAAACTAGCTGATGCCCGCGACTCCGTCTACGTTGAAAAAGAAAAAGTAGCCTATCCTGTGTCCCGTACGTCTAACTGTTTATCTACCAAGTTTCATGAAAATCAGTTAATTCGTTTAAGAGTTATGGAGGAACATACATACAGAAAAAAATTCTAAAAATTGTCAATTTAGTTTCAGTATCATGTATAGAGCCTATAAACACGATATCTCTGAAAACAAAGTAACTTACTCCATGACCAACCCGAAACAGATTTATTATTAGTATTAATTGCTGTCATGGAATCAGTCAGTCAGTGCACTTACTGTGTTTTTATACTATACGTAGCGTAGACGACGAAGGATGCTTCGGAATCGCCTTAGAAAATTGCTTATATACGTATAACGGCGAGATATCATCAGTAGTTATAAGAACTGTCTGAAAGTATGACCCTTCAATAAGGATGCATTTTAAAATAATGGGTTCATTTGAAAAAAAAAATTTGAAACTTGAGGTCATAATTATGTAAAATTATTTGTATTTTAAACGTGAACATTTTTTAAAATTTATAACTTATTCTTTTTATAGTAAAGAGTAAATTTTGCAAAGAATTGATTCTAGCTGCTGCACATAGCATATTTTATCAAGAGGTCGTAGTTCGACAAATTGTGCTCATAAGCACTTAGCATTTTTATACGATAGATAAAGTAGTTAGCTATTCACTAACTATAATATGATCGACGAAAATATTACTCGCATGTTAACACGACCCTGTCCATGACACAGACACATCTTTTTTTAAACTTTTAAATTTGAAACTCAGCATAGTAAATATTTTAAAATATAAAAATAGCAATAATTTTGAACTGCGATATAAAAATTGAACGAGAATCCATTCTGTAGAAATGTATTATTTATTAGTTATCGCGATATTTTGCATCGATATTACATTACCAAGTTTGAAAGCAATCACCGTTTTCTTTAAATTCATATTGAAATAGAACGTTGTATCTTCTTTTCAATGAAATGTATACTTTTCTCAGAAAATTAGATAGAAATCTGATATTGATCTAGCTTTCTTAAGTAAAAATGTGAATATACATAAATCACCTTTACTTTACATTTTATTAAGTAGGTATAATGAATTCGATATATTTTATTTGATTGAGGACTCGTTTTTATATGCATTACTTGAAATTGATTCTCAAACTTTTCATAACCTACGAGTATTATTTTATTCTATTTCGGTAAATAAAGAAATAGGTATTCAAATAGTGAGTATTTGAAGAAATATAAGTCAAATCCGAAAAAGGATCATTCAATATTAAATATCATCTCAAGATTAACTCATAAAAAATAATGCTTATATTTGTCACTAAAAAAAATGTTTCATAAATACTTATTTTGTAATTTTTTTTTGTATAACGATTTTCTTATGTTTTGAGTAAACATTATTTTTAAATAAAGTTACTTATCCCTAATTTTATACACATTACAATAGCCCACACCATACAATTTATTTGGGAGTTATCGTAAATAAGCAGCGTAGAGATAAGGAGCGCCATCTTACATGGGTGTTAAACTGAAAAAGTGGCAACTAAATCCGATAAAAAGAGATGGCGCTAGTGTGAACAGAGAGAGTTTCTGAAAGTATAGAGAGTATGGAATGAATGTAGCAGTAGTTGACGGAGTGAAGTGCGCCGAGTTGAATTTTGGTTTAATTGTTTACTGTCACTAGCCTCACCAGCGCCACCAATTTATCGTCTTTCGACGGACACTTTTAATACTCACAGATTGTCCTCCTTATCTCTACGCTCCTTAATCGTAAATTAAAAACTACGCGCTAGAAAATAATTTCAAGCGGTCTCGCACCAACGCGACTTGCTTGATGCAGCCATATCCGCCTGCGCTCCACAACCCACTGTCGTTCAAAATTGCACCCGTGTGAAGCCGGGAGCGGGTGGCTATTTATTAATATGTATCAATAGTTTCAAATCTAATGATAGGTACTCCCTAAAACGTCTATAACACAGTTCGGAAACGCTCAGTATATCTATAAATAATTAATAATGTTTACTAAACTCTCGAACATGTGGACTTAATAAATAATTGGAAACCTGAGTAGATTTGCTTGGTAGAATTATATTGATAGACGTTGCCATTTTAATACTTTGTACATTTGAAATCAAGGCGGACGTCTAACTGAGCGTCAATAGGTCTCAATAGGGTCCCAAAATAATATGATAAACATATTATTTTGATATTTTATCATATTATATAGAGCAATAATAATATAATAGAGCCGAGGTTCAAAAAATATGTATGTCTTTCAACGCTGCAAAAGATGAAGCTGTTTGAGATATATTTTTTATACTAAGGTCTAGACAGGGTGAGGTCCTTTTGATGTTAGTACTATACAAACAAATTTTAAAATGTCCAAAAGCAGCTGTCGATTCCTGATCGAAATTAAATTTTACATGTGTCTTTTCATTAATGCAGCACTGATGATTGCGCAATGTATCGCCCTATTACAATCTTACCCGTTTTGGACAAAATTGTTGAAAAGTATGTGTGTAATAAAATTCAAAAGTTCTATTCAAATAATGGCATCCTTTCTAGTCAACAATATGGGTTTCAGGCGAATAAAAGTACAACGCAGTTATTGTCCCGCTTCACGGATGAGGTTAACAGTTATCTTAACGCCAGAAAGCATGTTTTGTTGGTCTTTATAGACTATGGAAAAGCCTTTGATACACTGCGGCATGATCTTCTAATTGAACGGCTAGAAAATAGTGGTATTAGGGGCAGATTATTGGATTGGTGTAGGGATTACCTTAGCGAGCGTTGTTTCCAAGTAAAAGTTGCAGGAACACTCAGTAGAATTGTTGACGTAACTGAGGGAACAGCTCAAGGATCAGTCCTTGGACCTTTGCACTACCTTACGTACGTCAATGATCTTGCTAATGTCATCCAACACTGCAAAATTTATCAGTTTGCTGACGATACCTGCTTATTGGCAGCCGACGAAGATCCTTTGGCCGCACAAAATATGATACAAATGGATTTTACAGCAATATGCAAGTGGTCGCATGACTCTGGGCTGGTACTAAATGCCGACAAAACAAAACTTATACACGTTCGGTCTAGTCATAAATATTATTCTGGTGAAATTAAAGTGGTAGCCCATAGTCATGTCTGTCTACACACGATAAATACACAATGTACTAATACATGCATAAACATTGAGCAAGTGGCTGAACACAAATACTTGGGCCTAGTAATTGATAACAGGTTTAATTGGGCGAAACACATAGACAATATATGTAATAAACTTAGAGCAGTATTAGCTAAATTTTATATAATTAAATACAAAGTACCTAGTGACATATTGTTGACTATGTATAAAGCCTTGGCTGAGAGCATATTGTCTTACGGGTTGAGTAGCTATGGTCGCACTTATAAAACGTACCTAGATCAAATATATAACATCCAATATAGATTGCTAAAATTAATAGTACCTCTCAAAATTAAAAATAAATATAGTGAGGATCCCATGGGACTCTTTAAGTACTGTGGAGTGATTCCTATTCACAAAAAAGTCGACTATACATTACTCACGGAACAGTACTTTCGCGAGGAAATTCAAGTAGTCAAAAGTCACACAATAGTCACTAGAAGGGTCACAAATAAATTATTATATAAACCACAATTTGTTAATGAGTATGGCAAAAGAACATCGCAATATATAATTCCCCGTTTAATTAATAATTTACCTATTAATCTAAAAAAAGAAATTACACAAAAAAACATTAAGCTTACCTTAAAAAAATTTTACCTAAAATAAAATATAACTATCCTCTGATCTGAATATAAATGCCTGCATAATGGGACACCCTGTGTAGCGAGTTGCACGCACACGGAGCGTACCGATGCCTCGCTCGAGCGGTTTTCTTCATTTTTTATTGCATTTTGTATTTTTTATGCAATTCAGTTGGTTAGGCATGTTGATGTTTTGAAATATATTTATGGTGTAGTGTTGTTAAGTGTTGTTATGTATATTGGAATGTATAATAATTATATAAGTGTGTCATGAAATGAAATGTCTAGACAAACCAGTAATGGTTTACAGATGTTGTTATTATATTGTGTGTAAACTTGTATTAGATAATAAATAATAAATAAATAAAAAAAAATAGCTAATTAAAAGTTAAAAAAAAGTAATGTTCTGGCTGATTCTAAAATTGCTAATTGTATGACGTAAAAACAGACCAAATAAGAACTATAGACAGATTTTTACGGACAACATAGTGAAGCCGGTTTGCTAAACATGTGTCCGTAGGTTGTTTATTGTATTGAGATTTGTTTTTCAAAGCTATAACCTCAATTTTTGTTTATTATTATTGAAAATATTGGTTTAATTACGTGTGAAATGTGTCCCTATCCTTCTTTTTATTTATTAAAACTAGTTTTCACTACGCAATTGATCTTTCGTTTTTATTTTATCTGAGGACGATAAGAAATAATTTTGATCTCGATTTTATAAGACTTCAAAAAAATTTTATAACTCCAAATTAACAATTGTGATCAATGTTCCGGAAGGCTTATAAAGATATGATCCAGCGAGGAAGGAGATTTTCAAACGCTCACCCTCATCTTAAAACGAAAGAAAAGATTTCAGACAAACCGCGTTCCCCGGTTCGAGTTAACTGCAGGTGATTTGTACGAACAATTTCTCCGAGTGTATTGTTGACAAAGCGAAGCAAGATCAGAAGGGGGTCAATATTATTATGATTGGGTGATATACCTTAATTTATTATTATTAAATAGGGGAAAAATGTACAAAAGGAAGAACCCCTCCTTAATAACTAAACTTAGAAGAAAATAATGAAGAAATTGTGTATTCAATTTATTGGTTGGAACATTTTAATATTCTGACTCGCAAATTAGATTTCAAGTTGTTATTCTCATGTTTACCAAATTGTTTTGTCTCCTGCTCGCATTGATCGATTGTTCTGGACAGTTTCTAACCCTCGGCGTCCGACGCAAAAACCATGTCCGTGTGTGTCCGTATATCTATGTGTCTCTCTGTGGAATAGTAGCTGCCAAACCGTTAGACCTATTTTGATCCGGTTTTCTGGTGTAAAAGCTGACTTAATCGAGATTGTTCTTAGTCTTAGCTATAATTTAAGAAGATCCTCTGCGGGCGTTGGAAGCCCATTTCCTAGATGAAGAAAGGATGTCACTAACTTCCACATGTTCGATTGATGTGTTTGGTATACTGTTACTTCGGTGGTATTTCCATAACAGGTAACCTTCACGTGATGCTGCCGCATCAAGTATTCTGCAGAATAACCAACTCCTCAGCAACTTATAGCAGACTTAGAGCGTGTTTGGTTTGGGCTCAATATTCCGATTCCGTTTTAGGCGTATTTTTTATGTGCCGCTTTGACATTTGTGACGCAAAGGCAAAAAAATATCTTAGGATCCCATGGGATCCTAGACATGGGAGCAAAGTGAAGGCAGGGCAAATTCCATAGCTGTAGTACTCCGATGCCCAGAAGTAATGATAGGGGAGCCCACGATACTAAATGTGGAGTTACTCGAGCGTCGTGGGGACCTAATGGGTTTTGAAGATTAGATGGTAGGAAGAAAAAAAGGTTATACGACGATTCCCTTTTCAACGGTGGGGTGAGTATCCACAGGGGTTCAAAAGTTTTTAGACGCTGTATTAAGAAGAACCTTCCAAATAATTGTCAGATTAAGAATCAGCACGATCAGAAATTCAGGTTGATCCGTCTCTATGAAATCCCCAAAATAGCCAAAAATTGTTTTGCATTTAAAAAACTGCCACGAGCTTGCGTTACATCCGAATCGTCTGTATTTTAAATGGGAGCTCAGTTTGGGTTCACCTAACATCCCCTCTGAAAATCTGACGCTCTCGAGTAGTATTTAAATTTTTACCCCAACCCCCACCAACCTCACCATCCAAACCGGTAGATTAACACATATCCGTTATAGGAGTCACGTGTGGGATATACATTGGTAATATCTGACTCGCTCGAGTAAATCCAAAAACCCCCTCTTGGGCTCCCTTACTATAATAGTCTGCTATGCCGCCGAGGTGATAGACATATATATAGTGGTTTATGAGGAGTTAGCGGATATTAAGTGTGTGAATTGAAACAATTTCCTTAATAAATGAAGACGTAAAAATCTCATTTAACAATGAGATAGCTCGAACAATAGAGACATGCGGCTGTACAAAGAAAATAAGGTGCGAGCGAACAAAAATATAAAGAAATGTCTTGAATAATTAATGTCGGGGAGGTGGGAACATTTACTGTGGCTTTAGTTAAAGTGATTCAGAGTTTCAGCCGAGGGCGTTTGCTTAAGACCGTTATTATTCTTTCACCTTATTTAACATCGACTTACTGAACGAGGACAGTATTTGGATGCATAATCTCCTTCAAATATAAGGCTTGCTTGTTAATGTTGAAAATATTACTTAATAGTGGCTATAAAACCTTTTTTATTTAAAAAATCAATTTTTTAATTTTATTTTATTTAGAATAACAAACAATTGTACAATGTGTAATAGCTACAATCAGCACTGTTATCCACAAATTAATATATACAGAGAAAAATTACCACAACTTTAGATAACACAAATTAATATTTACAAAGAAAAATTAATAATAAACAACAAAAATTAAAAATTAATAAATGGTTGACATAAGTGAGCTAATAACTTACATAGAATAAACGTGCTTTCTAGCTAAATAAAATATCACCATTTCTTTTACTTATAAAACGTTACTTCAATATGTAAATTGGATTCCATGAAAACGTACCTCTCGTCACCCAATCTTTTGTTCCCAAAACGGCGGTTATTTTTTTCTCATTCAATTATTACAATATTTGTGGAAACAGTGTCTTATTCATAAAATGTCACTCAAGCAGCGGCGTTCAAGTGTGCTCGGAAAAAAGGGGTTTTCTTTCAAATGATAAATGGAAGGGACAACAAATTTGCTTTGTAGAAGGCGTCCTCGACAAAGGCCCCAACCAAACAATGGCAATTTCGTGATGTTTACAGTTTTTTCACTGGAAACTTTTCTTAAGGAAATTACCCCATTGTGCGAAGTGGCAGGAAGTAAATCTAATCATATTAACTGTCTTTCAACTTTAATGAAATCGCTTCAAAGTTTTCTATCTTTATTCTTTGGGAATCACGTGTTTCATTTACATAACACATTATAAAATTGCCTATTCTCAATGATTTTTTAATTAAAACATACATACATACATACATACATACATACATACATACATACATACATACATACATACATACATACATACATACATACATACATACATACATACATACATACATACATACATACATACATACATACATACATACATACATACATACATACATACATACATACATACATACATACATACATACATACATACATACATACATACATACATACATACATACATACAGAAAAAAATTCTAAAAATGGTCAATTTAGTTTCAGTATGATGTATAGAGCCTATAAACACGATATCTCTGAAAACAAAGTAACTTACTCCATGACAAACCCTTACAGATTTATTATTAGTATTGATTTTTCAACGCGAAGTCGCAGGCACCAACTAGTCTTAATATAATGAGAGATATTGAAATTGCGGGTAAAATCCAAATGGGAATTCGTAAGAACTTCTGTCTCAATCGCTAAGTGTAAATTAAATTATATTAGTCAATAGAGACTTAAAGGCGATGGAATCTAATTTCTTAGAAATTCCTCCGACCCCATAGCGACTTTTCCCAATTCAATGCACCCCTGAATTCTCCTGTTAAATGAATTCTAATGTTTATGGTTTACCAAGTTTTTCATTTACTGTAAGTGTTTAAACGAATTTATATTTAACATTTCCTTATAAGGTATCCTTTTTCAAAAGATAACGTCGGCAGACAGTCAGACGGTTCATTCCAAAGTTTATCCTGCCTGGAATCGAACCTGTAATCCCTAGAACAGCATTAAACCAAGCACCTTAACCACTCATCCAACGGGTTCGTCGAATTTTTAATCACAAATTTTTATTGTAATATTATTAGGCAGAAGAGTTTCATTGCTTGCTTTTTCTGAAACCTGTTTCATTTGAAAATTTTTTTTACATAATATCAACCCAATTATTCTATAATTTAACATTACCTTAGAGGGTGAATGAAAAGAAAAAAAAAAGGCAGAAGGAAAGCTAACCAAAAACAATGTAAAAGGTGGGTCGGTAACTGAGAGTGAACCGGGCATTACCGAGAAAAACCAAAATATGTGGCTGAACCGGTTTAGTAGTCACCCTCCTCAACATTTATGCCTTGGCGTGCAAAACCGCGAGGCACTGCTAGTTGTTTTAATAACTGGTGGTATCCATTTTGTCTTAGGACACAGTGCATACCATTAATTATGACTCTGCTAGTTTGTTTCAATATTCTGATTATAACCGTGACTTGACCATTTTGAAAATATAAGACACGACAAAACTGTAAAGTTAAGCCTTGGCTATTGCTCCTTAAAATTCAACTTACTAAGTAATCAAGTTGAAGGTTGCGTCACGATTAAGTGTTAACCGCAATTTAATGGGCCTTTTAGGCCCTTTGAGTAAAAGTTTTCAAGAAGCGCGACGGGCGACGTCTAGGTTATTAGATGATACAAGTCCTTTGTTATGATTTCGTTATGTAATCTGATTTTTTATTTATTTAACTAAATTACATACATACCTTCCTCATTAAACGAAGTCGAAGGCACCAGCTAATAAATGGTAAAATATAAATTAATATATCTAATTATGGTATATTATCCATTCTATATACTATATACTATTCACTAGCTGGTGCCCGCGACTTCTACCGCGTTGAAAAAGAAAAAGTAGCCTATCCTGTGTTCTGTACGTCTAAATGTTTATCTACCAAGTTTCATGAAAATCAGTTAATTCGTTTAAGACTTATGGAGGAACATACATATATACATACATAGATATAATATACAGAAAAAAATTCTAAAAATGGTCAATTTAGTTTAAGTATCATTTATAGAGCCTATAAACACAATATCCCTGAAAATAAAGTAACTTACTCCATCACCAACCCTTACAGATTTATTATTAGTATTGATTGAGTATTGATGATACCTAGAGAACAGACATTTTTTTTAGAAAAACGGTTTTATCTATTCTGGTAAAGTGTATGCAAAATTTCATAATGATTAGGTGAGTAGTTAAGGCGTGAAAATGTTATTTTCACATTTATAATATTAGCTTGAATTTCTTTTTATAAGACAGTTCTTTCTTAGACATAAATTTGGACTTATTTTTACAAGACATATAATATATAGGCGAGTTATATTTGTTCCCTGTTAGCCGACTTATTTATGTTAAATCATTGTTGGAAGCCAAGTAAACAAAGCGTTTTTGTATTCAAAATCTTACAAATGACCTCTTGTCTTTCCCCGGTTTTGTTTACTGGCAGGTACAGTTACAACCCTGATAAATGGGATCGTTCTATCATTTCGCCCCTTTTCGACGGAATTTCCAAATATTCTCTCCGCCGAGTTGTACGGACAGTGTATGAGAGCTGGCGAACTGAAACAGATGTTTTTGTAAGTTAATGCCCCCATTTTATCTTCGTATTACAAACGTGTTTTGCCATTATTATTTTTTTGTGTCGGCGTAAACGAACTGTAGTCCTACAGTTAGTAAGCTGTAGGAATCAGGTATATTATTTTTTCCTAAGCGATCTCGACAAAGCTTCTAAATAGACGCGGAAAGCGCGTTAATTCAAATGTATTTGTACTATGTAAGCATTAGGTCTACATCTTTTGTCAATTGGCTAGTTAGTCAAGAGAGAAATACAAAATACAATGCCATTATAATAACCCGGACAAGAAACACTTTTATTCTGTTAAACAACAAACGGTTCCCATTTTAATTTGAGTTTACCTTGGGCCGAATATTGGTTTGCTGTTTCCCAAATTTGTTATGATGAAATTCCCTAAGTAAATATTGTCTATCAAATCAATTTCATTTGTTCTGAAATGATTCGTTTTAAATAAATTTTTGTACGACTACATAATATATTTACCGTGAGATTTTTTTTAATTAAAAACTTCTATGGGCTTTGTAGTGTTTGTGTATAGATACGTTATAGATATAACTAAATCATAGTTATATACACTATCTCGCGTTCATTGTATATGATGGCCACACCGACGGTGACAACACCGATGGGGACAACACCGATGGGGACAACACCGAATGTTGGACACACTGAATGGCGGTCACACTGAGGGGTTGCGTGGGCCGGAGCCGGGAGTGAGACATGGAAGTATATTGTACCTTGGAGAGTGGACGCGTGTCTTATCGGATATACAGTGAACTACCGAGCTAGTGTCACCCAGATACTACAGGCTTAGTTGGACATATGTTTGGGAGCAACAAATTGGATATTTTATTGGATAAGGAAAATTGGACTACGTAGAGGACACAGTTTTCTTAGGAATAACACTGGACTCAAAGCTACAGAGAGACGTTAACGGGAAGACTTAGTTCAGCGGCATAGGCTGTCAGAAAAATTCGTCAATTAACCGATGTAGCTACAGCTAGGCTTGTATACTTTAGTTACTTTCACAGTATTATGTCATATGGCATTCTATTGTGGGCTCAAGCCGCAAACATTCAGACCATCTTTGTGTTACAGAAGAGGGCAAATCGATCTATATATAAATTGCGCAGTAGTGATTCCCTGAGAGAATTGTTTAAAGATATTACATTCTTACGCTACCCTCTCAGTATATATTTGAAAATATAATGTATGTGCGTAGGAATGCATCTCATTTCGTTAAAAATTTCGATATTCACAGCTTTAACACAAGAAATAAAAATAAAATAGCACAATCACAATCTAGATTGAGCAAAATTAGAAACTCATTTGTGGGAAACTATATACAATTCTATAATAAATAAAACAGAAATTTAAGATTTTGATAAAGAACACTCTATGTACCAAAGGTTTACTATAAAGTACAACACTATATTAATGATAAGCATGTCTGGTCTGTGATTGCTCCAACACAACACAAAAATTAATAATAATGACGTATGTATGTATTTATTGTAAATGACTATATATGCTTGTAAGCAATATTAAAAAAAAATTAGAACGTGTTGTTGGGAGTTTCTTCGCAGCTTTTTCTTCCAGCGCTAACACATTCCGAAGCTTACATGTAGTTTCAGACATTCAAAAAGAGAAATTTTATGTTCCAATTTTGAAATAAAAATATTTTGAATTTTGACGCGACACACGACATGCGACTATGCGACACACGACATGCGACATGAGTCACGAGACATGACACATGCAATCTTGTATGAAAAAATAAACTATCCAAACATTTTCTTTTTTGTAAAGCTGTCTAACGACTGACATGTTTTGTTTTTATGTTAAGGTCGGCAGACATGCTGACAGTCCACTTGATGGTAGGTGGCTACCGTCGCCTATAACACAAGCAACGCCGCAGGTGTTGCAAGTCTGTTCATTTTCCAGAACATCACTTTATGCATTTCACAACATCCAAAAGCCAAGTTTAGTTGAATTAATGAGTAACGTTCTAGGATTTAATTAACATATTATTTGAATCTCTGAATTACTGCTGTTATTCTGTTAGTAGGTAAATAAATAATTAAAATCTCAATTCCGTATTAAATTAATTATAGTTTAGATGGTTCTGGTGTTTTATTGTAGAAGCAGCATCTGGGATGGCTCCGGCTGTCAACTACAAATGCCTCGCGGAGAAGGCGAACGAGCTATACGGTGACACACAGTATTGAAGAATGGAAAACAAATATTACCTACTATCTATATTGAATTACTTAAGTACTGTACTAGTGTTTTATTCAGTACTTCAGTATTAAAAAACTTAAAATGTTTATGTTACTGCTTATCTGTGTTTATAGAAAGTTATAGTGAATTATAGAAAGGTTTGTTCTTTTACATTAGATTTGGACAATTTAACAATATTTCAGACAAAGTAACCTTAAGAAATGTCAAACCATCACGGTTTTTTTTTAATTAATTTTCAATGTCAATTGTCAATATCCAGTTGTAATTAATAAAAAAATATTAACTAACATCTCATTGAGTTCATTCTAATGAGCCAAACGCGCAATTATATTGTCTGATACACAATTTAAACTTCTCCCTTTTGCGTTGTGCGTAGGGGGTTAAAATACCAACGTAAAAACGTACGTTTGGTATTTTTAGTTGTTAGTAGAGTTGTTGATATTGCAGATGTAAAAGAAAACGTCTGAATTTAACCTATACTGTCTACAAGCACTCTTCAAAGACTTGTAAGGTTATGTCAATTTGCTTTGACCTAACGTTGTAGACTGTAAAAAAATCATACCTCCTTAAAAGGAGGAGAATAAGGAAGAGATTATTAGCTGAAATTGTTCGTTATTCTGTGGGTCCGTATGTCACAGTCTCGAAGGAGAGCTTGCATCGCCGCTACACGACTCTTCCGCAAATAGTTCGCTCGGGTTGAGAGCTCGTTGTTATAAAAACTAACTCGAACCGTTCCACGACATTTTAATATTAATACCGAGAACTTTTCAGCTTGGGTATTCCTGTTTTTCTTATGTTAAAATCGACAGACAGGTTGACGGTCTTTTCTAAAAAATATTGTGTAGATGGCGCAATATCTGACACTTCAGAAATATTCTAAAATATTTGAAAATAGAACGTAACGCATACCGTGTGACAATTTTGATTTTACTCCCATAGATTAAGGGATTTTACTCCCATATTCTTAAGGAAAAGAAAATAAAAACTCTAAAAAGGAATTTTACTCTAATAAAAAGGAAGCTGAATTTCAACGTATATATTTTTTTAATCTTCCAAAAAAACCTATCTTGCACAAAACATTACCAGCGAGATATCCTTTAAACAACCTTGTACTAGTTCACAAGTTGTGTTAACAATGCCTTAATACTCTTTATTAAGTAGCAACTTAATAACTTACTTCGCAAGTACTTACTTAATGCCATTAAGCAACTTAGTTGGTGTTTAATGGAATATATTAGGGTGTAGTTACGTTTTTATTAGTATGTTTAAGGAATAGAGGATAATGTTGTATCACATGGCTACCAGCCCAAGTGGAAATGAATTTAGAAATTATTTTAAAGGGTAAAAAAGACGTTTTAAAGCTTTTAACAAAAAGTTTAGATAGGCTTTAGAAAATCGTAGACTTCGATGCCTTTTAGATAGAAAATTTGATTGTTTAAGTTCGTGTCTTTTTAATTTATTTTATTTTTTGGAGTTTACTCCTTAAGAATAGATTTTCATATAAAAGCCCGGGGTATGATAATTTATGGAAGTAAAATCAAAATTGTCACATTGTATGCGTTACGTTCTATTTAGAATATCTTAAGTTTCAGAGGCATCTACACAATATTTTTTTTTTAAAAAAGAACAATGTTGTTCTTTCGGCGTGTTCGAAATGTGAAAATTTAAATGTATTTTCACATTTCGTTCGTAAGGAGTAAACTAGCGGCAGTAACAGTTCTCTTACCGCAGACCACCACCGTAAAAATAACAGCCAGGGTGAGTAAGGGATGCCTAAGTCCACTCAGATTTATATCAATGTCATTTTCCAGCACGAACCTTGCTCGCGCGAACCTGGGGCAGTCCACTAATAGGTGCGGAACGGTTTCCGCTATCCCATGCCCGCACAAGCAGTCCGGACTGGAACCCTTTTTGATCCTGTGCAGATAATCTGCAAACCCACCATGTCCCGTGAACACCTGCACCAGCGTTGGTGACAGCTGTAGTTTACGTATCATCCTCTACGCAGCCTCAGGCATCCGGTAAAAACAGTTTGGTGCCCGCAGCAGTGGCGCCGTCTCTGTACATTTCTCCCCACAGGGCGACGGTGCCCCTTAACATAGGACAAGGGGCATAGACATAGAGAGGCATAGACAAGGCGTGTCGCCTTAACCTGCCAGTTAAGGACAAAGAATTAATAAGAGATAGTGAAATGTACTCTGGCTACGAAATATCGAGTACTTATAGTTTGGATTACTGAACTCACAGGTTTTAAATTTATTACCAAGCAGTCTGGAATGAAAGATATTTTAGTTTTAAGTTTTTGAGTAATCATTTGGATTAAAATATATATTCAGAGTATTTTTAGATTAAAATAAATTTTACTATACAACTAATTACAATTTACTGTACAATTTTAAATTATACTGACCATTAAAAAAAAATTAACAATATGATTTTCTTTTTTAAATCACATTACAAAATCATAGTTATTAAGTTATTTTTATCTAAATTTTCAATAAAATGTGTTAATATATATAAATATTTGATTTGGAGAATATTAACTTTAATTTAATTTCTTGAAATTAAGTTCGTAACATCACTGACTTTCAGACAAGATAGATGTCAGACAATTTGACGTGAAATCGTCAACCGCAAATATAATTTCAGTTTTTAATGAAATTATTTAGTTTTAATGAAAATATTTTCTTGTAAATGAGTTTTAAGATTGATAAGAAAGTTAATACTTTATGAATGAAATAAAATTTGATCGTCTAATGTTGTAGGGCATGGAGAAATAAGGACTAAAGTGATTGTTTACATTATATATCTACAATTTCTAAACAAAAACACCGTATGTATATAATTAATATGTTATTTTTATAGTTTGTTTAGTTTGTAGGTAATCGTATAATTTTTTTTTTATAAATGTAAAATCCATAATTGGCTGTAGATTGTGTTTTTGGTTTGTCTGTAATTTTTATGTTAAGAGCTGTGGATTTTGTAATAAATCAATACTAACAGAGATATCGTGTTTATAGGCTCTATGTACTATCGCGGTCAAGGGTGCAGTCCCACCGTAAGGAACAATTTCGTGTGCACATTTTGTATTTATCTTTGTTACGTTTCTATGACGTTACTATGACAACCTCAATTCAACTTTAGACAAATTTGTATGAAAAGTGGGTCTGCTCCATTGACCGCGATAGTACATGATACTGAAACTAAATTGACTGACTATTTTTAGATTTTTTTTCTGTATGTATGTATGTTCCTCCATAACTCTTAATCGAATTAACTGATTTTAATGAAACTTGGTAGATAAACATTTAGACGTACGGGACACAGGATAGGCTACTTTTTCTTTTTCAACGCGGACGAAGTCGCGGGCGCCAGCTAATAAATAAATAAATAAATAGGTCTGCCGAAAATCGAACCCCGGAACCCCTGAGACAAATCAAGAACCACTCGACAAAAAGGCTCGTAATTCAGCTCAAAATAACAGAACGCATGAAATGCGCGGTTTGGCTTCTAGTAAACGTAGAGGGCAAAGTGGAATAATGTTTCTGTCCATCCAGCTCGAGTGTTTTACAATTCACATTACAAAGTCATTAGCCGCAATCGCCGCTCCCGGTCACGTGCGTTACGTTGCTTGTATATTGCTGTTTTTTTTTTCGCCTGCATCCCTAATTGTTGGGCTATGAAAAAGGCGATTTTAATTGGTACTCGTACCTACATTGTGAACGCAAAGCCTGCTGGAATAATCGCTCTGGTAGCGACACCAGTCATTTTTCAGCACTTATATTATTACCTATCTATTATCTAGTAGAGTATTCAATTTTATATGCCGATTAAATGCGATACGAAACTACAGTGGGCTAGCATAGCGGATTATAGGGCGGAGCTAGGGCTACTAAGAAGTCCGAGTTCCTATCCAACAATTCGGATTTTACTTTATATACAGGTTTTTAAACACTTTCTGTGTGCAATGCACTTTCTGCTAGAAACGAATTTTTAGCGTCATTTTTCAGTATAGGGGAGCTACTGAGAGCTTACTCTTTTTACTAGTAATGGGTAGTATAATTTTTGTTGTAGTAGTTTATAATAATGAATAAAAAAACACTACATTTAAAAGTATTTCCTGCACAATAAAATATTTCCTGACGTTTCAAAAAATAAATACGTAATTGTTCAAGTTTTCACTTCTGTCGGCACTCTCTGAGTGTCATTGTTTTTTTTTTATTATTATTCACATATATTTATTTTCTGTCTTAATTCTAAATTTTTCACAATAAATATTATTAAAAAACAAACAATAAATATCGTAAAAAACCTAAAACTAGAATTCCTCGCAATAATAATAATTATTATTATTATTATTATGATTATTATTATTGCGAGTTACTACGACGCGGATTTAGTGGCCACACAACACAGAGCGAGACTAGAGCGAGGATCGAATGAAAAACACGCTCATTACCGGCACGCTGTTGTGCCGCGGGAGGATCCGCTAATCGAATTCCCGCTCCAATATCCACATTCTTTATTTTCCTACAGATTTACCTATTAGCCGACGGAACAATAGTTAAGTGCTTCTTGTGAATTAACAATTTTGCACGGATTGCAGGAGCAATTTTTTTTATGTGTGAATATTTTGCTATGCAAAACTTAAAAGCAAAATATCAACAACTAGCTGTGCCCGTAACTTCGTACGCGCGGTTTTAGTACGCTTGGTATTTCGGTATGAGGTTAAACTTTTTTCTTTGTAAAACGACTGGAATGAAAGAAACATTACCTAAATGTTACAAGAAGCTTGCTACAGTGAAATCCGCCTATAAATCGGCTAAGCCGTTTTTTCAGGTGTAATATTTTTCATATTGCGTACTGTAGTACTTTTTTACTAGGAATCAAACTTGGGACCCTTGAGTAAGAGATATAAAAATCATAAAAAATCTATAGGTATAACATGAATTTGTATGACGGTCAAATTAGTTGACTTTCGTGAATATTTCTATATAAGAACATAATTTATTTTCAAATAAAATACTTCTGTAATATATTTTTACCCTTTTCCGTGCGTTAACATGTTTAAGTATTACTAACTGTAATACTTATAATACATAGGTAACAACTTTAAAATAATAGTAATTACCTGTCGTCTAGAATACCACCATTTAATATATTTTATATAAGTCTAGATACGCACAGTCATTTAGAGTCCCTTTATTAGAGGTGCCTTTAGCGTTCTAAAAGGACAATTATATAATTAATTCATTAAACATCGGGTTTCACTACTACAGAAACATTTAATCCAATTATCTATGTTCTCGTGCAATGAAGCATTTATAACTATTATAATAAATCATAATTTTTATCCTTAAGAAAGTGCGTATCAAGTGCGTATCAAGTGCGTATCAAGTGCGTATCAAGCGCGTAGCAAGCGCGTAGCAAGCGCGTAGCAAGCGCGTAGCAAGCGCGTAGCAAGCGCGTAGCAAGCGCGTAGCAAGTGCGTAATAAAGGCTTAGTAAGACTGGCGTAGTGTTATAAAATTCTTCTTTAGACTTTGTATTTGATTGCATACCTCACATATTACCCTTTTTTTGTCTCATAGTTACATTTTGCTTAATTTTAAATTGTTTAAACATTTTATATATTTGAATTCTCTACTTGATTTACTATGATTTAAGGGTCCTCAATCTTAATATAGAAATATAAATTAAAGTATTAGTCGGAAGTGCATTAGAAACAACTGTGGCGTTGCTTGTGTTTTAGGCGACGGTAGCCACCTACCATCAAGTGTTCCGTCAGCCTATGTGCCAGCTCTCTAAGTATAGCCTATGTGTCAGCTCTGTAAGTATAGAGAGCTGACACATAGACTGACGGAACACTTGATGGTAGGTGGCAACAGTGCGCTTACGCAGAAATATTTTTTTTATGATAAAAACAGCTATGATCACAGTTGTATTAAATTAAGTCGCTATCCGTCTCTATCTATTTCCCCGCAAACAAGTAAACCAGAAAACAGAATTTGATGCGGTTTTCACTAATGAAAAAAATTGCATCCATGAGAAGCCGCAGAGGGGCGTGGTAATTAATCATCATCAAATCAACCGCAATCCTTTCGTTCTTTGAAATACGTCGATGACTTCACTGTTGTAACGAAGTCGTTTCGGTTATTAAAGATTTACCTTTATAACCTATAAATCTTACAAGATTATCTGGGCTTAAATTAAGCGCAAAACTGCGGGGTTCGGTAAAAAAAAGCAACTAATTAGAACCGTAATTAGACATAGTATATATAATATCATCCAGTGAACAATCTGGCTTCAAATCTAATGGTTTAGTTAATAGACTTTGCCCAAAAGTTAACATAACAACGAAATTATGCCAATACAAGTTATAATTAAAAATTAAAAATCAACCCGCGACTTTCTATTGAGCTTAAACATGCCATATCTACTGTAAGTTGCTGAGGAGTTGGGTATCTCGCAGATTACTTAATGCTGCAGCATCAGGTCAAGGTTGCCATGTCATGAAAATACCACCGAGGTAACAATACTTATATCAAATTTCACTATGAACTATTGGGCTGATGGTGCTCAAACGCCTGAACATAATATATTTTCAAAACTTATAGCTAGTCAGTTATAGAACCCAGTTAGCTTACAAATAAAAAAAAACAACAAAAATTGACCCTATGGGTGTAGATTCTCTACTCCTTGTTAGTGTAACTAGGGATTAAAATCAGTGAATCCCGAGTTAACGACTGCTCCTAAACAGGGGTCGCAAAGTCATTACAGCTATTTATTAAAATCCCCAAAAATCCTACTTGTAATTTATACGAGAAAAGTTTTTCTTCGTACATATCTCCTAGTCCTTTTTTTATATATTATATTTAATTAATTTATAGCATCATACTATCCTAATATGTAAATGCGAAAGTTTATATGTTTGGATGTTTTTTCCTCAATACCGCATATACAGCATAACGAATTTAGAAGAAATTTGACACACGAATACTATTTATCCTGGAAAATGTTAGGTGCCCCAGAAAAAATGGGCGCCACTGTCACAACGCGGGCGAAGTCGCGAGTACCAGCTAGTAGTACATATTAGACGTTAAACAGTCACAAATTTGGCAGCAATTACCACAGATTTATAGACAACCACAATGAATTAAAAGCAGATGTTCCATCTCTCATAGTGTATTTGTTGAAAAGATTGATGAAAAGTGGATTGTCTTTGACTAGAACGTGCTAAAAAGATCATGGTCAAAGGGAAGTTAAACTTCACAGACTATAGTGAAACTCAATAAGGGATTAGAATCGTTCATTATGAGCTTTTACCACGGAGTAAAACCATTGATTCGGATCTATACTGTCAACAGCTGATGAGACTCAAACAAGAAATAGAGAAAAACGGCCGGAATTGATTAACAAAAGGGTGTGGTTTTTATAACGCCAGACTGAACATATATTTAACCTCTTAGCAAATATTAAGAGAGCTTGGTTGGGAAGTGTTAATGAATTGAACACATAACCCTGAACTTGCACCCTCAGAAATTCACCTATTTAGGTCTCTTCGGTTAATTTAACAACCGAGAGAGTACTGTCAAAACTACTTGTTGCAGTTTTTTGATCAGAAGTCCCAAAATTTCTATTACGTCACTACCTACAAAATGCACATATAATATATTACAATCGCATGTAAATAAACTATTATAAAAATATACAATTTATTTGAATGTAAAATACGAATAAACTTTTTCCCCGACCTATATTTTTTGGGAACAATTGATTAGAAAACCACAAAGCTCAAACAATGTCCGCTTGAAAGGTTGGTCTAATAAACAAAATACAATTAACAAAATGTAACATCATAACGGAACTGTAATTTTATACCCTCAGCCTCAGCTGTCCTTTATTCAGACGGTTCACAGTAAATTTAATTGTCTCACTGGCAAAAGTTCGTGTTACCTCACACGACATTTATAAATTGTGCAGAGTTGCCAGGTTTTTTTTTAACATGAACACGTTTTCCTTCCATAGTAATTCAGAAAAGTGATGGTAATAAAATCGGGGGATACAGTTTGATGCTGTAGCTATCATCTACACCCAAAATCTTTGTTTGAATATTGAAGGAGAGACTTGGGGAATGTAAGTTAGATACTAAGCCGAGCCTCCAAACACAGAGTAGTGAGTAGGCTATTGTATGTACGCTTGCATCTTTTAAACTACGCAATGGTTTTTAATGTGGTTTTCACTATTGGAAAGAGTGTTAAAGAAGGAAGGTTCTTATAAATAAATAGTTGATAAAAATGCGTGCGAAGCCGGATAATAAGTGCTTAAATAACGCCTGACATCTTCATTGCCATTACACTTTCGGCAGGCGTTAGTTTTCTTCGTTTTAGATGTTATCTCCCTCGGGAGCAGTACTTTTTCTGGATGAAAGGTTGCCTATGTGCTTTCTGATATCCCTAACAACGTATATGCAAAATTTCTGATGATCAGTTGAGTAGTTGAGGCGTGAAAAGTTAGCTTTCACATTTATAAGATTAGTATGCACATAGACAGATGTTGCTTTCTAAGCTTTTTAAAGCGCGATAATTCATATTTTTTCTGTGACGTCACATGTACGACGACAAACAAGTCGGTTACCCGTTTATTCGTATATTGACCCGTTGTTTGCAGACTCATAGGCGACGCTACGTCCATTTACCAGGACGCCTAATTCTGCGAAAATAATATGGCGTAAGATATTTTAAAGTTTGTACGTTTCGAGTACTAGTACGAGTTTAATATAATTATGTAGTTTTTGTCTTTTGATATTATTTTAGATTATTTTTCGTTTTTGTTTTGTTTTTTTAGCCATTGCACGTGACTTCGTCTGCATAACTTTATAAAATATAGCCTAAGTATGTCACTCGCTGATAAAGTATCTTTCTATAGGTGACGGAATTTTAAAAGTCGGTCCAGTAATTTTTCAGTATATTAATTAGAAACA
This sequence comes from Synanthedon formicaeformis, assembly GCA_945859745.1. Classification (NCBI taxonomy): domain Eukaryota; kingdom Metazoa; phylum Arthropoda; class Insecta; order Lepidoptera; family Sesiidae; genus Synanthedon; species Synanthedon formicaeformis. Next base: position 5,060,848 of record OX243975.1, read on the forward strand.
AAAATACGAAAATACAAATATTTTCTCTATAATATTAGTACCAATTTGTAATCTCAAATATTTTATTTGAAGAGCCTAATATTGTTAAAAATATTTGATTACACCTATCAAAGATAGGTAGGTATAAGGCGACCACTCAGCTCTTATTTAAAAAAAATGTCAGCTTGTGCATTCTCTCAAGCAAAATTTATTAAAAAAAGTATATCGTAACAGTTAGATTTCACCGTCAAGGGTTGGGGCCTAATAGACCCATGTCAGACGGTTTTATCCGCCTCAGATAACTTTGTCACCGTATTGATGGTACAGTAATAAAGAAAATTATATTCTGTAGCTTTACGAGTGTTAAATAAATAATTAAATATTAATTTCAATAAAAAAATATTTAGTTAATTCAGTGGGGGCGACAAAGTCTTTGTCGAATATTTTGAATTATTAATTATTTAATGATGACAAAAAGAATAATATCCTGAGTTTCTTTCGGGGTTTCTTCTCAGGATCGTCATCTTGGCTTTTCTGCGAAACCCTGGTAAATTTAAATTTATAATGACGATCATAAGAGTTTCTTGTAGAAACCTAATAAATATTTTGATTATGATTTTATTAATTCAACTATTCTTGAATTTTTTTCTATAATGTTTCATATACTTTCTTTCTTACATGTATAAAACTTTAAACCTGTCATTGGCCCGAGCGAAGCTCGGTCACCCAGGTACGGCATATTACATACTGCTTTTTAAAATGTACTGTGATCGAGCGCCGAAGGTTGGCCTACAAACAAAATAGGTTTTCTAAGTTGGTACCAAATGAACGGGCTATACAAAACATTTCACATTAACTTATACTTATTTAAGCATCGTTGCCAGTCTTTACAACCTTGAATATTGATAGTTTAACACAATAGTTTTAGTTAAACCGTAAAAGGGGTCGGGTCGGATTTGGGTGTACATGTTAAATATAAGCAAAATTTGCTAGAAGTACTTTTTACAAGCATTTTATTAACTTGCAAAGTATGTATGTATGTATGTATGTTTGTCCAGGTGGAATCTTGCAACTGAATTTTAAAGCAGTTTTCTTAAATGATTGAGCTGAAATTTGGTATACGCGCTTATTTTAGATGACAATGCATGCTTAGCTATGTGACGTCATTCTAATTCCAACATGGCGGATCATCCAAGATGGCGGACTAGTTATTTTTTCTGCACTACCACAATATGGGTATCAAATGAAAGGGCTTGCTAAGGAAAACACGAAAAACTAATACAAATAAACTTTTTTAGTTTTTTAAATAACTAAAAATTAATTAATGGTAAAAAAACTTTTTAAAACAAGCTTTTATTTAAGTGCCCAAAAAAGAAGAAAATAAACTTTAAATTAAATATAAAAGCTTCGCGAGATTTGCATATTTTATAGGAAACACTTCTTTCATAGAATTACTTATAATAAGTATGTCAAACAAGACTAGTTAGTACACAGGTATATCTCGCGACAAGCTTTTATATTTAATTTAAAGTTTATTTTCCTCTTTTTAGGGCACTTAAATAAAAGTGTGTTTTTTAAAAGTTTTTTTACCATTAATTTATTTTTCTAACACCATTGAATTAAATACAGTTCATAACTTGTGTTCCAGATTATCATTAGGATACCTAATCGTTTTCCCTTTAATAAGGGTGTAGTCCTACTTTTTATCCAACATACATACATATAGGATACTTTTTATACTAGAAAAATTTTCCTGAGGGATCGTCCAAAAATAGAAAAATATGGGCTCCATTGTCGCCGTAGTGACACCACAGTCGTCACTGCGATAAAGTTGTCGGGCGACTCATATATCTTCTAGGTGTTTCTCATAATCGATACTAATAATAAATCTGTAAGGGTTGGTCATGGAGTAAGTTACTTTGTTTTCAGAGATATCGTGTTTATAGGCTCTATACATGATACTGAAACTAAATTGACGATTTTTAGAATTTTTTTCTGTATGTATGTATGTAAGTATATATGTTCCTCCATAACTCTTAAACGAATCAACTGATTTTCATGAAACTTGCTAGATAAACATTTCGACGTACGGGACACAGGATAGGCTACTTTTTTTTATTTTTTAACGCGGACGAAGTCGCGGTCGCCAGCTAGTATTATATAACTTTCCAACGCAGACGAAGTCGCGGGCATAAGTTAATGCATAATAAAATAAACTGCAGGACTGATTTTGAAAATTATTTCACCTATAGAAAGCTACATTATTAGTGACTAAGGTTACGCGGACGAAGTCGCGTGCAAAAGCTAGTATCCAAAACAAATTACTTTATTATTAGTTATTATGTTTAAGAGGTGTCGGAAGTAGCCGTCATCTGCACTCGATTTGCAATTACAAGGCAAAGTGTGCTTGTTAACGGACGAAGGGTCAGGCGTTTCGTATGAACTGTATTATTATTAACGGTCTTGAGAACACTATTATTGCAGTTATAAACAGCAATTTTATAAATATGTTGGAGTTTATAATTATTTATTATCCACTTTATACTGCTGTCTAAGGACACAAGCAATACAAAATGGGATTTATTATATAAAGTAAAAAATATAAGTTTTACAAAGTAACCAACAGTTTCGTATCGGGTGGTCTCTGGTCCTCTGGTGATCCTCTCTGTATATATATATATAGATTTATATTACAGATACAGATACGGATACGGATAAGGATAAGGATAAGGATACGGATACGGATACGGATACGGATACGGATACGGATACGGATACGGATACGGATACGGATACGGATACGGATACGGATACGGATACGGATACAGATGGATGGATAGGCTACTTTTTTCAACGCGGACGAAGTCGCGGGCGCCAGCTAGTAATTAAATAATATCAGTTGTGTGCACTTCATTGAAATCCGTTATGGTTTTTAATGGGCTTTGGTTTACTGTAGACATTCAGTATAATTATTTATCAAAAATTAATAATACATAAAATAAATTATATATGTATGCTTGTATTCCATCCCCCATTTCACTCTGAATGCCAGAATAATAAAGTACCTATTCGGTTATAAGTAAACTATCTTTGTGCCCAATATGTGTGACAACGAGTCGAGTATAGATTCTGTTTGCAATTGTACATGCAAAAACAAAACACAGAAGTAGGCAAAATGCGTCTTTGTCATTTTGTGTTTAGGGTGTTATGCGTTTTAGTATCTTTAAGTTATAGACGTATTACGCGGTAGGCATATTGCGATGTAGGCAACATTACAAACTAGTCAAATTGCGTTCTAGACCGTCTGAGACCCACCCATACTTAGATGTGAAGCTTAATCTATTCAGATATGTATTTTAGCACTGCATAAACAGGTAGTGCTTTTTCTACGTTTAAAATAAGCTACGATATTTCTTAATAATATTAAATGAAGTCAAATGCTCGCTAGCCATTAAAAGGCATATAATTTGCTTTCTGTAATTCACTGCAGCAATTACAAGCAAGTTTCTTTAGTGCATTTGACGTTTTAATTTGACATTTCACCGTAACTCGCCTATACTTAGAACTCTTACAACACTCCGTAAATAAAAGGGTATTTTTCTTAAAGAAAGAAAGATAAAAGATATATGTGCGTTAAATGCGAGTATAATTAAGTTTCTAATTAAGTAAATTTTTATGTCCTATATTGTTATTTATTTATTAGCCCATATTTATTATAAGGTGGTACAAATATTATTCATTTATTAAAATAAATTAATTTCAATTCATTAATTCATTTCAAAACTATATGACCAATAAAATACGATATTTAATCTCTATTTTAAATATTTGTGTCATGCGATGATTTTTTAAAAATATTTTTACATACATGCCTAAATACGGTGAAAACCGCATCAAAATCGCGTGGTTTAGGAGGAGTTAGCGGATATACTATATACAGACACAGACAGAGAAACACGGCAAGCTACTGTTTTATACTATATGTTTTTTATATATATATACGGATTAATCTAGTAAATTAACGAAGGAAGACTGCTAAAATAATCAGACACTTCTTGATATAAAGTAGAACAAAGTTAGTGTGAGAACAGCTGTATTGTTACGCTCCATTGAAAATACTATAGGCCTTAGATGTAAAAGGTTTCCTTTAAGAAAAACACTCAAAGGAAAAAGGTCTACAGAGTTTTGAATTCTTGTTACTCGTGAACTAGACTCTTAATGGAATAATGCACGACAACATTGTATCTTATTCCTTTTTTTTATTCTGTTACCACCCTCTACTTCGGCTACATTAAATAAACCACTTTATGTTTAGTCCAAATGTTTAGATATATCAGAAACAATAAGATGTACGGACATTCGACGATGACCTCTCTTCGCGAACGCGTTCGTTCAACTGACTTGAATGAATCTGAACGAATGAACCTCTTTTGGTAACGTCACAGAGCATTTTTCAATCAACTTCAGTTATAAATAGCAGACACTAACAATTTCTTATGTTTTTTGTCCTTTTCTAATAAATAAATAAATAATATATATGATATTACTAGCTGGTTTCCGCGACTCGACCGCGTTGATAAATTTAAAACATAATTCAGATTTTAATTCTGTTTTCATTTATGGTGTGAGTTTAGGTATGTAAAAAAAAAATCTCATGGAAAACCGGGAGCGTATCGCTAGTAAAAGATAAAATCGTTTAACTAATTGGTATAACAAAACCGTGTTTTAATGTTCCGTGATCTTAATTTAACGAACAGCAAATTCATACAGAAATTAGAGCTATAATGGATTAAACTTGCCACTAAAATATTATTCAACTAATGCAAAACAACACACGTTCCCAGTGAATTAGTACAATTTGATTATTCTTGCTATAAGTGCAATTAGCATGGGTGTTTTTAGTACATAAAATATGCATTCTATAAAAGGATTACACTCAGCTTGATTATTTTAAAACAAACCTCTCAGTGAACGTGGATTAATATTCATAATGTACAAACAACCACTATACATATTATTAGTTTTATTCTATTCTATTTTTTTAAAAAAAGGAAGGCTGGGTTAGCTTTAAATGTGGATATAAATTTATATTGATCAAACAAACAAGTGAGTATATTCCACTAATATTCGTCTACTCTAATATCTTTTAGTATTTGATATTTATCTTCTGTAATTTTTAGGGCCTCTATCACCATCTGTCAAGTAGGCTAAGTCAATTTTAAAGTCACCTGTCACTGGGAATAATTTAGCTTACATACCTTTGTTTGTACGGTAAAACTCCTAAACATTAAAAAGAAAATAATAAAAAAATCGCCTATCAAAGGATGCAACTAAGCCGAGTGCATAATTTAATAAAACATAAAATTATTTCTAAAAGTAACTGATCAACACTTTACTTTTAGTTGGTGAAAGAGGTCCTTAATATTTTAATTTTTTTTTCTCTTGCCAAGTATTTGTGCAATATAAACCTATATGTGTTTATGTGCAATATGAGCCTATAAATACGATATCTCTGAAAACAAAGTAACTTACTCCATGACCAACCCTTACAGATTTATTATTAGTATTGATATACCTAGATGAGGATATAGGATAGAGCGCCGTGTGTCTTGTCACTGATTGAAAGAGCGATAAAGAAGAAAGGTTTGTGTATATTTGCATCCGTGCAAAGCAGAGAGCCAAGCCAAACATGAATCATACGATATGTACGACGCGTGTTTGGTAAATCGAACCTCTTCCTTCCAGACATTTGAAGCTGAAAACTCCTAAACTACATCAATTGCTCCATTTGTCTTTTACAAGGATCTTTTTAACATTAACTCGGCTACCCGTTGAATAATTCCTACCCTCGCCTATTGAGGACTGACCGCAATTCCGAAGGTTCGCTTTTTTGGACGCCGTAAATTGTGACCCGATCGTTGTTTCTTTTAATATTGTAATAGTGTCACCATTGTCCTTTTTGAATGGACAAATGCTATTTTGTAAAAAAAACACACTGTTTTTTCATGCATCAATATCAAATCAATCAATCAATACTAATAATAAATCTGTAAGTGTATTTATTGTAGGTGGGAAGACGAGCTTAAAAAGCTTGTAAGTGGCGATTGGAATAGGATAGCCCAAGATAGGGAAATGTGGAGAGAGAGAGATGGAGGAGGCCTTTACTCGTCGAGAGGTCTTTAATAACTAGATTAAAAAATATATATATTACGTACAATATTGTAGTGATTAAGGAAATTAAAGGCTTTTTTTATTTTTTTTATTTTTTATTTATGTTCGTCCATAACTCTTAAATGAATTAACTGATTTTCATGAAACTTGGTAGACGAACATTTAGACGTACGAGACACAGGATTGGCTACTTTTTTCTTTTTCAACGCGGACAAAGTCGCTTGCGCCAGCTAGTTTTTTATATTATAACTAGCGACCCGCTCCCCGCTTCGCCCGCGTCCGATCGCTACCAAACTTCACAGGATTATCCGCTGGACTAATCTGAACATTGTCTGAAAGTTTCACCAAAATCAGTTCAGCGGTTTCAGAGTCCACAGGGAACATACACACACATCGCCTTTTATATATTAAAAAAGAAAATTAGTAATAATACGATATATAATATTTATTTTTAATAATAATAATTTAGAACTAAAATATTTACAATCTTAATATGGTAAAATTGTCACTTGAATCAATCTACAAGGTAATACAGTATATATTTTGTATTTTGTTGAATTGGTTGGTTGAATTGCTCATTGGTCAGTTGAATCAATAAACATGTACCTACAGTACAACGAAAAAAATAACAAACAAGGTTCATTTAGCAAATTCATAGCAAAAATTATATGAATACGTCTTTAAAATTTGGGCTAATGCTTCAATGGTGGGAGACAATTCGAAAAACTGATAATTTTTTAAACTCTAGCTAAATGATCAAAGAATCGTTTGGTATAAACCTATTATCATCTCAGCCGCAGTACGTCCCCTGCTGGACATAAGCCTCTTCCAAAATTTTCCAATAGGACCATCAAAAGCCTAAATCAGGTAGTCTGTCCACCTTGTGAGTGGACGTTCTGCCCTGTTTTTTGGTTATTGTTGAATGAGTATAAAATGATATTAAGTATATTTACAAAATGTTTTTTGCTTTATTTAAGCAGCCAAGTAAATAGTAATGTATCATGTCCACTTAACCCTCCACTTGATATAATGTCCAGTCTTACGTCATGGCTAGACGAAGACACAAATATGTTTGCTCCGCCTAATGGGTAGGAGGCACTGGTGACTGCTCTCCCCACTGAAGGGTTAATCGTTCAGTGTTTGCGTTCGTATAACACTTCGAATAGAGTAATCACCGTTGTATCTGATACTAAGTGTATATATTATAGTTTCCTGTTTTTCCCTGTTGAAAATAGCTGTCGAAGAAAGTCAAGTATTTACGTATCTCGCATCAAACAAGATGTTACTTATACTCGTAAGACAGATTTTCCCCACATTCAAATGTATCTCTATTATTTCCTGGATTTGTTCCTTATTTTTTCCAGAGTTGATATAACCTAGAAAACAGGGATACCACAGGGATATCCCTGTGTCCGCTTGGCGTTGATTTCTGGGAATATAAAATTGTTTGTCGTGTCTGATTCTATCAACGCATTGCCAAAAAAAAGCGGAAATGTAGAACATAGATTTGCTTTATAACATAAACATCCGCTAAGAAAGGTAGATGTCAGCAGGTAATATAACTCATTATTATCTCATTTTTCAACGCGAGCGAAGTTGCGGTCACCAACTAGTCTAATATAAAATTTTAGTTAGATCAGTTAGATTACTTCATAGGCAGTTATAAAATGAAACTATCCCTTTCGTCCCCATTCCCCTTCATTTTCATATCTAATGAAAGAGTTGCCAACTTCAAAGAGTCGACTTTCCAATCAAGTTACTCTCGTGTACAGTTCGATAGTCAAGCAACATGTGTTAAATTATAATATGGAAACTTAATTACTTCGAACGCGCAAGTTGTCGTCATCTGTACGTGAAGTCCACTTATTTGTTTCGGAAACGAGGAGTTTATATTGAAATTGTTTGACATTTGATTGCGATATGAAGGGGTGATCATACCATACCTTTTACCATTGACGCGTGAAGGCAAGAGTCCGCCATGATTCTGTCAAAGGCGTTCTTTTTATGTGCCGCTTTGGCATTTGTAATGCAAATTCCATTGTAGTATTTCGATGGATCATACTCATATTTTATTTAGTTATCAACCAATTTTAATGTGTACCTTTGTATCAAATAGCGTTTTACCTCCCAGTATATGTCATAGTTTTGATAGGTTTGATTCTGTCATAGTGAATAGAAAAGCGAAATTAATAGCCACGCCATATCTATGTATTACTATTAATGAGCAATCTTGTGTACATAGTATATTTTTTTTATTTTTTTTATTTTACAGACACGCAGCGCTGGTGGTCCACTTGATGGTAGGTGGCTACCGTCGCCTATAACACGCAACGCAACAGGTGCTGCAAGTACGCTTGCGACTACGGCAGAATTAAGAATTAGGGACTGGAAAGACCGAAACACAACAGCAGATGTGCTGTTATTACACGGTGGTCTTGCTGCTAGACGGGCTGCCCAAATAACTGAGAAACGCATTATTCCCTGCCACTACTAATTTGAATTCGCTTTTCGCGTCTGTATGTATGTATGGCTGCTAACTCTTCCTAAACGTCTTCAACGGGTTTCACCGTCAGTTAGATAATTTTTCACTGCAGTTTTTACGTTGGGCGTTAAAAAGTCTGCTAAAACACTGCTACATACAGATATTGACCACCCATGTGAATGTGGTTGCAACGAATAATACCTGCAAAATGTAGTTAGTTAGCGGTCAGAATTTCTCAAAGTTCGTCCATTTTATTGTAGGCTTTAATGTCAATACTATAAAGTCTAAACTTAGTGGGGACGTGATGACGAAATGCTATCTACGGACATGACAAATTCGAAGAACGAAGTGCCTATAATTAGATTTGACAACGGTCGTTGGATTTTGGAGCGTATTAGAGCAAAGATAGCCGCAACTTTGGCAGGTACGGGTCCCGGACGCCGGCTGCATTAATAAAGCAGTTGACAGTCTTTTTACTATCTTTAGAACAGAATAGAATAATAATCTTATTTGTAGCAAGGACATCTTATAAAACATACATAGGTAAACATATAGAAAGACAACCACGAACCGGCTCCAACTCAGCATAATGTAGGCTGTAAAAACCTGCGCTGGTCTTCCGTTAGAGCCGTTAGAATGAACTATCTGTATCTACAATCTATGTATATTATTATAATATATATACATACAAATAAAGAGACTATTCTCTTTTGGCTGTTCTGCTAACTTCTTCTAACCCACTTGACGGATTTTAATACGACTTGTTGTTAGAATATTTCATAGAAAAGTGTACATATTTTTTTAATAAATAACTCTGTCTGACTGCTCAGACGATCATAATCAAAGATTTAAATCACAGATACGTCCTTGCTATAGTTCAGGCGTCCCAAAATGTGTCATCGTTGGGAAGAGTGAGCTCACTCTTCCCTCCTTAGTCGCTTGTAGAAAGCAGTGAGCGGTTCACGTTGCATACACATCTTTGTTGCTAATTAGGTTCGTTTACCTTTAAAAATGCCTTCCTGTGCCTTCAGAGTGTTCTTGTAATTCAAGAAACACAAACAAATCCAAGGGAATCACATTTCATGCGTATTATATGGTCAGTTTTCAGAAGCACAGGGCGCATCTGTGATTTAAATCTTTGATCATCATAGTTTTGCATACTCATGATGACATAGAGTACCTTTCATGTAAAAAAAAGTAGTGTTCCCGAGGGATGTAATAAAAATATTCCGTCGGCACAGCAGTAAAGATATCATATTTTTCAAGTATATTTCTCATGTTTTCTCAGGTGTTATATATTTTATTTTTCAACGCGGACGAAACCGCGGACACCACCTAGTTACTTATAAGGAATAGTCAATACTAATAATAAATCTGTAAGGGTTGGTCATGGAGTAAGTTACTTTGTTTTCAGAGATATCGTGTTTATAAGCTCTATACATGATACTGAAACCAAATTGACCATTTTTAGAATTTTTTTCTGTATGTATGTATGTATGTATGTATGTAAGTATGTATGTTCCTCCATAACTCTTAACTAATTAACTGATTTTTATGAAAGTTGGTAGATAAACATATAGACGTACAGGACACAGGATAGGCTACTTTTTTTTTTCAACGCGGACGAAGTTGCGGGCGCCAGCTAGTTACTAATACTACGAACACATAACCAAACAAAATGTTATAAAAAAGAAAAATGAGCTACAATATACTTACACTTTTTGCTTGTCCATTTATTTTAATACTGTAAACTAATACAGTCCTACCTTTAGTTACAAACTGCCAAACGTACGTTACGCCTCGGGTGAAATACATACCCTCGAATGTTAGCACATTTTACTTAGACGATGTAGGTAATATCGTAGAGGTTGTAATGGAGAAGTTTCATGATGTTTTCAATAGTAAGTATATATTTGAAGTAATTGAATTAAAATATATAACAAAACTAGCTGCTGTCCGCGACTTCGCCCGCGTAACTTTGTAAAACCTTATTACCGCGTAACTTTGTTATTTAGATTGATATATTTATGTCTATTTTTATTTTTTTTACATTTTTATATAAAAAACTAGCTGACCCGGCGAACTTCGTACCGCCTAGAGCTTTGGTCTCTTGATCGAAACGCACAACTCTGCGGTGAGCGCTATGCTGTGGACGCAAAGATGCTCTTGTGTTTGAGAGTGGACTTCAGTCCAGGTCGCTGGACCGGGGATCGAGGAATTTCCTGGGGTGCGCTAAGCCACCCTCTATACGAATGTGACACACGATGCGCTTTTCAAAAAAACACCATAAATTTGTATGGAGGGAGGCGAAGGGGGGAGGTGGGGGGAGGGAAAGGTCCCAAGGGACCTCTGGGAGAAACTGCCACCCCCCGAAGACTCCGTCCCTCTATCTCCGGTGGTTTAGGAGGTGTTCCACTTGGATGAGTCCAAAAAAGTTGTATGGAGTGTAAAAAAAATGTATGAAAGGGGTGGGGATGACTTGTTCTGTGGCAACTACCGATCATCCTCTATGACATGCCGCCAACGCCACCCTTCTATCTTTTATAGTTTCCCAGGATCTCTCACCATCTTTGTACCAGGTCGGTGGACCGAAGACCGAGGAATTTCTTGGGGTGCTCTAGGCCACCTCTATACGATGGAATGAAACCGCTTTAGAAAATCTCCTTCCGGTTGAAATAAATCGCTTTTCCGACAAACCATAAAAGTATGGGGGGGGTGAAGGGGCGGAGTGAGGGGAGGGCGATTATCCCGGGGGGTGAACCCCGCGGGGTGATGGTTATCCGCCAAAGTGACCGACCACCTATCCTCGATGGTTTTGGAGATATTAACATCCGTTTCGCCGAAAATGCCACTTTTGTATGGAGGGGGGGGGGGACGTTGCCGAGGGGTAGACCTCGGCCAGAAACTACCACCCCCCCGAAGAGGCTGCCCATCTGTCCCCGGTGATTTTGCAGATATTCCACTTGGATGAGTCCAAAAGAGTTGTATGGAGTTTAAAAAAAATGTATGGTGGGGGATGAGTCGTTCTGTGGCAACTACCGATGACCCTCTATGACATTCCGCAAACCCCACCCTTCTATCCCTCACCGTTTCCGAGGACCACTCACCAACTTTTTACCACAACCGATACCGAGGATATCAGATTTTTCTGGAACTCACCGGGGAACCCCCTACGCGACCTACGCGCAACAAACGGGAATTCCCCCACCACTCTTTCTGGGAGAACAACTTTATGTGTCACTATCTAAGTCCGTCAGTGGCCTTTTGGCTTTATAGTTTCCTCGTTCTTCTCGTGCGATGTTGTTCCGAAGCCTAATTGCATTACGACTTTGTTGGGAAAGATTAGATCTTCTGGGTCGCGGCATTGTTTCACAACATGAGACCAATCGATTTGACAATTTCTATGTATATAAATTTGTATTTTCTAATGACAGTGAAAAAGTTATCAACAACGGTTGCTAGGTGCTAGATTACGTCTTTGACAGGGCTCTTTCTGACGATTTGAAAGTACAATTTCTTTCTATAGGAATTTTCTTTAATGTTGTAAACTATTTAGTTGAAAACCTCCTTGGTTACTTATGTCATTATTTTTATATACCAAAATGTTGAGGAAATGATAAGCTGGTTTTCTTGAAGTCAAAATTGAAGTCATTTTTTTTTCTTTTTACATTTTAAATATATATAAAAATAATGACATAAGTAACCAAGGAGGTTTTCAACTAAATAGTTTTCAACATTCTCCCATCAATGAGTAGCTGTCAAACAATGTATCACGCACCGGCGCCATCTACTTAAAATATTGGTTTGTAGTACATGCTATGTATCAGAGATGGCGCTGTATGTAAAAAAAGATTTTCCCGCTTTTCTGTTGAAATTTTCTGTATTTTTCCTGAATTTTCTTTGCTATAAACCTCACGGAGCCCGAGACCTTTCCAACGAATGCAAAACCGTGGAAATCGGTTCGTGCGTTCTGGAGTTATAGCGTCAGGAAGGAAAACCCGACTTATTTTTATATAGTAGATATTTAAATTATATAAAAAAATTGTTACAGGTGTATTTCATTTGATTTGTTGATGGTACTTTAAACCCATTGGAGGGTGGAGACGACGGACACTTAAAAATTGTGATGGGGACGAAAGACACTGTAGTGTATAAGTAATACTATAGTTTAGGCGGGGACTAACCCTCGGGGATGAAGTGCAATAAAAAAATAATAATAATATCTTTACACATTAAACACAGCACCATCTAGTTCCACACTAAGCAATGCTTGTATATGGTTACTAGATAGTTGATATAATACATAGATTATTATTTTTTTTGTAAATACATACATATTAAAAAACAAGCATCCATGACTCAATTTAAATGCCAAATAGGGGACGATCTCGCAGGGAGCAAGTAGAATAAACCTATCCAAGATCGTCGCACCACAAATCACATTGTTTCACGATGGGTGGTTACTTTCTACAAAAAATTGCGAAATGCAGTGTGCCCTGCCACTAATTTCCAAATCCAGGCCAGAGCCAACTTTAAAAAGTTAATTTTCAAGTTCTACCAGGAATTGAACCCAGGACCCTGAGACGGAGCGTTAAAGCAAGCACTCTAACTACTCATAAAAGACTGACTAGTCTTATAAAAGGGAGAAAATAGCGGGAAAAGTAAATTCAGACATCTCCACGTGGAGAATATGGTCATTCAACAGTAATATATCAACGACAGTTCCGATCGTTTTCTAAATCTTTAAAGAATTGAGCTTCTCCGGGTCTCAGATAACGTAATAGCCTGGACACGCTAATAAATTTCATCTTGGAGCAATTTGTTAAGAGGATCCAGTAACACCTGGGCACAGCGGAGTGGTTTTGTCACAGGATAATTGTGTATTTTGTCCATTTTTTGTTTTACACTATAGTGGAAATATATCTATGTATATCTACATCTTCTATATTCTATACATATTATAAAATAATCGCTTAAATAAGTCTGTCCTTGTGTGTTTCTAGCAGTTGTTGTTGATTTCGTTACTAACCCCAGACACCCGACGCAAAAAAGGGGTGTTATAAGTTTGACGTGTGTATCTGTGATTCTCTCTGTGGAATCTTAGCTCCCAAAAGGATGAGCTGATTTTGATTCGATTTTTTGTTTTGTTTTAAAGCTGACGTCATCTAAATGGTTCTCAGCTATAATTTATGAAGATCTGTTCGGGCGTTTGATGACTATCCCATTTCCTAGTTGACGACTAACTTCCATAGGTTCTATTGATGTGAAATTTGGTATATTATTACTTTGATGTTATTTTTATGACATGGTAACCTTGATCTGATGTATATCATTAAGTATTCTGCGGTAAGCCCAACTCCTCAGCAGATATAGCGTGTTTGGGCTCAATAGTAATTCGAGTGTTCGTTTATAATTTTAACTATGTTGTTAAGCTTTTAAGTCAACAAGGCTCGAAGTACGAGGTCATATAGAATTTAATGAAAGACAGAATTATATTTTTTTGCATAATAAGCAGTCTCTTCGTAATATATTTTTACTATCTTGCCAAGACAGTCCTAAATAAATAGAATCACGTTTTTAATACAATAAAACAGGGAAATCGGTCATGTTGGATGTTGACCTCTTTTTTGTTAACATATTCAAACATGCTTACGCTTGGTAATCAATATAATATGTGTTTTATGTCTAAATAAACACAATTCAATATGAAACGTATTGTAGTAAAGATAACTTCCAAAAACAGGTTTGGAAATTGAAAATTCTTAAAAAGTGGGCGGAGGCAGGTACTCGTATGATATACATGTTATGTATTATGTACTATATTTATTATACATATATTTATTGTGTATAATATACATACATACATACATACATACATACATACATACATACATACATACATACATACATACATACATACATACATACATACATACATACATACATACCTATATTTTTTAATAATAATAAATATGTATATGTACATTTTTTTTGCTTAAAAATATGTAGCAATTAGTAACATGTTAGTTTTTTTGGCAACGTCGTGATTGTTTTTGCCTACAACTTCGCCTTTAAAGTTGACCTACTTATACGTGCCTGAAAAGAATTCATTTCCCTGAACAATTTTCATTAGCATAATGTGGTCGTATTATGCTAGATTTTTTTTTATGTTTACGGGTACTGAAAGGCTTAAAGGTTTAAGGTGTTCTAAAGTAAAGACGAGTTGTTTTTAAATGGGCTTTTAGTTGGTTCAGTTTAATTCCTACTCGTGAAAGAGATTCGTCGGTAACTTTACAAAGCACTATTCCCTTGTATAGGGAGTCCCTTTGAATGCTTGTAACAAATGTTTTTCCACTCCTGGATATAGGCCACTCCTAAGGTTCGCCACCAAACTTGGTCTTTGTTCTTCGCATCCAACCCCTTCCTGCGAAGCCTTTCAAGTCTTCTTTCCACCTGTTCACAAGATGTCCCACAATCCGCTTTTAGCCTTTCAAACAGTTCGAAAAACTAATGTTATCTATAACTACATATCTTTATATATATATTTCTTCTGTGCGCGTGTATGTCACTGAACTCCTCCTAAACGGCTGGACCGATTTTGATGAAATTTTTTGTGTGTGTTCAAGGGGATTCGAGAATGGTTTGTATTAAAAAAAAAATTGGTCGCGGACGAAGTCGTGGGCACAGCTAGTATAGTATAAAACAAAGTCGCTTCCCGTTTGTCTGTCCCTATGTATGCTTAGATCTTTAAAACTACGCAACGGATTTTGATGCGGTTTTTTTAAATAGATAGAGTGATTCAAGAGGAAGGTTTTAGTATATAATTTTCAACGCGGCCGAAGTCGCGGGCACCAGCTATCTACTAAAATTAAAGATGCAACCCCTGAAAATTTTATATTCTTTACACATTTAGTCAGGCGATACACATCCCTTACTTTTAACGCAGGCGAAGTCGCGGGCACCAGCTAGTGTTAATCCTTATATATATAAAAATTTCGTGTCACGTTGTTTGTCCGCGATGTGCTCCTAAACTACTGAACCGATTTTGATAAAACTTGGTAACTATATGTAATTTAGCCCAACTTAAAAGATAGGATAGTTTATATCTCAATTTTTTATTTTTATTATTTTTATTTTTTGCAAATTATACAATATTATTAACATAGCACCATCTGTTGTATGCTTTCTCAATCCAGCAATTATTTGTTATAATTACGGTAACTGTGAGTTCCATAAGAATCTAACAGATGGCGGTGTAAGGTAATTGAATAAAAAATTGCACCCGTACGAAGCCGGGAGCGGGCCACTAGTATATTAATATGTTCTATGAAAAACTGCGTTAATCTGTTAACAAAACTACCCATCTTTATGCACATCCAAAATCCTTCCTTGGCTTTCATCACCAGCTTTCGCTGGATTTTAATTTTGTATATTCTCTTTCACGCCCGGTTTTTGGATTAAATTGTCACCTAAATCAGTGTAAGTTACGGCGTGCAATGAAAACATTCTCGTCGCCGTATTTTGAAGGTTAAGAGCCAGGAACCCTCTGGATATTCGACGTGAACAATTTTAAGTTGGCTCTTAAAACCCTTAACGCGGATATTCATTTTCCGCTGTCGCTTTATTAGATTCGGTTCCGATGTGAGGTTGAACTGTTTACCTCAGTTTTTTTTATGTAAAATTGTTTTTAACGACCCGTTGGATGAGTGGTTAGGGTGCTTCCAGGGTTCACGAGTTTGATTCCTGGCAGGCACAGCATTGGAAATGAATTTTTTACTCTGGATCTAGCAAGTAGTAGTACTTAGTATGTAACCGACGTCAAAAAAATTGTTTTTATTTTTGTCTATTTATCTGTGCGTTTGCACATCCCAATCTCAGAAACGGCTTAACGTATTTGGATGTGGTTTTCATTGGTGTATTGATTATCACCTGAATTAAACTATAGGATAACTTTTATCCTGAAATTGAGTTAGGTTCCTCTGGGATTTTCGAAAAATGAACTACAGCGCATAAGAAGTTGCAAGCAAAAGCTAATAAAAAATGCGATTGTGGTTGCAACTTAAATTCTTAGATTGATTCACAAATGGCATTCTGAACCTATAATAAGTATGAAAGTTTAAAGTTGTTTTTGCTATAAAAAGTTACAGGGGCTAGGTAAAGTATAGAGAAAAGTTAAGAGAAGTTGGACATTTCCTTCGCAAATTTCAGTACACTGTAACTTTATTCTATTTAACTTAGTCGCAGAAAAAGAGAACTACTTTGAGTTTTATCTTTGGATGTTCTTCAAATGAGAATCTTCAAATGATGGAATAGAAAATATTTTCAAATGAAAACATATTTATAATTGACAATTCAAAGCTCATAAGAATTAGTTAAGTATAACATAAATTACTGTCATCGTCGTGGTCGCATGTAAATGTCCAAAACTGTTGTCTAAACTTATAATCGGTTATTCCGTTTTTGGTTCTTTCCTAGAATTTAGTCTTAAAACTAGAGTAGATTACTACAAAACTTACTCGTACTCTTAGACCTAGACTTATCTTATTTAAATAAATAAATAAATATCTTCACACATTCCACACAGCACCATCTAGTTCCACACTAAGCAACCAATGCTTGTATTATGTGTACATATGGTAGGGGAGCCCAAGAGGGGATTTTTGGATTTACTCGAGCGCGTCAGATATTGCCAATGAATATACCCCACGTGTCTCCGATAACGGATATGTATTAATCTGACGGTTTGGTTGGTGGGGTTGGCGGGGGTGGGGGTAAAATTTTAAATACATCTCGAGCGCGTCAGATTTTCAGAGGGGATGTTAAGTGAACCTAAACTAAGCTCCCATTTAAAATTCAGAATTGAAATGACAGAAAATTGAAATGAAAAACTTCATATAACCTTTTTTTTCTTCTTACCATCCAATCTTCAAAGTCCAATAGGTCCCCACGACGCTCGAGTGACTACACATTTAGCATCGTGGGCTCCCTAACCAATAGATTACTTTTTTTTGTAAATACATATTATAAATACAAACATTTATGACTCAGGTACAAAAGTAAATGTTAACATATAAACATTTGCCCCTAGCGGGATTCAAATCCGCGACCTTTTGGTTAACGTGTCGTCAAATTTTTATTTGTAGAACTACGAGGGCACCGTTTGGGAAGCTCCGAGACAACTTCTCGTAAAGTTTTCGACCAATGAGTGTTGACAATGATAATCTCATACGCCGTATGGCTTTCTTTATAACGTGTGTTTCTCATAGAGCAGTGGAAAAGGTTGTATGTTCTATATTATTTCTACGACCTTAGCCAAAAACTCTAAAAATTCATTTTAGTCTGTTGATACTATTTTTATCTTAATGTTAAAATGTATCTTCTACGGCTCTTTCTGTTATCCTTCCCTAATATTTTATTCAAAACATATACTAAAACACATACCCGAAGGGTCCTGTGGGAGTTAAAAAATAAAGAGAACATATTGAAGTGTCTTAACCAATACAATGGAAAGTTCTGAGGCAGTACCACCTTTTCTCACTTTTAAGATTATAGTAAGGCATAATAATTAATTCTAATTAAGAGAAAAATTTCGTATTTTTGTATGTTTGAAATGAATAAACTCAAAAACTAGTGGACCGATTTTAAAAATTCTGTCACCTATAGAAAGCTAGATTATCAGCGAGTAACATAGGCATTTTATAAAGTTAGGCAGACGAAGTCGCATGCAATAGCTTGTAATAGCAGATTATAAAGCCAAATGTAATAAGTTTTTATGTAAGTAAAAAAAAAAAACAATATTTTGCAACCAACCAAGACAAGGATACTCGTCACATCTGTCTCCTCAACTACCTACTTCTTAACTACTGATGGTTAGAAAGGCAGTTTTAGTGTTTAATATGCATAACAAAAAATTAATCCGCCGTAAAAACTTAAAAGCAAAAAATAATTTTCTAATGTAAGTATACCTAAGTAATTTTGAGTCGGCGCCAAACATGATACGTGGCGGCGACTCTAAATTACTTAGGTATACTTACATTAGTTTAGGAACTTAGTTATTACAAGGTTAAAGGTTTAATTTTTTGTTAAAAAGTTTTATTTTATAATTCTTTGTGGCTATAATCTACTATTTACTATTTTGCTACTATTTTGATTACTTTTTTAATTGTAATAGCATTAAAATATGTAAGCAAACAATAAATCAGCCCTATTTTCCCACCCTTAGGGTATGAATTTTTTTTTCCAAATTTATATGGGACCAACTTAGAGGTATACCCTTATCCATTAAAAAAGATTTATCAAAATCGGACTACTCTGTAAAAAGTTATGCATGGTCATACACTACAATCAGTGAGTGAACAATCAATCATCCCCTGTTTTCCTACCCTTAAAGTTAGATTTTTTTTCCAAATTTATATAGTACCACCTTCGGGTTACACCCTTTCAAATAAATAAAGAATTATCAAATTCGGACTACTCTGTAAAAAGTTATGTGTGATCATATATAAATAAATAAATAAATAAATATCTTCACACATTCCACACAGCACCATCTAGTTCCAAAGTAAGCAAGTAATGCTTGTATTATGGATACCAGACAGTTGATATAATTAATACATAGATTACTTTTTTTTGTAAATACATACATATTATAAATACAAAACATCCATGACTCAGGTACAAAGGTAAAATGTTCACATAAAACATTTGCCCCTAGCGGGATTCGAACCCGCGACCGTTTGGTTAATAGCTAGGGTTACTAGCCACTAGACCAAACAATATATAAAAACATATATATACCCATATATACCCTTCGAATTGAGAACCTCCTCCGTTTTTGTTTTTCGTTTTCGTCGATTGAAAAATATAATATAATAATGTAAATTTATAGGTTTTTATGTATAATAATATGGGAACGAGTAGCTAGTTAATAAATAAAACAATTCGCCGAATTCGATTTGAACCAATGGTATGAAGCTATCTTGCATTTAAAGTTTAACATGTGGTCGGCAAACAAGAGAATTTGCATGAAGATGTAAAGTGCTTCGAAAGACAATTTTGTTTTGAATATTTTATGTGAGAGAGCGTTTTACATTTATGTACTTAGATTGTGTTTTACTTTTAAAACTTCTCTTTTATTTATGTCAAGGTCGCCAGACGGTCAACTTGATGGTAAGTGGCTACCGTCGCCTATAACACAAGCAACGTCTCAGGTGCTTCAATGGTGCTGTAGACTATAGTGAGCTTGGGGATAAGTGATTTAGACTAACTCATCGAAGCGCACTTAGAACAAGAAAAAAATTATAACAAGCAAAGTAAAATAAGCTTAGACATAAATTAACTTAGACATAGGCTATATTACATAATAATTTAGCCTATGTCCATCTGTCAAATTGTATCTTTGATATTGTGCTGGTGAAGTACCTAAATTAGTGTTAACTAAAATCTTTATATATATATTTCTTCTGTATGTCACTGAACTCCTCCTAAACGGCTGGACTGATTTTAATTCTGTCTTCACTTATGGATAGAGGCATAATCAGGAATGGTTTGTATGTAAAAAAAATTGGTCGTGGACGAAGTCGCGGGCACCCACTAGTATAATTATAAAAAATAATTATGCATTGAAAAATCAATGCATAACATAAAGAAACATTCCACGTTCAGTAACTTATATATATCATGTCAGAAAAGGCTAAAGGAATTTATAAAAAGGTTTTCACGGGAATATATTAAGCTAAGCCGTTTACACACGGAAGAAAGTCACGTACCAGGAATTATGTGAACTCGTTTCGTGGCCCGGCTAGGATTTTTAGAGTTTTGACAATATTATGAAATTTGTACAAATTTTTTTTAAAATACTTTTAAAAATTTGTATGTGTCAGCTCCGACTACGAATATAAAATTTAAATTTTCATAATTCCAACACGCCGAAAGAACACATTGTTCTTTTTTTTTGAATAATATTGTCATGACACTCATGAAATGAATGATACGACCTGCTTCACCCTTGGGGATGATGGGCAAAATTGCTGGAAAAAGAAAAATTGGTCGAAGAAAGAAGTCGTGAACATCAGCCACTTAGTAGAAATAAATCTTGGTTGAAGAATTAAAGAAAATGGTTTGGTATGAACACTCGCTCCCTCCGTTATGCAACTTCCAACAGAAATGGCACACCATAAGGAAAAGACATTTCAATATGGGAAATTGGAAAATCGCGTTTAAGGCGTAGAGAAATATCACTATGGTTGGTAAACTACTCTAAGAAAAACTTTACGGTTTCGTTCGAAACACAATAAAGAAAGTTTTATTAAAGACTCGAAGACCGCTTTTAAAACAGTAACATTATTCACAGTTTGAATTTCGAACTGACAATAAGTTGTAAGTGCCATCAATTCGGTGGCGTTGGTAAAGCGAGGTTCATTTGTATTCATTAACTGGTCCAGAAAGCATTTATTTGTGTTTGCTCGGCGGCCCTGAAACAAAAGGTAATCAGGTGAAAAAATGACACAGGCGTTAATATACGAAACCGCTGTCAGTAGATTTTTGTAATGTTATTTTGATGTTTATATCAGGAGAAAGCTATTTAGAATAAATCGCTGCTTAAAAACTTAAGGGCCATAAAACAAAAAATCCAAAAATGTTTTTATTGCAAAAATACAGTAACAATCTTTCATTGTATTTTACAAAAAGACTTTTATGTTTGTTTTATTCCATATTTAGTATATTTTAATTATTTCTTTATCTCTTCTAGTATTCAGTTTATTATAAAAGTACATTTAATGCTACATAAAAATACGCTTCTAACGATGTATAATATGCATATATTTGATATATCAATAATAAAAAAATACACAAAAAAATAATTTAATTTATTTCGTTTAGCTCTCTTATAAAAAGTATAATTTTGATTTGAGACCCTTTAGTATTTAAGCAGCGAAATGTCTATACTTATTAGCCGAAAGATAGATCGTATATCTAATCGTATCGTAATGGCTTCGATTATCGATTATCGTTAATACGATAATACGATAATCGATAATCGAAGCCATTAGAATTGCCTCTTCAATCATAATTACTTACTAAGAAGAAATAAGAAAATATTTGCTAACCATTAAACATCGTGATAAAATATTACTGAAATAATCATAAGAAAAAACAGTGGCACTCCGGGAGTGAAGACAGAAGTGAAAACTTTAACAATGTGTGTATTTTTTGAATCGTCAGGAAAGAACATACTTAAGTATATACAGAGGTGGCGGTTACACGGTTACATGTTGCGAGTTCAATGGTTTTTTCCCATCTCAAAAATTTTTCTTTTTTAAAATTGTCAGCGCCATCTCTGTTCGCATCGATGTATTATTTCAATTCAATTAATTTTCGCAAAGATTTATCACATAACATATTCTAGTTTCAGTGCTATTGTGTAGATGGCGCAATATCTGAAAATATACAGAGGTGTCGGTTACACGGTTACACCGTTACATTACGGTTACAGGTCGCGAGTTTAATGCTTTTTTTCTCATCTCAAAAATGCCCAACGCGCCTAAAGATGTTTTCACTTCAAAAATAATTTAAAATTATAATCAGTCCACAAGTGACTTTTTCGCCACCATTCTCCTTTTTAATATTCCTGAGTGTCTCTCCAGGCCACCGGCCCTGGACGGTGGTACACTCGAAAGATGTCG
This sequence comes from Synanthedon formicaeformis, assembly GCA_945859745.1. Lineage (NCBI taxonomy): Eukaryota > Metazoa > Arthropoda > Insecta > Lepidoptera > Sesiidae > Synanthedon > Synanthedon formicaeformis. Next base: position 5,083,165 of record OX243975.1, read on the forward strand.
ATCGTACGTCCTTCAGGATTTATATTTCCGGTAATTGGTCGTCTTCATAACTTCATCCACAATTGCACAGTCAAAGCCTTCAATTTCCCCAAAGAAGTCACCGAAACATAGTTCACTAACATGGGCGAATTCACAGCAGCGGGCCTATTCTCTATCTGTGGTTTTTAAAACGTATCGACTCCAATGTCGACATTAAATTGAAAATAATACTTTGTCAAACTAAAAACCACACAATAACGTGCCAATAACTTCATTGACATGTATAACTACGGAAAAAACGTCGTAGACATTTTGACATGTGCTTAGTGAATACCAAAGTAGACAAGTGTCGAGTCTATAAACGCATCGAGTCGATAACCACAGCAAAACCACACTTAGAGAATACGGGCCCTGGGCCCATATTATTCTCTATTTGTGGTTTTCAAAACCTATCGACTCCAATGTCGACATTAAATTGGAAATAATACTTTGTCAAACATAAAAACCACACAATAACGCGTCAATAACTGCATCGACATGTATCACATGTATAACCACGTAGACATTTTTCATAGGTGCTTAGTGAATACCAAAGTAGACAATTGTCGAGTCTATAACCGCATCGAGTCGATAACCACAGCAAAACCACAGATATAGAGAATACTAGCTGGCGCCCGCGACTTCGTCCGCGTTGAAAAAGAAAAAGTAGCCTATCCTGTGTCCCGTACATCTATCAAGTTTCATGAAAATCAGTTAATTCGTTTAAGAGTTAAAGAGAAACATACATACATACATACATACATACAGAAAAAAATTCTAAAAATGGTCAATTTAGTTTGAGTATCATGTATAGAGCCTATAAAGACGATGTCTCTGAAAACAAAGTAACTTACTCCATGACCAACCCTTACAGATTTATTATTAGTATTGATAGTATTGAATGATAGGCCCGCAGGTCCCGTCAGGGTCTTGTAGAAAGGCCCATGCAGCTCCTTATTGTTATTGTAGTTAACATTGATCGTGTCTAGATAGTGACAGTAAAAATTTAGTATGATCTAGTTGTAAAATACAAAGTAATAAATAACAGATTACATAAAACTTGTGTTTTCAAAATGGGTAATTCATAGAATCTGATGGTAATTAGCAGTAGACACAACTGGAGTTTTATTGAAACATAAATGAGTTGGAAAGAAGGTGCTTTTCAAAGAAGATTTGGTTGTTTTGAAACAATCGTAAATCCCCACATTAAATTGCAAAATCCCTTCAGAGAAGATGTCATTAGTGGTAGATACTTTGTCCTATGTCTACGCGATTATCCCTTTCAAATGTTTCTTTTTTTTTTTTTTCATACAAAAAATTTATGATATCGTAACTGGAAAATGTACCAGGTGGCGGAAAATTTACCTCAGTCTAAAACTTACTTACTAAGACTCCCACTAAACTTTCCTGAAAAAAAAATTGCATACGCGAACTTTTCCTTCGCAGACTACGGTCAAGTCCTGTATTACGAAGTTATCGTCAGTTACTCGTACATTGTTCTATAATTTTGTATTTTTAAATGTTTGACGTGTCCAATAGAAAATAGTTTTTAAAGTTTATCCCCTTATAATTACTCTAATTTCGTGACTATAGGGGTTAAGAGCGCGTATAAAGAGAAATAGCCAATCCTAGATTTGAATTTTATCTAAGTAAACAAAGTCTAATTTAATTATTTTTTTTAAATAGATAAATACATTATAAATGAAAGTGACGACTGTAACAGAAAACATAATGTAATGAAATTTTCTCGATAGAAAAAATTCACCAAGTGAGCTCTCATTTCCATCGATTTTAGTTTTATTTTCAAAATGACACACATTACAAAGCTAAAAGTGTATCAGTAATTTCACTTCACATATTATCTAAGGCTGTATGTAACAATTTTTCATTTGACATTGTAGTTTACGAATAATTAATATTTAATACTTTTGGCACTTATAACATTTTTATTATCTATGTTACTCACTGATAACGTAGCTTTCTATAGGTGACACAATTTTAAAAATCGGTCCAGTAGTTTCTGAGTATTCATTACAAACAAAAATACAAATCTTTCCTCCTTATATAATGCTAGCTGGTGCCCGCGACTTCGTCCGCGTTCTCTATACCCTATAGCCTTCCTCTTTAAATGGACTATCCAACACAAAAAGAATTATTCAATTCGAACCAGTAGTTCCTGAGATTAGCGGGTACAACCAAACAAACAAACAAATTCTTCAGCTTTATACGAGTATATTAGTATAGATTAGTATACATAGATTTCATGGTTTGAATTCACCCATATTATTCTAGAAGAGTAAGTCTAACGAAGATTTTAGATAAAGGAATCACTGTTATAGTGGTTTGACATCAATCAATACTAATAATAAATCTGTAAGTGTAGGTATTGTATGTATGTATGTTCCTCCATAACTCTTAAACGAATTAACTGATTTTCACGAAACTTGGTAGATAAACATTTAGACGTACAGGACACAGGATAGGCTACTTTTTTCTTTTTCAACGCGGACGAAGTCGCGAGCGCCAGCTAGTTATTCAATAGTATTTTTATATTGAAAATACTTAAGGGCACTCTAAGGGTTTCGCCTTCCATTAAATTCATCCCAAAGCAAATACTTATTCGATAACAAAATGTAGCCGCCATTAAATTACTCGCTTCTTTTGTGATTAACCAAACAAAGGCTTTGCTGTCATTAACAAAGTTTCCAGTTTTCATTCCCATTCATTAAATAAATGGAAATGTACAGAGTTAATCTCGCATAATGAACCCTTTTCCCGATGATAACACACTTCACGGTTGAAGAATAGAATGAGGATTATTATGAGATAAATGTCCTTTAAGACTGTTCAATAATTTAACCAATTAGCCAATTTGAAACTTTACTTCTGATCTCAGATAAAATAAGAATTAAAGATAGAGCCGGCAGAGTTAAACTACATCTTTGCCGTGTACATACGATTACACACACACACAAATGCACTCAAACAACGCCTCGCTTTATTTAAATATTTACTGGTATAAATATAAGGAAATTCATAGTGAAAATGACGAATTGCGTTGTGAAAGGGTGTACTTAAAATCCATTTTTCAATTTTTTATTTTAAAATTTTTCAAAAAATAAAAAACAATATAGCATCACATTTCACACATAAGTAAAACTTGGAAAGAAATATTTTCAATAAAAATAAACAAAAAATAAAGTTATAGCTTGAAACACAAAATTTCAATACAGTAAACGGTTTGCACATTTTTATAAAATCTGGTTCGATATGTTGCCCACAAAAATCTGTCTGTAGTTCCTATTTGGTCTGAGTACTTCTTATTCAAAATGCATTTGCTTGCATGGCGTATTTTGTGATATAATTGAACCGAAAGGAGCTTTCTGAGTGAGCCACTCAACTAACAATTCATCAGTTTCAATATAACTTAAGCCGTTATATTGAACCTTATTGTTCAACATTGTTATATTGCACATTTTCCATCCGCAACGACTTCAACAATGTTTAGAAAGAAAGTTTTCTAAGAAGTCTTAACATTTGATTAATGAGCTTCGACGCGGAAAACGTTTTGAGTGATTTTGCTCGACAAAACATTTAGATCACGCCCCTTTTTGTGTTTTCTAACAATGTTTTGTTAAAAAACTAGCGCAGCGGACTCGCTTTTACTAGTGATTCGATGCACGCAAAGAATTTACTGGAAGTTTAGCTGCTCGACTCATTTTTTTTTTCTTACCTCAGGCACTCTCCACAATTACTCTCTCAATTCGAATTCTCAGCAGTTCGAGCTTTGTTGTATGTGTATTGCATACCTTTCAATTGTTAACACTACTTCCCTAGTCTTTGAAGATAATTATATTTTATTACAGCTAACTTGATGACTACCGTCGCCAGTAACACAAGCAACGCCACATTTGCTGCAAGTGCGCTGCCGACCAGATTATAACAAGGGTTTAGGAAGAAATAAGGAAATGGACTCTCAACAAAACAGAATAACACACAAGCTGTTATTTCACGGTTCCTCTGTGAAGAGGTGGTTACTGCCGATGGTCTGCAAAGCATGTGTGCTGCCACCACTGGCCAGACCAAAACCAAACCCTTCTTTGAAAATTTCTGTTAAAGGGTCGCAAAAATTCAATCATACAAGAGGAGATTTAACAACATTGAGTTACCTACCCTGGGAAAATAAGTAAGGAGAATAAAGTAAGTAATGAGGATAAGAAAGTGGGTTTTGGCATCCACTTACCCAAACCTAACGACACAACGATTACCGTTACCATGGGTAAGTAGTATTTTATCGATGCCGTAACTTACGTACCGTTTCTTAATAACGGTCGTATTCTTTACTTGTTGTCTCCAGACAGCTGCCTAGTTTTTATTACTGAACGCAGTATGCCTTGCTATTTCTGCTCACAATATTTTCCCTCACAGTAGAGACAGCCACTTTGGTTGCAGTAACAATGAATTACAGAAAAGAACTGTGAAATAACAGCATAGAATATGAGCTGTAACGTTTCGAAGAGTGAGTAAGGAACGCTACTAAGCTGGGCAACAAACATTTACCATTTTTAACGTTGCTTGTTTTAATAGGAAACGGTACATATTTTATCATCGAGTACTGATCTTTATTTTATTATATTTTTTTGTACATAAATAATGGGCTAATAAAGCTCTTTTGCTGCTGCCTGATCAAATATTTATAATTTAGCATTATCATAAAGATATTTTTGCCCAAGCAGGATTATTTCAACCCAATTATACGGCTTACAGGGGGTAGTAAAAGGGACCTTCAAAATGGATGTTAGTTTTTCGTGAAAAACAACTGCATGATGGACGACTTTCTTCCCTTTGACCTAGTTGCGAGCGACATAAATTACTTATTGGAACTATGTATTTAAGAACATATTCATCGAGGGATACCATTCTAAATCTGCTATTATTTATGTGTTCAAATTGGACATTAATAAATTTGTTTTTCACAACATATATTTATTTATTGAATAACAAATCTAGCCTGTCCGACGTCCTTTACATAAGAAAAATATAATGAATTCTCTCACGTGTGATACTGAAAACCTTTAATTGTTGTAAGTGTAAGTAATCTCATACAATACAAGCAAATGTTTGTTATTGAATTATTGAATGGTTATTAATAATTTTGCATTATTGTTCTTTCTTAATTTCGAATCAATACTAATAATAAATCTGTAAGGGTTGGTCATGGAGTAAGTTACTTTGTTTTTAGAGATATCGTGTTTATAGGCTCTATACATGATACTGAAACTAAATTGATCATTTTTAGAATTTTTTTCTGTATGTATGTGTGTATATTCCTGCATAACTCTTAAACGAATTAACTGATTTTCATGAAACTTGGTAGATACACATTTAGACGTACAGGACACAGGATAGGCTACTTTTTTCTTTTTCAACGTGGACGAAGTCGCGGACGCCAGCTAGTTATTCAATTAAAAAATTTATTCATTTACTAGCTGCTGCCCGCGACTTTGGCCGCGTTACTTTGTAAATTATATAAAACCTTCCTCGAGATCCACTTTATCCATTGGTGAAAACAGCATGAAGTAGTTTTTGAGTTTATCGCGGACAGACAGATAGACAGACGCGGCGGAGGACCTTGTTTTATAATATGTAGTGATAATAGTGATATTTGGGTTGTTCTATCAGATAAAATAAGGTCTAAAGATTAAACCCTTGTGTAACACGGTTACACACGCACACAAATGCAATCAATTATTAAAATATTTATTAATGAAAATGCCAAATTACGTAGTGAAAGGGTGCGAACACCAGTGTTCAAAGAATAAAAAGCATGATGGAATCACATTTCAAACGTAAGTTAACTTAGAAATCCATATTTTCAATAAAAATAATTACTGCGGCAACACCGCACATACGCACTACATGTTTATAAAACCAGCTTCACTATATTTTCTGCGAAATTCTATATTTAACTAGTTGACCAGGCTAACTTCATACCGCCTAACTTAATTCAGGATTTTATGAACTTAATGAATACAAAATTTGACAGTTTCTGTTATAGATTTGTACTTTCTAATGACAGTGAAAAAGTTATCAACAACGGTTGCTAGGTGCTAGCTTATGTCTATGACACGTTATCAACAACGGTTGCTAGGGTCTAGCTTATATCTATGACACGTTATCAACAACGGTTGCTAGGCTCTAGCTTATATCTATGACACGTTATCAACAACGGTTGCTAGGTGCTATCTTATGTCTCTGACACGTTATCAACAACGGTTGCTAGGCTCTAGCTTATATCTATGACACGTTATCAACACCGGTTGCTAGGCTCTAGCTTATATCTATGACACGTTATCAACAACGGTTGCTAGGTGCTATCTTATGTCTATGACACGTTATCAACAACGGTTGCTAGGTGCTAGCTTATATTCATGGCACGTTATCAACAACGGTTGCTAGGTGACACGTACATTTTGTTTTGATTGACGTCAAATGTTTGATAGCTGGGGACAGTGGTTTGTATGGGAAAGAAAATTGTTGTTTTCAATTTTTCCTCGTATATTTTTACTTTTTTTCTCTCCATAAGAACCTTCCTCAGACTTCATCAAACACAACAAAAAAGAAATCAGCCAAATCGGTAAAGCCGTTCTCGAGTTTTGCGTTTAGCAACACATTTAGTGATTCATTTATATAGATTTGTATTAATTGATCTGAGGTTAATCCACAGTCCATTGTTAATATTTCTGAACAAATGGTAGCGATTTTATTCTATTTATTTGAACGATACTCAATTAAAAGTAGTTAAAACTATTTAACTGGTGGTAAAAATGTGATATTTTCAGTTCCCGATTCGCTTCGACATTGCATGAAATATTTAATTGGTAGATTCGAAACCGGATCCGATTTTTGTTTGAATTTCAAATTCAGCGTTAAACTTTTTGACGTATTTTTTATTGCGTATTTAAATACGAAACTCGTTACGGTCTGGCTACGTTTAGTTTAGTTTGTTTTAATACTGATAGCTGTCTCTGATACTTGGAAATGTGGTTACGTTGATCGTTCGGAGAAAATGAAAACACGTTTCAAGAGAAATAATTCAAATTGATCTATTTGTAATTGAGGTGAATTCTTATCCACCTCTATTATAAATAACTAGCTGTAACAACTTTGTCCGCGTTGAAAAAGAAAAAAGTAGCCTATCCTGTGTCCTGTACGTCTATATGTTTATATACCAAGTTTCATGAAAATCAGTTAATTCTTTTAAGAGTTATTGGAAAGCTACGATTCCACAAACATACGCGCTTGATGCTGCAGCATCAAGCAGTTTGCTATACACCCAACTTCTCAGCTACTTACAGCAGATATATCGTGTTTGGACTCGATAGAAAGTCGGTTAGTTCTTCTTCTCTTTTAATATCTTGTCTCCAACATATCCTCTCCGATGATTTATAAAAATGTCAATTTTAAAAGTGTGTGTCAGCTCTGACGCACGACTGGAGTTTACTCCTTACGAGCGATAAATAAATAAATAATCAATACTAATAATAAATCTGTAAGAGTTGGTCATGGAGTAAGTTACTTTGTTTTCAGAGATATCGTGTTTACAGGCTCTATACATGATACTGAAACTAAATTGACCATTTTTGGAATTTTTTTCTGTATGTATGTATGTATGTATGTATGTATGTATGTATGTATGTATGTATGTATGTATGTATGTATGTATGTATGTATGTATGTATGTATGTATGTATGTATGTATGTATGTATGTATGTATGTATGTATGTATGTATGTATGTATGTATGTATGTATGTATGTATGTATGTATGTATGTATGTATGTATGTATGTATGTATGTATGTATGTATGTATGTATGTATGTATGTATGTATGTATGTATGTATGTATGTATGTATGTATGTATGTATGTATGTATGTATGTATGTATGTATGTATGTATGTATGTATGTATGTATGTATGTATGTATGTATGTATGTATGTATGTATGTATGTATGTATGTATGTATGTATGTATGTATGTATGTATGTATGTATGTATGTATGTATGTATGTATGTATGTATGTATGTATGTATGTATGTATGTATGTATGTATGTATGTATGTATGTATGTATGTATGTATGTATGTATGTATGTATGTATGTATGTATGTATGTATGTATGTATGTATGTATGTATGTATGTATGTATGTATGTATGTATGTATGTATGTATGTATGTATGTATGTATGTATGTATGTATGTATGTATGTATGTATGTATGTATGTATGTATGTATGTATGTATGTATGTATGTATGTATGTATGTATGTATGTATGTATGTATGTATGTATGTATGTATGTATGTATGTATGTATGTATGTATGTATGTATGTATGTATGTATGTATGTATGTATGTATGTATGTATGTATGTATGTATGTATGTATGTATGTATGTATGTATGTATGTATGTATGTATGTATGTATGTATGTATGTATGTATGTATGTATGTATGTATGTATGTATGTATGTATGTATGTATGTATGTATGTATGTATGTATGTGCCTCCATAACTCTTAAACGAATCAACTGATTTTCATGAAACTTGGTAGATAAATATTTAGAAGTACGGGACACAGGATAGGCTACTTTTTTCTTTTTCAACGCGGACGAAGTCGCGGGCGCCAGCTAGTTTAATAAATATAATTAAGACATATTAATATATATGTATTGTATAAAATATGTATTGTATTATATTAATATATATTGAAGAAAATTGTAGCCTGTAACCCGTAACGTGTGACATGTGACATTTGATTTTACTCCCATAAATTTTCATACCCCGGGCTTATATATAAAAATCGATTCTTAAAGGAGTAAACTCCAAAAACACGCTGTATGTAATGAGCATCACTTAGTGGAATATTATTATATTACGAGGAATTATAAATTGCAATTCACAAAGTTCACTGACATACCAATGTGCTTGAGGTTAAACGGATAAAGCTGATGAACCCTTTGAATGTACAGAGCTTTAACCTTTGACATCCTGAAAATTAAATGTAATTACAGTTCATTACATATTTGTTTGTATTATTATCCAAAAATACATTTAGTAAACAAATCATTCACCTCAACATTTTGTATACGGATAGATTAAAAAGTTTTATGAACTTCTGAACGTTTTATGAAGTTAGCGGGGAAAAAGACATCAGACTTAAGTTCTTGTAATTTTAGTTGAAAATTTATAATTATTGTGAAACGAAAGGTTTTTTGGGCAGTAATTTAATTTTTTTTTTTTAGAAATTACAATTTTTTTTTTTGCATAAATCTGTCCAATTCAAACTTTTTTTTAAATAATCTACATATTATGCACTGTATTTTATATCAGTCTTTAATTTAACTCTAAGAAGTCTAATTAGGCGACTAAAATAACCTCGCCTTAATTAAAGATATACGACCTAACTTAAAGATATTATATCATATTTATTACATTTGACATTGTGTTATGAGCAAATTCTCATCCAATTAATGCAAGTTCAAACTACTGGTGCTAAATTGCGACCCGAATAATTTGGAACAATGAATCTCCCTCTAAATCATTCTCTCGCGGAGATATTTTGAAAAAGTGCATCCGCTCAACCATTCCGAAGTTGCCCGTTCTTGTACCCAAACCGCGATACGGAAATTCCGGTTAGTCCCGGACTTTTGGACGCCAACACTGGGGTACGATAATCGTACGGTGATATAACTTTGTCAGTAGAAGTACTCTGGACTTTTGGACGCCAACACTGGGGTACGATAATCGTACGGTGATATAACTTTGTCAGTAGAAGTACTCTGGACTTTTGGACGCCAACACTGGGGTACGATAATCGTACGGTGATATAACTTTGTCAGTAGAAGTACTCTGGACTTTTGGACGCCAACACTGGGGTACGATAATCGTACGGTGATATAACTTTGTCAGTAGAAGTACTCTGGACTTTTGGACGCCAACACTGGGGTACGATAATCGTACGGTGATATAACTTTGTCAGTAGAAGTACTCTGGACTTTTGGACGCCAACACTGGGGTACGATAATCGTACGGTGATATAACTTTGTCAGTAGAAGTACTTACGTAAGTATATTTTTAATAATAATTATACTTAATATCTGAATACGCTCTCTGTTATAGTCAATTTTGGAATATAATTTTTCAAAGTTGATCTGAAAAGTAGTGTCAGGGCACACCGCATTTGGGCAGCCCGTCTAGCTGTAGTAACCATAAAATTACAGAAGACCACCGTGAAATAATAGCATGTGTGCTGTTTTGTTTCGGTGAGTGAGTAAGGGACTCTAGGGCTATCCTAGTCTATCCCCCTTCCTAATTCCTATCTTATATCCTACTATATATACTCTAGCACCTATGGCGATCTTAACATATAAAGAAATATAAATAAATAAATACGTTGGGACATTTATCAGCAATATTCAATATACTAATAATAAATCTGTAAGTGTGGATATTGTATGTATGTATGTATGTTCCTCCATAACTCTTAGCGCCTCTTTCACCAACGTCAAGTAGGCTAAACCGTCACTTAAAGTCACCTGTCACCGGGAATAATTTAGCTGATATACCTTTTTTTGTACGGTAAACGTCCCAAACATTAAATAGAAAATAATTTAAAAAAATCGAATTCGAATCGAATATGCAGTAAACCGAGTGCATAATTCAATAAAACAGAAAATTATTTCTAAATGTCACTAATCTACACTTTACTTGTCGATTAGTTGGTGAAAGAGGCGCTTAGACTTACAGGACACAGGATAGCCTACTTTTTTCTTTTTTAAAGCGAACGAAGTCGCGGGCGCCAGCTAGTCATCAATACTAATAATAAATCTGTAAGGGTTGGTCATGGAGTAAGTTACTTTGTTTTCAGAGATATCGTGTTTATAGGCTCCATACATGATACTGAAACTAAATTGACCATTTTTAGAATGTTTTTCTGTATGTATGTATGTATGTTCCTCAATAACTCTTAAACGAAATAACTGATTTTCATGAAACTTGTTAGATAAACATTTAGACGTACAGAACACAGGATAGGCTACTTTTTTTTCTTTTTCAACGCGAACGAGATCGCGGGCGCCAGCTAGTTTATAAATAAAATCGGTACTTGGTACACGTTGAATTATAGAAATCACTTTTCCTCCTATCCAGTTGAGAATAAGAAATCTTACAAAGCGGACCGGCTACTCTCCAAGTGCGTTGTTCCCTTGGGAATCAACCCTTTGTGCCGACGCGTACCTACGTCGGGCCCAACGTTGCGTCCCCCAATAAACCCGAGTATTGATGTCTTATTCCCCTAATCTATTTACATAATTATGTGTTGGGACACATTTGTAGATAGAAATTCGGTTTTTATCTCTGTAATGTACCTACTACATACCTAGTAGGGTTAGTGAGTTGATAATTGAATTTAAAAGTCGCCAACGATAATAACACAAGTCATTTATTTATCTATACTTAATAATAATATTATAAAGAGAAAAGATTCGTATTTTTGTTTGAATTCGTCCGCGTCCGATCGTTACTACACTTAACAGGAACCCGCTGGACTAATGTGAAGAAGATTGTCTGAAAGTTTCATCAATTCGAACCAGTAATTCCTGAGATTAGCGCGTTCAACCAAACAAACAAACAAACTCTTCAGCTTTATATAATAGTATAGATTTGGTCTTTCTATATTTTCTTATTGCTATTGAATAAATTAGTACTATTTTAATTATTATAAACATGATGTAATTCTTAGTTTTTTTTAATGAAACGAAAAATTAATGTAATAACAGCGCCATCTGTTAAATTTATTAACAACTAAGTTGACACTTCAATCTGCAGTTACTTGAAAAACATTTTAATTTGTTTTTCAAGTAACAGTGTAGATGGCGCTAGTGGTCGATAAAAAAAAAGTTCATTCGTTTTTATACTAATTCTATTTAAAACTGACAGATGGCGGTAAATACAATGACGACTCAAACAACCTTTCACCCAAAATTTACAACTTCAAAAAAATTGAAATATTAAATAAATAAATTAAATTAAATTCATTCATATTAGGCATCGAAAACAGATAAAATATATTAAAGCTGAATCTAACGAATCTGAAGGACATCCTTTAGATTTTGATTCAAAACTAGATGAACTAGTAATCTCGCAGCCGGAGCTTAGACTATACTACATTTCTAGACACATATACACCTCGCTGCTTAAAAACTAAAGGGTCACAAATCAAAATTACACTATTTTCAGAAGAGCTAATCGAAAAAAAATTAAATTATTTTTTGTCTATTTTTTCTTATTAGATATATATATCGAATATATGCATATTATACATAGTTAGAAGCGTATTTTTAAGTAGCATTAAATGTATGTAAGTACTTTTATAATAAACCGAATACTAGAGGAAGATATAAGCATAATTGTTACGTTTGAATATTAAAAAAATTATCAAAATATACTAAATATTGAATAAAACATAAGTATTTTTGCAACATACAATATGAAGGATTGTTATTGTATTTTTGCAAAAACGACATTTTTGAATTTTTTTTTATGGCCCTTTAGTTTTTGAGCAACGACCTATTGAAACAAATAGTAGCAAATCAAAAATAAAATTTTATCATTTTTATAATTAATACCTAACCAATATTATAAATGTGTATGTGAGTTTGTTTGTTTGTTACGCTTTCATGCAAAAACTAATTAACCGATCACTATGAAATTTTACATACACTTTGTCTGGGTCACCAGAAAGGACATAAGGTACCTTTCATCGTTCAAGGCGGACGAAGTCGCGGGCGCCAACTATTACCTAATAAAAATGATAATTTCAAGTATGACACATCAACAACATGATAAATTTAAATACAAAGGTTTTACCTAAAGAATAGCCTAAAAACTTCCACTAGCAATGTCTAACACTATCAAAACAATTTGATATAGATAAAGATAACAATTAATATGAAGCGATTTCAGAGAATCTTAAACAATTTATTGTTTTTTTATCATAATAAAGTAATTGAAGGATTAAATAAATCATTGCGTTGTACCTATAAGTATAATTAAAATTATTTTTTAATTATACTTATACGTTATCTATACAAAAAAAATCTACTGGACCTATTTAAAAAAATCTTTCACCTATCGAAAGCTATGTTACCAGCGAGTAACATAGGCTATATTTTATAAATTTATTCGGGCGAAGTCGCAGCAGCTGGTAATTTATATAAAAAAGCTAGTGATGGTCCAAGACCTTACTGGAGTCCTGTGGGAAAGTTCGCGTATGGAGAATTTTTATAGGAAATAAATTAAAAAAAGAAAAAAATGTGATATAAGCACACATGCTGTTGAGTTTCGGTGAGTGTGTAAGGGATGCTAGAGCCCATTTCCCTAAACCTTCCCAATCTCTACGGTTAATCCTACTATGGTCGGCAGTGCACTTGCATAATTAGTGGCGTTGCTTGTGTTAAAGGCGACGGTAGCCACCTTGTTTTTTACAAGAGGAATCATCATGGACACCGGTGCCTGGGGACAGACCGGTGGGTTATGTCGGACTTCCGCCTCGAGATGGTAGTGGGGTAGACCTACCGACTAAACCTCTTGGCGTCCTCCGCGTCCGCTATTAAGCGAAGTTGCGAAGTCGGACGAAGTCCGCGGCGGGGGTCCGTAACCGGACTGTAACCGGGCCGTAACCGGCTCATTGGGACGGCGCACCCGAACTGCCAAAGAGCGCCGTGCCTCTCAGGATAAAGCGGGCGGTAGAGTCCCCATCTACCGCCCTAGTCCTGTCAGGGATCCAGGGGATCTAGTCCCCTAGTCCAGGGGGGACTAGGGCGGTAGATGGGGACTCTACCGCCCTAGTCCTGTCAGGGATCCAGGTGGCGAGCGTACGCCAGCCGCCTGCGTTCAGTTTGTCGGCGACGGAGGGGATGAGACAGGACGTCATCCTCTCATTCTTTCTCCGCTGCGAAGATTTCATCTCGCAGAAGGATTAAGTCGCTCGCCAAGCGGCTCTGCTGCCGACCACATGACCATAGCTTTTACTACGGCTGGCAGAGAGAAGTCCAGTCCAATGATTGCAGCGAGCTCAGTTCACTGCGCCGACCATATAGGGTACTCCGCGAGAGTGTGCTGTGCGCTGTCCTCAGCGCATGCACACGAGTACTTTGGAGTTGGTTTCCTACGAACCGCCCGGTGAACAGCCGTGTCCCGAGAACACCTGCACCAGGCAGACGACGGTAGCCACCTACCATCAAATGGACGGTCAGACTGTGTCGAGTTTAACATGAAAAAAAAAAACAAAAGTTTAGCTTATCACGCAGTTTTAAGGAATGTAGAATGAGCAAGATAGATGATTCACTGAATAATAACGAAAATGTTATAATAAAATTCATGTTGGTATGTGTAATGCGTGAGGATAAGAAGTTTAAGAATATATATAATGTAATAAAACCTATGAAAAGATTTATCTAGTGTTATTGTTAACCTGAAATTCAAGTGAACCATATCTAGTAGACCTTGTAATACTCATTAATAGACTAATTTGTTATAGGTTGTGTTAGTTTTAATTGCCAAAAGTAGTCAAAAAGGGTATTTTAACGTGCATTTCCTCAACGCACTTTATCGTTATCAAACGAACTAACTGACTTGACAATTAGACATTATTATATGTTGGAGGACTTACACTTCGTACTTTTTAATAATTCTTACGAATATCATCATGTTGAACGTATATCCATAATTATATAAGTTAATCCATGACATAGATACAAGAAATATATATATTTATATATGCCTGTTTATTTGCAATTATTCTTTCCTTATCTACATAAGATAACTTTTCCTTTTTTTTCGATTAGATAGGAAATTGCATTAATATCAAACATTGAAAGAAACTGATTTGGTGATAAAAGAAATTGACGATAATATAAATTGGAAAACTCTAATTTTCCGCTACCATTTGTGCTGACCCTGTAAAAATGAAGTGGTTACAGGCGGTGCCTTTATTGGCATTAGTAGTGTTGGCATTTGGCGACGATTTACCATTAGCAGAGCCATGTGACGAAGATGCGTGTAATCTTCCAGATTGTAGGTGTACATCTACAAATATTCCTGGAGGATTGGAACCAAGAGATACGCCACAAGTGAGTCTATTTGGTTAGTTATCATCATAATCGTCTTCATTTCAGCCGTAAGACGTCCACTGACGGACTTTACATTGGAGGAGGTCGCCATGTTGAGGAGACACTCCCGGACGATCCTCCTCCAAGCATAAAAAACCTGACCCAAGCATGGTTTCCTGATCGGGAACCGGGCGGTGGTCTTGGGGGAGACTGCCGCCCGTCGTAAGGTCCCTCGAGATGGCCGGCGTACCTCCACTATCGGATACGCCGAGATTCTGACAGAGAGCGTTGCCGTTGCGGATGCCGTTGCGGGGCACCGACGTCGCCGCGACCCCGCCCATCAACGGACGCTCTAGAAAGTCTTTGGGTTTTAGCCGGTACGAATGCGGCATAACTCGTCAGTGTCCCTTACACTGCGGGGTATCTAAGAGGATTTCCCAACGTTAAAAAAATGGACGTCCACTGCTGGACCTCCCCCATAATTTTCTGCCTGTCCACCTTGTGGATGGACGCCGCCCGTGCGCTACGCTTGCCAGTCCGTAGCCTCCACTCAAGACTCTTCCTGCTCCAGCGGTCTTTGGCTCTCCGTACTATGATCCCTGCCCACTGACACTTCAAATTACTAATTCGGCTTGGTTATGTCCGTAACTTACGTTCGTCTACGGGTCTCCTCATTCCTGATTCGACCTCGCAGTGTAACCCCTTTCCACAGCTCGTTGACCGACGTTGAAGCTATTAGTAAGAATACTTTAATAATATAATTTATTTATTTATGGACAATATATTGAGGGTTTGTAACGCATGATGTAATGTAATACAAAAGCCATGAATTTCAGATAAAAAATTGCAATGACTAATTTGATTCCTATAATCTATTCCGTGTAAAATCGTCGCTATGATTTACAGAAATTCAATAAAGAAATCAATTATCGTAAGATTGATTACATTTTGTCAGATATACACGATAAGTTATCACAGTTACTTGTTGACATGACTCCTTCTTCAAGGACATGTGACGTGTGCGAAATCTAAAATAAACTGCAATCTATGTGTGCTTTTTACTCATAAAACTAATTACTATTAGGACAAGTTAACTTGACACCTCACACTTATGACGTCATCCCGTTGCTCTGCAATCATGATTGCGGAGAGTAAGCGGGGTTGCGGGACAGAGATTGACATTCCAACGAGGTGCCGAGTTAAATTGACTAAATAGTAATGGTACTACTCATTATTTGGATTAGTTAGACTAATCCAAATAATGAGCATATATGCGTCGTCATAGATGCGTCAGCAATCTATGACGTATGTCGCCATAGATTGCTGGTCTTCAATAATGTTTTATCTACCTATTCGTAATTTCTATAGGTATATGGTTAAGTCAGCTACAAAGTGATCCCTGACTGAGTGTACTCCTAGTGCCAGTGATAGAGGGAGATGAGACCGAGACCAACTTGTCAGATTCAGGCTTTTCATAACCAAGACCTCCCCGTCAGGAGTATACGACTAAAGAGATATGTTTCCCTTCTGAAGTGTTTCCACCTAAATTTATTTATTTATTTTTATTTATTTATTTATAATTTATTTATATTTATATAGCTAAAATATGGGCGCGAACTATAAGCAAATGTCTACAAGGTAGGTTGCCTTAGGCCACGTTAATCACCTACTATCAAGTGAGCCGTCAGCCTGTGTGCCACCCTTCATAATATAAAAATAAATATTTAATGCCATCTATTTTCAGATAAACTCGTTTTCGTTTTTATTAAGTAAGACGAAATTTTGTTTTTATAATGTAAACATCATGATTGTTGCCCTTATTCTAATGTAACTTATGTTTTCCTTTCGAATTCTTTGCACCAAATTAACTATATATGTTTATATAATTGCAGTTTGTAATGGTAACATGGGATGATGGCGTGAATATTCTTAACATTGAGACATACCGCGAATTGCTTTATGGACGTATCAACAAGAACAATTGTCCAGTTGGTGTCACGTACTTCGTCAACCACGAATACACCAACTATGTCTTGGTCAACGAACTCTATAACCAAGGCTTCGAGATCGCTCTACATTCCATCTCGCATCAAGCCAATCAGGCTTATTGGCAGCAAGCAGATTATGATGACATGATGAGGGAATTTGGTGATCAGAGGAGTCAAATGTCACATTTCGCTAACATTCCTTATGATGAAATCAAAGGTAAATTTACATTTTGTATGTCGTAACATAGGGGGAATTTCTTAAAGTAACCTATGGCAAAAGCACTTATGTTTATGCACTTATTCTTGTTTAAATCTAACTTCTGCTTTACTTCTTACTTTCTTCCAAAGGGCCCATTTAGTAGTTAAATAAGAAAACTTTCTATATCTTCATATTATCAATTTATTCTTTTTCTTTATTTTACATAGCTATGTAAACATATCAAAACATTTCAATACATATTTATCAAAACACACCTCAATACATTCTTACAAAACCGACTTTTTAAATTTTCTCATTACTTCTGTCAAGCAACTTCTATTTCTAATATTTTAAATTTGTTTTATTTTCATAATATTGGCCAGTATTAAATTCAACAAATATATTTCCAACACTTATGTGTTTATTTCATTCCAATCGGTTTACAAACAAAAATGTAAAGCGCTATTCTAGAAACAGCGGCCACAGCTCTTTAATATAAATTAAGGAAAATAAATAAAATTAAATAATAAATATCATTTAATTCTTTGATATCCCATCCCAGAAAAATCCGAGCATATAAAAAAGATGTCTTTCCAATTCGTTCATTTCAGGTGTGAGAATTCCTTTCCTCCAAATGACCGGTAACTCAAGCTTCCAAGTTATGGCGGATGTGGGTCTCGTATATGATTCCTCTTGGCCGACAGTATCATCAATCGACCCTGGACTATGGCCATATACCCTAGACTACGCAAGTACTCAGGAATGCCACATCGGTCCGTGTCCGACAGCATCGATTCCAGGACCTTGGGTAATCCCTATGGTCAGTTGGATAGATATAAGCGGAACCCCTTGCTCTATGGTGGATTCTTGTTTCTCAGTGTAAGTTAAGTGAGATATTCCTTACAAGTTACAAATTATGTCAAGGTAAGATCAGGTCAAGGTCTAGATGCTGCTAATCAACCAATGAGTAACCAATGAGATGATGGCCTTCAAAGGCCTGAACAGATCTTCAGAATTTATAGCTGTGAACAATCCCGATCACGTCAACTTTCTCTCCGTTTTAGCTTTTTTAATAATACGAATTATTTCTTAGTCATTTCTAATCCATACACAAATTTTTGTCTACATTTTAGGCCAGACTTGAACGATGAGGACGCCTGGTTTTCCTTCATTGTAAATAATTTCGAGCGTCATTACCTTGGTAGTCGTGCGCCTTTCGGCTTTTATATCCATGAATGGTACGTTGCCACTTACCCCGGTCCGAAAGGAGGTCTCCGCAAATTCATGGATATGATCAATAGCCTCAACGATGTTTTCATGGTGAGTTAAGAAAATGCTCATTAATTTTCAGAGAGCATTGATCTTTATTCCCGAGGGATCATATAAAATAAATAAAATAAAATAAAATAAGCCTTGGCTAGGCTAAGGCCTAGCCAAAGTGTTATAGCAACGTTATATTGCTTATATATTTCTTTTATTTTTCAACACAGACGAAGTCCCAACCACCAGCTAGTTGTTATAATATAAATATAACTAGCTGGTGCCCACGACTTCTTCCGCGTTGAACGATGAAAGGTACCCTATGTCTTTTCTGGTGTTCCAAACAACGTGTATGCAAAATTTCATGATGATCGGTTCAGTAGTTTTTGCGTGAAAGCGTAACAAACAAAGAAACAAACTCACATTCACATTTATAATATTAGTAAGGATTGTCAACCGAGCGAGCGGTATTGCATTGTTTCGAGGTGCCAAGATATTTCCGACGGGTTAATATATTAAATTAACAACCAAAACTATTGCTACACCGACCATTAATTTTTAGGTGAACAGCGCTGATGTAATTGATTGGGTGAAAAACCCTACCCCAATCAACGAATACGTCCAAAGATCGTGCAATGTTCGGTTACCAGCTTCGTGTACTTCCAGCAGTTGCGGACCGTTATCAGCTTCTCACACTCAGGTATTAATTATATTATCTCTGTTAAGCTCTTTAAACAGTATAGTTAATATCTTAAGAGCACCCTGTACAAGCGAGGGAAGAAAGTAGTAGGTATTTGGGAGAATTTGTTGTCTGATAGCGACGGAAGACATTCGCGACACACGCGATTCCAAGATCTCACGCAAATAATAACACATACGCCAGCAATTCCGATATTATAGAAAAAATATTATAGTTAGGATGATTTTGTGGAAAAATATAATAGACTTTCAGTCAGTAATTACAACAATTCAACCCGCAATAATGTTCAAATTCTGCATATGTGTCGTTCATTGTAAAAGTGAACTATCTCCTTGTAACTGAATTTTAGAATAACGAGCTTTTTGCGAATTATAGTGTAGGAAAAAAATATAAGCATTCATTCATTGTTTTCATCTATGGGATTTTAATGCAACTATTGGAGTTACTACACTTTTATATTGAAAGTTATGACTAAATGTGATACCATTAGGCAAGAAAAGATCGTTTTAAAAATAGGGAGTTACACCACTTTTACAATGAACGACACATATGTTAGAAATTAACGAACTGACTTATTTTCCGCTCACTTCGCCTCCAGTGCTTGAGAAAGATACAATGGAAAAAGAAATTATTGGGGGTTTTTGATTTTTCTTACTAGCTACTAGTGTTGTCTGAATAACAATCTTGATTAATTATCACATTCCTACAAATTTCTAGTTGAATTTATAATAATTATATCAATAGGAATAAAACGAGTTTTATTTTCAGATGCAATACTGGATGCAAATTTGTAACGTTTGTCCGGCGACCTATCCGTGGTTAGGAAATCCTCTCGGCCTTGCCACTTCATAAGCTTTATAATTAAGTAAAATTTATTTATTTTTGATGTTTTTTTTTTAATGATTTTATCTTTACCCATTTTTTAATAAATGTTTGATTATTTATAGACAGAAAATCAAAAATAAAGGAACTTTTTTTATACGATCAAACCACAACCAGAGAATAACGATATTGTTAGAAACAAGTACAAAAAAGCCTGTTTTTAAATCAATGAATAAAAAACTAACAATTTAAATGTTTACTGTCGTTTTATTTCTCCAAACAGTTACAAGAACCAATGTATCCTTACATATTTTAAAACAAAGTACTCCGCCGCGTCTGTCTGTTCGCGATAACTCAAAAACTACTGCACAGATTTTCATGCTGTTTTCACCAATGGATAAATTGGTTCTCGAGAAAGGTTTTAGTATATAATTTACAAAGTTACGCGGGCGAAGTCGCGGGCAGCAGCTAGTATAACTATAAAGTAAGGGATGCCGAAGCGTGTTATACCGTCAGTAAGCGCTGGCCCTAAAGCTAAGTTCACATGACCGCTCGGTACAAGTTCTACAAACATGTATCGACCTGTACAGTTGATCCGCGCGGTCATGTGACTTAGCCTTAAACTCCGCATGAGATTAGTCCGCTATTTACGCTGTTAAACACGCCATGTCGGCAGTCATTAGTCAGCATAAAACAGTGTTTTGTTTCATAGAATGGAAACTTCAGAATCTTGTTCGAAACTGTTGTGTACTGTTTCCGAACATTATAGACATTGGATGCGGTTGATGTTTCCGAACGCAACAGACCACAATCTTGCTTGTACCGCCATTACGTACATTATACATTACGTTCAGCTATTCAACTGTTCTTACTTATTTTATTATTGCATTGTACCTTTTTAAAGTATAATAAACCAGTATTACAAGTGCACCAAGATATAATTATTTACAACCTACATATACAATAGAAACTGAAAGCTCTGCCTTTACAGGGACATACTTGGCTTATTATCATCGGTGCAGAGGATAACAAATGTTGAAATTTTACATCGAATGAAAAACGTATTGAAGCTAAGTGTCTAAGGGCGAAAACTTCCTCTAAGTTGCAATATTTTGGGCTTGTAATATGGGTCCAAGTTCAACTAGTGATGTATGAAAAATACAAGCAAAGGTAGCAAAGGCAGGATACATCCTGGTTAAAAAATTATTTAAGAGATTGGTTTTGTATGGTAGCCTTGATTGTCGCCAACCCTTGTAGAAAAGTGGCACTATAACAAAAATAATAGAATATTCAATCCTTATCCTTACTAATATTATAAATGCGAAAGTAACTCTGTCTGTCTCGCTTTCACGCGAAAACTACTGAGCCGATCACCATGAAATTTTGCATACACGTTGTCTGGGACACCAAAAAGGACATAGGGTACCTTTCATCCAAGAAAAAAGTAATGTTCCCGAGGGATTATCTAAAATATAAAAGTGTAACTAACGCCTGGCCAGTGTGTTATAGCAACAAGGCGTCAAACGTTATAATATATTATTAATTTATCAGCGCGTACGAAGTCGCGGGCACCAGCTAGTTAATAATAACTTTGTTTGGTTTATTGATCGTATCTGCCATGTATACAAATTTGTAATGAATAAACTCAAAAACTACTGGACCGAGTTTAAAAATGCTTTCGCCTATAGAAATCTACATTATCAGCGAGAAACATGGGATATATTTTAAAAAGTTACGCGGGCGAAGTCGCGGGCACCAGCTATCTACTAAAAATAAAGATACAACAAAGATGTCAGGCGTTATATTGCTATACACGTTTAGTCAGGCGCTACACATCCCTTACTTTTTAACGCGGGTGAAGTCGCGGGCACCAGCTAGTTTTAATATATATATAAATGGCGATGTGTGTGTGTGTGTGTGTATGGATTCCAACACCGTTGAACCGATTTTGAGGAAACTTTCAAACAATCTTCAGATTAGTCCAGCGGGTAATCCTGTGAAGTTTGGTAGCGACTAGACGCAGACGAAGTCGCGGGCAAAACTTCTGTCTGTACTCTAACATGCAATTATAGGTATTTACTTACATATAAGAATTAATTATTTGCGTACCATTTCCGGCTTATGCTCCGTTTTTCTTTTAATAAACGACAGATAAGATTTGAATTAATATAGATAACTCATAAACTAAATTTTAAGATAACGAAACTAACGGAAATCAATATAAATTTGGAGATTAGTTACTTAGCCAGCATTAGTATTTGGATTCCTAATTATGAAGTGGGCGACAGTTGTTTTTTCATTGGCGTTACTACTCTTGGCTAGTGGCCAAGAGGTTTTGCCTTTAGCGGAGTCGTGTAACGAAAATGCGTGTAACCTTCCAGACTGTAGGTGTTCCTCAACGAATATTCCTGGAGGATTGGCTCCAAGAGACACGCCACAAGTGAGTCTAAAGCGGTGTTACCTTTATTTTGTATAAAAACTAGCTGTCGCACGCGACTGTCCGCCTAACTTCATAAAGTATAGTTACTCCGTAATGTTACTCCCTAACAATATAGCTTTTTATAGGTGAAAGCATTTTTAAGATCGGCCCAGTAGATTTTTTATTTTTTTATTTTTATTTATTTTTATTTTATTTATTTATTTAGGATACACCAACAGTACACGTGTTAACATTATTCATGATATAAGTTTACATTGTATTTCGGCTGACACATGTACCAATTACAGGCGTATACAGCATTTGCCACAAAATATATATATATATATATATATATATATATATATATATATATATATATATATATATATATATATATATATATATATATATATATATATATATATATATATATATATATATATATATATATATATATATATATATATATATATATATATATATATATATATATATATATATACTGCGCTCAAATGCTTTGTGAATTTTCTTCCTTTTTTTTGAGTTTATTCATTACGAACATACAAATCTTCTCTCTTTATTTATATACTAGCTGGTGCCCGCGACTTCGTCCGCGTTCTGGATGAAAGGTACACCCTATGTCCTTTCTGGTGTCCCAGACAAGATGTTCAAAATTTCATGGTGATCGGTTCAGTATTTTTTGCGTGAAAGCGTAACAAACAAACTCAGATTCACATTATAATATTAGTAAGGATAGGATAGGATTGGATAGGATTAGTATATAAATGCTAAATTGGTTTGTGTACTAAATAAATTAATAAATATAAAATAATTATAAAATAATTAAATATAAAAGCTTGTTGCGAGATTTACCTGTGTACTAACTGGTCTTGCATAATTCTATGAAAGAATGTTTCCTATAAAATATGCAAATCTCGCGACAAGCTTTTATATTTATTTTCTTCTTTTTAGGGCACTTAATTAAAAAGCTTATTTTTAAAAAGTTTTTTAACATTATTTTTTTTATTTTTTAGCTATGATTGAGGACTAAAAAAGTTATTATTTTATTATTATTAGTTTTATATTAGTTTTATTATTAGTTATTATAATATAATTATTAGTTTTTCGTGTTCTCCTCAGCAATTTTTATTTGATACCCATATTGTGGTAGTGCAGAAAAAACCTAGTCCGCCATCTTGGATGATCCGCCATATTGGAATTAGAATCACATAGTTAAGCAAAATAAGCGTGATTACCAAATTTCAGCTCAATCGGTTAAAGAAAACTTATTTAAAATTCAGTTGCAAGATTCCACCCGGCAAACATATGTACATACATACATTGCAAGTTAATAAAAAGCTTGTAAAATGCTCTAATTTACTTAGGTATATGTTTTAATACGGAACTTAAAAATTGTTTTAAAATGTTAATCTGCTTGTCTGCATAGGCTAATCTCAGAAACGCACCAATATATATAAATTAATTATAATTAGCACGAAAAAATTGCACCCGTCCGAAGCCGGGAGCTCGTCACTAGTTTTTTTAATACAGGAATTCGTTTTAAGAGTGAAAGTAGGTAATACTCATTAGAAACAATAAAAATCACTGGGAATAACAGTTATCAAGAGATTAATTCTATTGAGGAAGTCAATTACGCGTTTAATACGATAATACTTAAACAAATCGTTGATAAGCTAATCTTGGTATTTCCATACTGTTTATTGGAAATGATAAAAATTATAGATAGGTTTTATTGTCGCATTTATTTTCACAAATCTCATGTGCAGTTTTTTTGAAAAACTATAATAATTCATGAAAGAAAATTAAAAATTTAGGACAATTTTATTATTATAACCTTTTATTCATCATTATAAAATTTAAACAAAAACTTGCGTTTTTTTTCTGATCAAATTGTTTTAAAATTAGGCGTTGCATCAGATTTGTTTTGTTTATGTATATTTATAATATACTAGCTATTGCACGAGACTTCTCCCGTGTAACTACAAAATATAGCTTACTAGCTGGTGCCCGCGACTTCGTCCGCGTTGAACGATGAAAGGTACCCTATGTCTTTTCTGGTGTTCCAGACAACGTGTATGCAAAATTTCATGGTGATAGGTTCAGTAGTTTTGCGTGAAAGCGTAACAAACAAACAAACTCACATTCACATTTATAATATTAGTAAGGATGTTACTCGCTGATAACGTAGCTTTCTAATATGTGTAAGAATTTTTAAAATCGGTACAGTAGTTTTTGAGTTTATTCATTACAAACATATCTTATCTCTTTTTATAAAAACAAAAAGTAGTCACTAGGGATCTCGATCCCTATGGTCTCCACATGATTGCTTCGACTGGTGATATCCTCATTCATTTACTTTACTTACCACTGGGCAGTCATTGTGACTCCCTCTTTCTTTGAGTTTAATGATAGTCTTCGATTGAGTCAATATTATATCTAAGGTCTTAAATTGGGGTTACACCTGTATTCCCCCTGGCGTTGCTTGTGTCTCCTGGCGACATCTATTAGACCATAAAAGAGCTTGCCATGGTCCACTATCTCTTTAATCTAGGACTTGCAATTTCTTCGCGATAATTATCGTTCACTGTTAGATCGGGACAATGTGATTAGGTACTAATTTTTGAAAAACATTCAAAATTCATTCGACGTGGATTTGGACTTACATAAATTTTCCGTTTTGGCAGCGAAGTTTTTGATGCAATGTACTTTTTATCACTAATTTATTATTAATCGATATCAAAGAGGACTTAGGACTTAGGACAAATTTAAAATAAAAACTTGATTTTTCCACAACATAAAGATACGTTGTTGTGAAAAAAAATCAAAGGGAATCAAAAACATAGACCAATATTTTATTTTGCTTAGCATCGATATATTTAAACTAACCCTTTTTTTATAACATACTTGTAAAATTTCAGTTCGTTCTAGTAACCTTCGATGACGGTGTCAACGTTATTAATATTGAGACATACCGCGACATCCTCTATGGACGTCTTAACAAGAACAATTGCCCAGTCGGTACAACTTTTTACATCAACCACGAATACACCAACTATGTATTGGTCAACGAGCTCTATAACCAAGGCTTCGAGATCGCTCTTCATTCTGTTTCACATCAAACCAATCAGGCTTATTGGCAGCAAGCAGATTATGATGACATGATGAGGGAATTTGGTGATCAGAAGATTCAAATGTCACATTTCGCTAACATTCCTTATGATGAAATCAAAGGTAAGTTTATTAATATTGTTAAGATGTTAAGATTTGGGATCCCTGAGGCGTTTATTTTGTTAGTAGCAAATTTTCCATTAGTAATTAATGGATGTGTTTAAACCTTATTTATAAAATATCAAACCCGTGTCACTGACATTTTACAATGTTTCATCTTTGTTAGTATTTTTTTCTACAATTTTAACTTATCCATCGATATCAATAGAATTTGCAGCCTTCTATAAATTTTGATATATATAATTTCAGGTCCTGTAAAGTAACTCCTAACTTTCTGTACTCTACCATGAAACATGATTAAGATGATTAAGATACTATTCTGGAGAAAATATTACATTATACAATCTTGGTGTTATATGCACTAAATATAAAGTTCTTTACTTTCAGGTGTGAGAATTCCTTTCCTCCAAATGACCGGTAACTCAAGCTTCCAAGTTATGGCGGATGTAGGTCTCGTATACGATTCCTCTTGGCCCACAATAACATCAATCAACCCTGGACTATGGCCATATACCCTAGACTACGCAAGTACTCAGGATTGCCACATCGGTCCGTGTCCGACCGCATCGATTCCAGGGCCTTGGGTGATCCCGATGGTCAGTTGGTTAGATATAAACGGAACCCCTTGTTCTATGGTGGATTCTTGTTTCGGAGTGTAAGTGTGTAACTAAATTGATTTTGTGAAAGGATGCAATTTTCATGAAATTCCAATTTTTCTTTTCATAAGAACATGAACTTTGAAGAATATTTAACAAGACAATGTGCATATTAGCCTGGCCGTTTTCGAGTTTTGCACTTAGCAATACATTTAACGATGAAAAATGGCGTCAATTCGTCTTTCGGGTGATACTTTGCAACGATATTCTAAAACGATATCCTATAACCATAGAATATCGTTGCTATCCACGCTATGTTATCTGTCTGTGCGTAGACCTTGGTCTTTGTATGTATTTTTCACCAAAATAATGGTAGGTGAAGTTGGAACTTGTTGCTATCCTTGGCCATGGCAGCAATGAAATCTGCCTTATACTTATAGCAGTATTTTAGTGAAAAATTGTGTCGCTACTTGGAAACAAAAATAATTATAAACATTTTTTTCTATATTTTAGCCCAGACTTGAACGATGAAGATGCCTGGTTTACCTTCATTGTAGAAAATTTCGAGCGCCATTACCTTGGTAACCGCGCTCCTTTCGGCTTCTATATCCATGAATGGTACCTTGCCACATACCCAGGTCCGAGAGAAGGTCTCCGCAAATTCTTGGATATGATCAACCAAATCAACGATGTTTTCATGGTACGTTAATGGAATATATAACCATTGTCTTTCAAATTAACATCAGCTGTATCTAATAAGCTAACATCTTATTATAGATGAGATGAGACCATCTTAAGCTGAAGATCTTCGTGTTATGTTTTCGTATTACCAAATACAAACCCGGAAGTATGCCTACGACGTGCTTAGTATCAATTTTGTTTAATAAGATAACTGATATCTTAATATTTAATCTTAGCTAATATCCTAAAAACTACAAGATACGAGTATTAGAGCAACTATTAAATTAGTAAAATCTAAAAATAATAAGCAAAAAATTCGTGAATAAATTATGGATATTTGAAAATCGTGTAATTTTAAAAATAATATTGTGTAGTTGGCGCATTATCTGAAGCTTCAGATATTCTAAAATTAAAACTAATGCGTAACGCATACCGTGTGACAATTTTGATTTTACTGCCATAAATTTTCATGCCCTGGGCTTATATATGAAAATCGATAGGAGTAAACTGCAATAAAAATCGAATACGTGCACCGTAACAACGAATCAGAATTGATAATCTTTAGATACATAAAATTATTCCATAAAAATTTATTCCAATACCAAGATATTTATGTTTTCCAAACAAGTAATCATTTTTAACCTAATCTAATCTTGTTCGTTCAGGTAAACAGCGCTGACGTAATTGATTGGGTGAAAGACCCAATTCCCATCAATGAATACATCCAGAGACCTTGCAACCTGCGGTTGTCAGCATCATGCAGTTCGAGCAGTTGTGGACCTCTATCAGCTTCTCACACTCAGGTGTGTTTTCTATAGAGCTATAGTTCTATAGGCTATATGCTGTGTATGTATGTATATACCTATAGAACTATAGCCAGCTCTATAGGTATAGCTTCTTTACCTGTAGAGCTGTCTAATTACAATATGAGCTTCTTCGAGCTAAATTCCTGCAGGATCGATAGTGTAACCTGCATTCTCCCATGTAACAAGGCTGCGTAGCCAACTACCATCAAGTGGACGGTCACCTTGCCACCGGATTTATGAAAATCTAGCTGGCGCCCGCGACTTCGTCCGCGTTGAAAAAGAAAAAAGTAGCCTATCCTGTGTCCTGTATGGCTAAATGTTTATCTAGCAAGTTTCATGAAAATTAGTTAATTCGTTTAAGAGTTATGGAGGAACATATATACATACATACATACAGAAAAACATTCAAAAAATCGTCAATTTAGTTTCAGTATCATGTATAGAGCCTATAAACAAGATATCTCTGAAAACAAAGTAATTTACTCCATGACCGACCCTTACAGATTTATTATTAGTATTGATGATGAAAATCTTTTTGTTCTTGTAGACGTTCCAACTACTTTAAGGTATCAGCAACGGTGTTTTAGAAATTTCTTTCTTTTCCATCTTTAACGTTTTTATAAGGCGGCAGGCAACCTGACTGTCCAGTTGATGCTATGTGACTACCGTTTCCCATAACAATCTTCTTGTGTTCTAATATTAAATTTTTTTTTTTTTTTCATTATTTTCAGATGCAATACTGGATGCAAATTTGTAACGTTTGCCCCGCAACATATCCTTGGTTAGGAAATCCTCTCGGCCTTTCCACGGCATAATTTGAAATTATGTTTTTGAAAATTATCACCATGTCGCAAAGTTATTCTTTTGAATAAAGCCTGGATTCAAATATTTTTAGGTTTGTTTTTATTATTTTTTAGATATCTATAATAAATCAACTCCGTGTGAAGCCGGGAGCTGTCCGCTTGTCTATACTAATATTATAAGGAGGTCTTTTTTGTATTATTTGTATTTTTTGTAATTGTAATGAACTCATGAGCTTCTGCTATCCTTCCTCATATTATAGATGTGAAAGTAACTGTCTGTCTGTCTCTGTGTTATCTTTTCACGCCTTAACTACTCCATCATAAGGATCATAAGGAAATTTTAAATAAGTACATGTCAGCGATACAGAAAAGGTTATACCTTCATCAAAAAAAAAAGTGCTGTTCCCATGGGATCATTCGTTCAGAGCACAAACTACTAGTATATTTTAAAAGGTAAACGCAAGAATAATTAATTAAATAAAGTTGTTCCATTCTAAAACATTTATTGTACGCCATTTACATCAAATAGTAATAATATGTCTAGTTCATGATTTCTTAATTTTTTTTAATAATACAAAAATTTCAAAATCAGATGACATTACATTAAAATTAAAGAATGTAAAATGAATCAAGCACTGATTGTTAAATTTTAACTATGAGATTTTATTTCATTGATACATATAAAATAACATATAAAATAAAAATGAACAGGAGTGTCACAAGGTACCATGTTAGGTCCCAAACATTAACTGACGTTTGACTTCACTTACAAGAAAAAAAATTAAACATCTGTCTTACTATCTATTTCATATAATGTAACCTTAAATCGAAATTTCTTCGAACTACAGCCTTTGTATTGACATTAATTACATCTACTTTATTAGTATGGTTACCTTTTTTTATCGGACTAAGCGTCTTGACACCTATTATTAAGAGTTATCATTATTAAGAACACAGACAATAAATGTATTCAATATTTACAAATGGCGGTCAATACAACGGTAATATTACCACAGAACCACAAAAAGCCTTTGACCATAATATACTATCATCTACCATTATAATAAGTTAAATATTAGGCATATTTATTTACATACTTAACCTAGCCTGTTCTCCTTAAGATATCTTAATACTTTA
Organism: Synanthedon formicaeformis; assembly: GCA_945859745.1. Classification (NCBI taxonomy): domain Eukaryota; kingdom Metazoa; phylum Arthropoda; class Insecta; order Lepidoptera; family Sesiidae; genus Synanthedon; species Synanthedon formicaeformis. The sequence goes on from OX243975.1 coordinate 5,113,023, forward strand.
ATAAATAATTTCATGAATAATTGAATAATGAAAATGAATGAATAATTCACGAATAATTTCATGAACATATAGGTTACATTTGAAATTTATCTCTTGTTTGAATTTTGGATAGGACGATTAAAATATTTAAAAAAAAATCTGTTTAAAAAATGGAATCAAAGTTTGTTTGTCTATTACTTCTTCAGTGTATCGCCTTAATTTAGACACCTTAAAAGTTTTTTAATATCGTGAGAAATACTTATCGATAAGTCGATAAGTATAACTTGTCAATTAAAACGTAATTTGTCAGCAAACTTATTAAATTTTGTTGAATTAACTCAGTAAAGTCATCAAAAGTAAAAAAATAATTTACGAGACTTGCTCAAACATAATTTTTTATGGCAATGTTGCAATAAGAAAATAATTGTCTTTTGATTACTACTTCATTGATCCATATATTACTATACATATATAATAAATGCAAAAGTTTGTATGTTTGGACATTTTGTTCCTCAATAACACAAAAACAGAAATTTGGCCTGGATTAACATATAGGATACTATTTATCTTAAAAATGTTAAGTTTCCGAGGGATTGTCTAACTAAAATATAAAAATTTCATCACAACTTCATCAGTGGCGGCGCCACCGTCATCATAGCGATAAAAATGTCAGGCTTCATAATTAAATTTTCATGTTTCAATTCGAACTCGCTTTTATTTTAATATATAAAAATTTAAGAAACTTTCTTAAATGAGATCTCAAGCTATATTAATAATTTAATAATTCATTATACAGATTTATAATAAAGTTACTGGCTAAATAAAATTACGAACTTAATGACGACATACAAAGTAGATAAATAATAATATAGGTGTACAATTTACATAGCATAGCGTTGTTCGCTCTTGAGGTAGAAAATAAAATAAATTATACATCTAATACAAATTACATTATAATATTTACAATAGAACAAACGAATCATTTCTATTTATTTAAGTACAGTAACTAAATCTAAAAATTGCGACTCCTAAAATGGATACACTTACATAGCCTATTTACATATTTATACAAAAAAAAATTAAAACAAATCTAAAATAAGTTAGTAATACTGTAAATAATTTTAAAGCTTAAGTTCAGAAAATATATTAATACATACAGCTATTGTTATTTAATTGCTAATTATTATAAATAAATCAGTCCATTTTAGATTAGAGTAACATGTTATAGTACAGGATCCGAAGAGAGGTGATCCTTCACCCAATATGTTTACCAGACGAAGAGTATATTTTATCAATTGTTACCTATCACTCAATAAAATAGGGATTAAGTTGTCTATTAAAACCTACTTGTTGCAATTATACCTTTATGATTAAACTGTTGTCATGTATATCTTTCATTAAAAAAAAACTAGCTGCTATGCTATCACCCTCCTTCTCTATCACACTGGACAGTACGCTTAGTGCTTCTCTTTCGCACATGTTTGCTTGCAATTTTAAAATTTCAAAACAGTATATTAGCGTCTGCTATTTATGGCGGCTGAAGTTGATTGATTAAGGCAGAAAGTATAGTATAACGTGCTCTGTGACGTGACAATATAGAGTACTCTGTGGCATGATAACAGTTGAACGAACGCGTCCGGGAAGAGAGGTCGTTGTCGTATGTCCGCCAATCTTATAGTTGGAATTGTAGTTCTTATATATGTATATCGGTCGACCTAAACATAGTGGTTTTAGTTATTGTACCCCGAAGAAGAGGGTGCTAATACATTAATTGCATTAATTGCATTATTTACATTAATCTCATTAATCGCATTAATTGCATTATTTACATTTATCGCATTAATCGCATTAATTGCATTATTTACATCAATCGCATTAATTGCATTAATCGCATTAATTATTAATTGCATTAATTGCATTAATCGCATTAATTGTATTGACCTCATTAAGTGCATTAATATTGCAAATATTAATGCTGCGAATTAATACTGCATCGAAGCTATAATTTTATAATTTGAAAATCGGAGCTAACAAAGATGTGCGACAGAGTAATAGAGAAGGACGGAGCATAGCAACTAGTTTATTTATTTATTTTTTAATAAGGTTATCCATGAGCATATATTAATAGGCAACACAATCCAGATAACAATTGATAAAATATGTACTCTTCGTCTGGCAAACACATGGATGAAGGGCGACCTTTCTTCGGATCTTAGACCATAATAAATGTTTGTTCATTATAAAGAAATATTTACGTTGCATATATGATGTCTTTCAGTGAAACAATAATGGGGAATATGTAAAATATTCTATGTTTTCATTTCGTAATGATTCCATAATCCAAGAAAAAAATGATATTTCGAATCCTACAAAAAGTAGGTAGATCTTGCTATAGCATGGCTTTCTTTAGTATATTTTACTTCAACGTTGTTGAAATATTTTTTGACATCATAATATGTTTATTCTAGAACTAAAGTTCCTGCACTTAACTAATATAAGTTCCTACTTGAATATTTAAAAAAAATCTGTATCTTTTACGTGCGAGGGAAAGGGATAGAGATACAAAATTACTCGTTTTTGTTTACACTCAGTATAGGTTGGGTCTCCATGGCTTTACTTTAGTATATTTTACTTCAACTTTTTTTGAATTATTTCTTGACATAATAACATGTTTCTTCTAGAACTAAAGTTTCTGCACAGTTACTTAAATATAAAAAAGGGTACGACTCTCCATACAAAAATGTCTAGTTGCAAACATGATGGTCCCGCTTGAAGCGGCAAATTTCGCAGTGCACCCTACAACACCATACGAATCGACATCGGCACTTCTCCTCGTGATCCCTCACCCTGGTCTGATACCCTCTTCCGCAACACAGGAGCCGGCAGCCGTCCAAACCAGCAGAAGTGCGGTTGCAGGTGCGGCCGCGGGTACCGAGTATTCCGTATCTTTAACAAAAGCGTGTTATGTAAGCAAAGTATTTCACATGCATAATTAACCCTAGAAAGGTATCCATATTTCGCAATACGTAAAGGATAACCATATGTCGAATCAACGCGTATATGTTGTGCATAAAATTTATGTACTAGTTTTATAAAATATTTATATTAGTGTATTTTATCAAAATGTATGCCATTGTGTAATAAGTAAATGAAAACATTTTGGCTTATGTATACTTTTATTGGGGAAAAAATACCAAAGATTTTTTAAAATTGATGAAGTACGTCGGTTCGACATATGTTATTTTTCTAGGGTTAAAACTATAAACTAACCCCCGACCTTTTATTGAACCCAAATACGCTATAATCTGCTCTAAGTTGCTAAGAAGTTGGTATCCCTCAGATTATTTGATGCTGCAACAACAGATCAAGGTTATGGAAACACCATCGAAATGCCAGTATGCAAAACTTCACATAATAATAACTAGACTGGGCGACCGAGCTCCGCTCGGGCCAATGAAAGGTTTAAAGTTTTTTACATGTAAGAAAGAAAGTCTATGAAGCATTATAGAAAAAAATTCACAGTACTTGAATTAATAATTCAAAATATTATAAAACGAACAAGCGGTATTACTTCTGTAACCGTTCCAATAAAAAAAACTAAATATAACGAATTTTCTCGAAGATAAGACCCTGACAGATCGATTTCTAAACCTAAAAAACCCCTAACCCTAGATTTTCGTCAAAATCGTTAGAGCCGTTTGCGAGATCGCCGTGGCATACAAGAATTCCTTGTTTAGTATTATAATAATGCATGCATTTATTAGCCACATAATCACAAAACCACAGATTATACAGTCAATGTTAACCTATTAATTGTTACATACACAAGCAATGGTTGTAACTGTATGAGAGCCTGGTGCCGGTGGTAGGAATTGAAAAATACCTATGTTACATGTCCACAAGGTCCAATCAATCGAACATATGGAAATTAGTGGAATCCCTTTCGTCAACTAGGCTGATAGCATTCAAACGCCTGAACAGATCCTCATAAATTTATAGCTAAGAATCACAGCTTTCACAAAAAAAAAAAAAAAAACAAAAAAGCCAGATCAAAATCAGTCCATCCGATTAGGAGATACGATTTCACAAACATACACACAAATACAAACGTCCAGATAAGTATACAGCTACTCAGACACATATCAAACTTATAACATCCCGTTTTTGCGCCGGGCCCACGCCGGGGGGAAAATTCATTTTGGTTGAAATGCAAGCGTTTGGTTAAATTGCTTTGTTGAATTCTTATTATCAATGTTTAGTGGTTTCATACATAGATCTTCTGTAGGCTTTGTTATCGCAATACGAATTTCTTTCTTAATTCTTAATATTGTATTTTTGGAATTCTGTTGGATTTAAATACACATTTAACTTACTCTTCATTCGGTTCACAATAATCCGGTGAGTCCTCTAAGTAAACCAAGTCTGTCTTGTTCGGCTTCTTCATATCCATGTGCAAAGGTCTCAGTTTTCTTATATTCTTCCCCCTTTTCCTTTCTACCACCTGAAATAATTTTACAGAGATTGTAGTATCGCGAAGGTTTCACTGTTAAAAATATCAAGCCAATATATTAACTTTTCATTGTATTTAACCACATATCGATACCTCCAAATAACTTCTCTGAGGCAAACTTTACAGGGGAGACTAAAAATGTTATAATTTTTTTTTTTGTATGATACGAGAAAAGAAAAAAGACAATTTTACATTGGAAATTATGGCTCGTATTAACCGATAGACCTTTTAAAAATTAAATTCTAATTGTCATTAAGTTTCTCCCGTATCAAAAAGTCATTTTCAACCAAAATAGTCCGGTCAAATTAGACCAACAAATAAGAGTAAAGCTACCTAAATTCCCATCAAGCTGAAAATCAGTAAGATTGTTTAAAATATGATTAACAATAAAATTTGAAAGTTCCCCATCTTTCCCACGTAGGAAAAAAAGTATCGATACATTTTGTAGATAATTTTATGATCTACAATTTTTGTCTGAGGTATTTTTATGATAAAACTTACCGTTTTGCTGAAAATCGCGAAAAACTCATTTTTTTGACCTTTGACCTTGAATAAAAAAATTCCATACAGGGGAATGATGGGGAACTTTCAAATTTTATTTTTAATCATATTTTAAACAATCTTACAGATTTTCAGCTTGATGGGAATTAAGGTAACTTCGAATGTCTAGATTGACCGGTCTAAAAAGTGGTTATTCGTTCTGCGAATTAAGGTATCGATATTTGTCTGTGTATTTTTTTATTCACTAAAGTAACATCAACATGTCATAAAAATATAAATACATCATAAAAATCCATAATGCATTAGTTAATGACAAACCTTAACATGTGAAGCTCCTTCGTATCTCGTGGTGAGCGATTCGCCAACAAGTCTCAACTGCGGAAGGCGACGCCAGCAGACTCTGACAGAACAGGAACCGGACATTCCGTGGCATTTGCAGACGCGCTGCATGCGACCACGCACCGCCTGAACTCACAACGAATTACGTGTGACAAATCAACAATTGTGGCAAAACAACAACAAGCCGTTTCATTTTACTTCCTTATACACCTACTATAAGAGCAAACAACATCAGAGGTATGCAGAATGCCAAACCTTTTACAATAAAGATAAGCGGAGACGACCGGGCAATGGGCTACTATGGCAATCCCTATTCACGTTGTGAAGCACGAAAGAACATAACATAACATAAAACTAAACCAATGATTAATAAAAGTCTGATTAGATATAATAATAAATGATTACTAATAATTATTGTTAGAAATACAATTTAAGCATACGTACTGATTATTGTGATCTCAATATCGTCCCCGGGACGTAATTAGGAGCCCAAAAGAAAATATCTTATATTTTCAACTTTTGTTAAAGCTGCTTTTGTAGAAAAAGTAAGAAAGTTAATTTTAGTTTTTGACTATTTAAAATAATAAATAATAAAGGAATTCCAATTTGGCTGTATCAAGTAGACTGTAAGTCTATCTCGAATCTCACACATTTTGTCATTAAAAACACTGCAGCTGTGAAAGGACAATAAAATGTGCTTAAGTTAAAAATATTTACCCTTCGACCAGCTTCGTTGTTATGTAAGTTCATCAAACCTTCGTCATTGTTCCTGTCTTCTTTTGAGTCAACGAAATCTCGACTGAACATTTCGCCGTATTTTATATCCTGAAATTGGGATACAATTTGGAGGTGAAAATTAATCTGCAAAAGGCCGCTTGAGCTTGAGTAGGTACTGTTTGGACTCAAGCTCAAGTCCTCTTGTTTATTTCGTTACTGTACTAACCAAGGTATGTTAAAGGACTCAGCTCTATATCATAATATATAAGATATTATTATTCAGTAAAAAATAGCATGATAGATACTATTATATATTTTTTCTACTAGCTGTGCTAGTAAATTTTCATCGTTTGATGCCATAGTCAAAACTGGTTAACATATTTCATGTGAATATGTATAATGTGTACCTCAGAACAGCCTCCCCACTGCCACTGTCGCGGTGTGCGTTTCCTGACTCGCGCGTCGCAAGAGCACTCGTTGAGTTCGCCTCGACTGCAGGCGCGAGCCACTGCATGCGCAAGCGCAGCCGAAGACAGGGCGTGCACGAACGCCGACTCGCGAGACCCTGAAACATCAATTGCTGATTTTCAAAAGCCCCCCCTAGGCGGGCCATGACCTTGACGTGGGGGGGGCTTACCCTCGACAATCCGATGGGGTCGCGGGGGGCCGGTGGTTCTCACCGGCCTTTCCTCGTCCCATGGGATTGTTGTTGGGGACCAAGAAGGTCCACACCCGTGTGCTCCGAGCGGGGTCCGTTCAGAGGAGCTCGTGGCGGAGTGCACTTTGTTGACGTTGCTACGAACATGCAGTTGCTCCTTGACTTGACACTGACACTTGACACTGGCAGAAAATGGCCGTTCTCGTAATGAGCCGAATTGCCATTTTACACAAAGAAGATGAAGATGAAGATTTTCAAAAGAGATTCTTAAACTCCTCAGGCCGGGCATATCGTGACGACTTATTCCCACCTGATCTGAATCTATTGTTCTCCAAAAATAAAAATTCTATACAAGAGCTCCGCGAAAACTAATTGACAAAATTAAGCTATACTACCGATTTCGTTCCCAAAAGCTCAAAAGATTTTTAGAAGTTTATATTTGTAGCAGATAAGTTTTTGGAGCTATTGGGAACAATTTAATAATCTTAATTAATTTTACTCTCAGACCTGGTGGGAACGAAATTGCTAAGCGAGTGGAAATACTTCTTCCACTATATGCCTAAGTACTTTTGCTGAACGTATTATTTTTACCATTATTTGGGATATTGTTAATGAAGTCTTTAATAGTTTTGATTGAGTTAAGCTAAGTTCATTTCTTTTAATTTTTGGTAACGATTTTTCGTAATACAACTATAACATTAGGAATTTTCAAATAGCTCATTCATCGAAGCAGAGATTTTAAATCGAATCAAAATTTCATTTCAGTGTTCAATAAATTATAACTTTTATACATTTTACCAAATTATTTGAAATGCGAAATGATGTAGTGCCTACTTCGCACCAATGCCAAAGTCATTATAATAATAATGTGAAACTTAACAAAAAAAATAATGTGTTTTAATTGATAAAAAAATATTTTGTACCTACCTTCCTCGTTTAACCCTCTTTACATAGGTGAAAACTGAATTAATATCGGTTTATCGGTTTTGGAGTCCACAGAGGACAAACATAGATACATTGATTTTTATTTATATAGATTACTAGCTACATGCTCCCGGGTTCAAAGTAAAAACTATCCGATCTTTTAAGTTGGACCAAATTACACATACCTACTTAGTTACAAGGTTTTATCAAAATGTTATAATATATTTTTTTTAATATAAAGGTTAAGCCTAGTATATCGGTATACTACATCCTAATCCCATTGCTGATTCAAAAGGTCTGTCCTCAATATTAGGATGTTTAGCCTATCCTATGTAGTACACTAAACCAGAAATCGTTTAACTCAAATAGATTTCCATAATAATTGTAAGAAACCTGCCTATTTAATCACACAAGCATCAATTCGCTGAGAGCCCGCGACCCGTACAGATTTCTATAAAAAGGAAGATCAATGAATACAAGTCAATACGTCTAACTTAAAAAGACACGTGCTCCTAAACTATTTATTTAAAATAATAGCTCTAATTATAATAGACACCCAACGTAAACAAACTGAGCTACTCCGTCATCGAGTCTACACGTGATTCTAGTGATCGACATTTTGTAAATAAACGCGATGTCCACAGACTATCAACACGGTATAGATTCAATGAAGTTGTTTTAAGGAAGGCCGCACTTTGGCTACTATCGCGCGGGCAACGCGGTTCGTCTCCCTCCGGACAACTCTGGCCACTCCTACAACGTCTCTTTTTCTAAATTGTCACCATAGAAGTCGTTTTAGTACACTTCTTAAAGATTCTTAAGTCTCCATTTCCTAAGGAAATTAGTTTTAATCCATCCATTTCTTAAACAGTCCAGTCATGATTCGTCCATTTCCTAAAGAGTCTAGTCTTGATTCGTCCATTGCCTAAAGAGTCTAGTCTTGATTCGTCCATTTTCTAAAGAGTCTAGTCTTGATTCGTCCGTTTTCTAATGAGCCTAATCCTACTTTGCGCGTTTCGTCAACTCAGTTCAATATGAATTGTGATTTGCGTTCGTGAAACACATACATAGAAGTCTTTGATTAGTAGGTTTACCTATTTATTTTTAATAATTATGATATATTGTCTTTTTTTATTATTTAACTATCTAATGAATTATTAATTGTATTAATTACTAAGTAATTATTAGTAAGTATTAATTGTATCACTCATATGTGAGATCTTGAATAGTATAGGTATTATTTACTAATAATAACTTTATTTGTGATCGACGTTTTTCACTTTCCATCAGAAGCAACAACGTTTGCCTGTCCACTAAGTTAATAAATTGAAAAAAAAAACAATTCCATTGATATTCTTACTTCACTAAATTATCGACTGAAAGTTCTGAAGTCGCGTAAACAGTATCGATGACAGACGAGCTCATTACACGGCTCGCTGTACGCATACTATACATACAGTCGGCCGCGTAAGTCGATTAACACATTCAAAAGTGCAAAAGAACTGAACACTCAACTTACTTACTTATTGAAGCTTTTTACGATCGTTTGTACGTGAAGTATATTTTGTTATCTAGTCGTGACAACGGCTTATGGGGCGTTGAGTGTTCAGTTGTTTTGCACTTTTGAATGTGTTAATCGACTTTTGCGGCCGACTGTACATACGAGTTGCATTTTGTTGATGGGTAACTTCTCTTCTCACCGCATTCTAAAACCACGTGGAACGTTTTAAAAATATTTTAACGTCTGTTGGACGCGTGGCAGTGGTGCTTGCCTTAACGCTCCATCCTAGGGTTCGCGGATTCGATTCCCGGCAGAGTCAACTTTGGAAATTAAATTTTCGAAGTTGGCTCTGGTCTGAATTTTGAAAGTAGTGGCGGGGCAAACTGCGCTTCGCAGCCATTTTTGAGTATTTTTGTATTTTTGTCTAATGAATAAACTGAAATACTACTGGTCCGATTTTAAAATTCGTTTACACATAGAAAGCTACATTATCACCAAAAAACATAGTTATAACATAGTTATAATAACTATATATTATATAAAGTAACGCGGACAAAGTTCCGTGCAAAATATAACTACTCACTAAATTTAAGAACTCCGCCAAAAATATCAGCAGAGTTGTCGACTGTGCTGCAGTTCCATCTGCTATGTCTAAATTGATGCTGACATTCTTCAACAGCTTGTAAAGCACCCGTCTGTATCACCTGAAAATTTAAAATTATAAATTTTAAGTTCTTTTTTATTAGGTACTAGCTGGTGCCCGTGACTTCGTCCACGTTGAAAAAGAAAAAAGTAGCCTATCCTGTGTCCTGTACGTCCTGTATAGAGCCTATATTGCAACAAACTATGAAGAGTGCTATGCTCGGGTTTACACGACGAGATCGAATCAAAAATGAGGAGAGTATGTTTATCTGTAACTAAACCACAATGTTGCCATATATACGGATTTGTCCGTATCTAATCTATACGGAATTTTAATGATCAAACCGGACAATAAATGCACACGGATATTTATACGGAATTGTCAGGCAAATGCAAATGAGTAGTTTCTTTATTAATATTCCTAATAAAATGATTAATAAAACAGAACGTAACATTTTATCTGAAGCAGCGATTTGTATTTTTTCAGCAAATTTTGCAAAACAGGCCGCGTCACTGCTAAACCGATTTGCTAAACTATAAGATACTTTTTATCCTGAAAAAATGTTAGGTTCCTGTGGGATTTTCAAAACAAAAAAACTACAGCACGTACGAAGTTGCGGGCACCAGCGAACATTAAAAAAACTATTTTAATGATAGAAGTGATGCTAGTAATTGCTATTAAAATCTGTCAGGCGTTTATGAGCTTCAAAATTTGATTACTATAACGACCCGCTTCGGACGATTTTTTTATGAAAATTATATACACACACACCTTGCGTTGAGTGCTTAAGAAGAATTTGGCAGAGGAACAGACAGAAACTGACACTGGCTTTATATTATTATTCTTATTATATCACTAACTGCTGCCCGCGACTTCGCCCGCGTAATTTTGTAAATTATATACTAAAACCTTTCTCGAGAACCACTCTATCCATTGGTCGCGAACAGACAAACGCGGCGGAGGACTTCTGCATATATAGAATGTCTATTCTGAATATTCTATATATTCAGACATTTTTTAATATTTATTTTTAGGACATGTCGCCTATTTAGAATAGATATACGAGTACGAGTAGATTTAGATATTATACAATTAAATTAAACATAATAAAATTGAAAAGCAAGCGTCGCCAGCACGTGTGCTGTTTTATGCTCTGGTATGCTGTCTCACTTTGTCCTATATCCTTTTTAAGGTCAGCTAAAATACAATACTTACACAAAGTTATTTAAAAATGGTTCGTTACTGCAACGTGCCTCAGAATCTAGATATCTAAGTTAATTTTCCTTCTTTAACCAGTGGCGTTGCTTGTGTTATATACGACGGTAGCCACCTACCATTAAGTGGATCGACAGCTTGTCTGACTAACTTAACATAGAAAAAAAACTAAAAATATTCACAATGAATTACCTGTATCATTTTATCAGAGAGTAAGCATAGTTGCTTCTGCCTCTCCACTAAATATTCTAATCTGTGGCAATTCTCTTTGTGTAGCGCTGTGAACGTCTCCAGAGACGTGTTTCCTACTTGTGGCAGTGGATTTGGTGCAGCTAAATTCCTGAAAAAAAAATTTGAAAATATTAATTCAAGTTCAATTTAATATACCTACTTTATATTAAAGTTTTAGTTATGGTTATTGAAGAATATAATATACTTTAGGTATGGGAGTAGCATCAGTGAAAATCGCATTCAAATTGCACAGACATACAACGGATTTACTATATGTATGATCATAATTATGATTTCTAGAAAGAATGGACAATAAAATGTGACATTGATTTATGATGAGGGATTACACTAATAACATGTTACATTAAAAATGTAAATCAAATTTGAAAGAAATCTCACCACATCATTAATAACGAGTAAAAAAATCCGTGCAATCCGTGTGATTACTGCATCGCCCCCATCGAACATGGATGACATAAACAATCCCCTTCCCCTTATTTAAACAAGTTGAATGCATTCCCTGAAGCCGCAGCCTCAATGCACGTGCAACACTCAAGGTCCTACAGCCCTTTAGACATCCTCTCGTGTTTGCAATTAAAACGGAAAACAGAGTGAAACAAGTATATGCAAATGTTACGCGTGCGAGCGAGAAAGCACGCCTCATTTGCCCAAGCACTTTTTATTTCCACTAGCACTTAAGGGAGGTCGTCGGCCAATCAACGTACTCAGCCGCGCCCGCTCCGCATTGGCCGGTTTTTAAAACAAAAGAGGGTAGGTAACACGAGTTTTGTTTTGTTCGAGTGGGTATTCCTCTCATTTGAGTGGCGGTGCTCGCGATGCGCGGACGTCTCATCTCTAATTACCTTGGATTGTATTGTTCCTTTGAGGGCTTTTCTCTCGTTTCATTTGTGAGTTTTAACGTTGTTATTTATTATGAGGAAACTCAGCAAGAAGAGGTATTACAAAGCAAGCAAATTAGCGTTGTTTATTTACCAACGATCATACCAGCTTTTATAATGTTTGCTAGGAACTGCGCGGTTGTTAGGCAAATAAAGGGTTTACACTTAGGTACATTCAATACCCGTCATTCCTTGTTAACTTTGTTGCGAACGTTTTCAGATACGTAAGCGGTTTGAATCCAGTTTATCTCATTTTTGCTTTCGTAACAAGCACTATCCTTTAAAATATCATTTGTGCTTTTGACGTGAATACTTCTAAAGCTTCCATAATTCAAAAAAACAGATGATATAATAACAAATGCGGGGGATACATTTTGATGCTGTGCTACACATCTATCATCTACATCCAAAATTTAATTACACCACTCGATAGCTAAAGGATCAAATATATATTTAGTATATATATGGTATATTCGAATTCGTTCTATATGATAAGCTTAAGGAAAATATTTCTCGTAACGTACACGTATGCAAGTAAAACACGTCAGTTTTTTTAAAAAAATACCTTAATCGTACCAGGTATAAAATAAACTCGCTTAGATCTTTTAAATTACTCAACGGATTTTAATGCGGTTTTCACCATTGGAAAGAGCAATAAACGAGGAAGGTTTGTATGTATTTAGTTATAAAAAAATATAAAATGAAGTCGTGTTATTTACACCATTTATAACTCGAGTATGAACCTATTATCTTTGCTTGTTTGTTTGTTTGTTTGTTTGTTGAATTTGTCTGCCCTGAACAGCAGAATAACAATTAAATAAAATAGTTCCGAAAAAATGAAAATAAAATTATTATTCAGAGGCAGTACGAAGTTCTCCAGGTCCTAAAATATTTACTATAATTTGTATACATTTTAAACATATAATAACTTAAATGTTGCGTGTTGTATAACAATAAAAGTGGCTACATTGACTAATAGTGTTGCCAGCTACAAATTCATTTCCTGACCAAAGCGCCGTTTTCAAGCGACTTCCGGTCTTTATGAAATTAACGCGAGCTGTTATAACAGCATTTTAGTTTCATTTACCTTAGTAGGTACTTTTGGGAAAAATCTTAGTTCACAGTGTTTGCAAATTAATTTACTTAACACTATTGAATATAAAACTTCAAGGGATTTGGATGAAAATTGGCACATATAAATAGTTTATTACCTGGATTAACATATAGGATACGTTTTACCCTGAAAAAATGTTACGAACGTCTAAAAATATAAAAAATTGGGCGCCACTGTAACATTGTTAACGCGGACGAAGTCACGGACACCTGCTAGTAAAAAATAAACGAAGCCTTACTTTGAACCAGATTGAATTCAATACATTCTACTTTCAGCGGTATACGAGCTATAAAACGTAGTTGTAAAATTACATTTAAGTATGAAAATTCCATACATTTATTTATTCAAGAAGAGAATTTATTCAAGTCTTAACGCAAGTAAAACACCTTTATGAGCAAATATTTTCTTCACTTACCGCCTTTATACGTACTTGCCTTTCACGACACGCGAGCCTAATGTGGGTAAGCCCTAGTGATGTGACACAGAAATATTATCGCGCCTATGAGTACCAGTTACAATACCAAAACGTCCTTAGAAACCTGCAAATCAAATCTGTTTGAGTACTTAAGTATTTTTAATAGGTGTATTAATTTTTGAACCCACTTATTAATTTTTGACGGTGGTGCCCCATTGCCCTAAAATCCAGGCAGCCCTAAAATGACACTTATCGTCTATTCTTATAAAATCGTTTGTCCTGACTGACGAACAGCTAAAACTATTAAGTTTAGAAATCTCAAATTTGTAACATATGTTTATTTTATAACGTAAGCATCCGCTAAGAAAGGATTTTTGAAAAGTTTAACTGCGTGCTAAGCGGGTTGCTAAGTCACTAGTTATAGACAAGTCATCATGGTGCACTCTATAGTATATCTATAGTATATCTATAGTATAGACAATACATAATAATGGATTGAAGTACTATCACAGTGTTTTTACTTTATAAAACCAAATGACCGTGAAAACCCAATTTTTAAAAGCGACTTATTAATTTCAGTACCAATACCAAAATAAGACATCCCTTAGTGTCGGCCCTTCGCATACAAGTGTCAATATTGACATGTGAGATTTTTAAGCAATTGCCTTGCCTTAAATAGTTGTTAGACCGCTCTTCTGTAAATGGTTTTACCGCATTATTATATGTGTAGCTTAAGTTTGTTTGGAGAATATATTTAAATGAATTTAATGTATTTTCACACAAACTCAGTGAGAAAATGGTATCTTTGACTTTATTGCTTTGCTAAATAAGCGAAGATAGGAATGATTTCTATGTAAGTCTTTTTTTTAGAAATGGATGGAAAAAATAACATTGGAATGATTAAATTGGTCCAGCTATTTTATTCATTTATTTATTATTTAACACATAATTGTAGACAAGATGATAACTATGTCTGTAAACCTTTACTAGGTTTGTTTAGACATTTTATTTCAATATATCAGCATAAATAATATCTCCGTGAAATAAAGGCAAAAGGCAAGTATGTATACCTACGACTACATGTATTATTTTCATATTTCGGTGTAAGAATAAGGGTCTCTTTCACCATCTGTCAAGTAGGCTAACTGTCATTTAAAGTCACTGGTAACCGAGGATAATGGAGCTTATATACCTTTATTTGTACGGTAAAAGTCCCAAACATTAAAAAGAAAATAATTAAAAAAAATTGCCTATCAAAGGACAACCGAGTGCATAATTCAATAAAACATAAAATTATTTCTAAAAGTAACTAATCAACACTTTACTTGTAGTTGGTGAAAGAGGCCCTAAAAGAAATGTATGAAGTCTCGAAGTGGGCATTCTCTCATTGTGTTAGTTATTTCGGTTTGCAATACATAAACACATTGAAGATTTGTGTTTTTGTTTGTAATGAATAAACTCAAAAATTACTAAACCGATTGTCAAAATTCTTTCACTTATAGAAAGCTACATTATCAGCGAGTAACATAGGCTATCTTCTTAATATATAAAACGCGACATGTGTGTGTGTATGTTCCCTATGGGCTCCAAAACCACTAAACCGATTTATGATGAAACTTTCAGACAATCTTCAGATTAGTCCAGCGGGTAATCCTGTGAAGTTTGGTAGCGATCGGTCGCAGGCGAAGCCTGGAGC
The DNA here is from genome assembly GCA_945859745.1 of Synanthedon formicaeformis. NCBI lineage: Eukaryota > Metazoa > Arthropoda > Insecta > Lepidoptera > Sesiidae > Synanthedon > Synanthedon formicaeformis. Next base: position 5,128,365 of record OX243975.1, read on the forward strand.
GGGTCGCTAGTATGTTACTAGGTAACGAACAGCTAGTATACAATATATCCTGTTCCATAAATAGTGACTTACAAAACACTTACAAAGGAACTTTAAATCCACCGATGCAAGTAAATTTAAAATCATGAATACCTTTCTTTGTTACCTAGGTACTCGTTAATTTTCAAAAGATTTTGTTGGTTCTGCAGACATGAATGTGGTACCATTGTTGGTATTCCTCACTCGTGAGTAATTCGATTAGATTCGCTTTGGATTCGCGACATAGATTCGACTTTCAATGGTACCAACCTACCGGCGTGCACTTCCGAGAAAACGAGTAGGAAGCATGAATGCACTTATGCTACTAGGCACCTTATCACAATCACAATACAATGTAACAGAATACAAAGAGTTAGCTATTAGGTGAAGTAACGAACTGGGTTTTTTTTAAATAATCCTTATATATATAAAAATTACGTGTCACGTTGTTTGTCCGCGATGAACTCCTAAACTACTGGACCGATTTTGATAAAACTTGGTAACTATATGTAATTTGGCCCAATTTAAAAGATAGGATAGTTTTTATCTCATTTTTTATAATTTTTCTTTACAAATTATATAACATTATTAACATAGCGCCATCTGTTGTATACTTACTCAATTAAGCAATTATTTGTTATAATTTTAACTGTAAGTTCCGTAAGAATCTAACAGATGGCGGTGTAAGGTAATTTATCGGTTGGATTGTATAAAAAATTGCACCCGTGCAAAGCCGGGAGCGGGCCACGAGTAAATCAAAAATTATTTATTGCTATTTACACTTTTGCCGGGCATAGTTTTCTTAATTTTAGATGATCCCTCGGGAATAATACTTTTTTATCCCTGGCAACGTGTATGCAAAATTACATGATTAACATACATATAGTTGTTTTTTAATTAACGAAATAATTTATGGCTACATTCTATATAATAGGTAATACAAAGTAATACTTCATCTGACATTAAAATCATTTAAGATCTAAGGAATATTTTCCAAGCTTTCATGTTGTCATCTGGTATTTGATCCTGCCCTTTGAAGTTTTAGTGGAATATTTGCTTTGATCCTGTCCTTGTTTTAACAAAATATCCGATAGTTATGACAATATCGACAATAGAAATTGTTACGTCACATTAAAGTACGTATAATATGGTACGAAATGTGCGAAAAGTCAACTTTAAAAAATATATTTTCAGTAGTGGTCTCGCACACATATTATTTTCTTAAAAAAAACTTGAAATAAAAGTACAGTACCGTATAAAAGTGATACCTATGGGGGTCATTTTAATAATAGTATATTTTTAATTAAATCTATCAAATATTGATCAAATATGTCTTTGTTTTTTTACAAGCTTTTTATTAACTTGCAATGTATAGAATCTTGCAACTGAATTTTAAATCAGTTATCTTTAACCGATTGAGCTGAAATTTTGTATACACGCTTATTTTGGATGACAACGCATGCTTAGCTATGTGACGTCATTCTAATTCCAATATGGCGGATCATCCAAGATGGCGGACTAGTTATTTTTTCTGAAATACCACAATATGGGTATCAAATGAAAGGTCTTGCTGAGGAGAATAAGAAAAACTAATACAACTAAACTTAGTCCTCAATCATAGCTAAAAAATAAAAAAATAATTAATGGTAAAAAAAAAAATTTAAAAACAAGCTTTTTATTTGAGTGCCCTAAAAACAAGAAAATAATCTTTAAATTAAATATAAAAGCTTGTCGGATAAATCCGACTCAGGCGGTTAAAGGGTTAAAAATTCAATAATAAATTAAAACTGCTTTTTGTTAAATATGTCATCTATTTAGATGACTTAGGGCCTCTTTCACAAACTACATGTAAAGTGTTGATTAGTTACTTTTAGAAATCATTTTCTGTTATATTGAATTATGCACTCGGTTTACTGCATCATTCGATAGCCGATTTTTTTTAATTATTTTCTATTTAATGTTTGGGACGTTTACCGTACAACCAAAGGTATATCAGCTCCATTATCCCCGGTTACCGGTGACTTTAAATGTCAGTTTGGCCTACTTGACGTTTGTGAAACAGGCGCTTAATCATTATTACTCGTGAGAATCAATTAATGTTTCGGTTTAACTGCCGGAAGTTGTTTATTTTATCTTTACAACTTATAATTCTATTTTAATTTTAAAAGCAATCACCTAATTATTAATTCTAGCTTGATTGACGGACAGATTAAGTAATTTGTTTGTAAATTTTACTGTGTATTTAATGATAGATAATATTCCCTTTTTATATAATAGCTGCTGCCCGCGACTTCGCCCGCGTAATTGTAAATTATATACTAAAACTTTCCTCAAGAACCACTCTATCCATTAGTGAATACAACATGAAAATCAGTGCAGTAGTTTTTGAGTTTATCGCGAACAGACAGGCAGACGCGGCGGAGGATTTTGTTTTATAATATGTATAAGGACCAGCTGTTGCAAAATAATATAATAAGTATAAAAAGCCTATGTTACTCAGTGATAATTTAGATTTTTATGGGTGAAATAATTTTCAAAATCGGTCAAGTAGTTTTTGTGTTTATTCATACATACAATAATACTCAACTCAACATTAAAATCTGTGAGTAAACAATAAATCACCCCCATTTTCCCACCCTTAGAGTAGGAATTTTTTTTCCAAAATTATACTAGACCAACTTCGAGGTATACCCTATCCATTAAAGAAAGAATTATCAAAATCGGACTACTCTGTAAAAAGTTATGCGTGGTTATACGCTACAATCGGTGAGTGAACAATCAATCATCCCCTGTTTTCCTACCCTTAGGGTTGGAATTAATTTTCCAAATTAAAATGGGACCCCCTTGGGGGTGCACCCTTTCAAATAAAGAAAGAATTATCAAAATCGGAAGACCCTGTCAAAAGTTATACGTTATCATACATAAAAAAAAATATATACGCGTCGAATTGAGAACCTCCTCCGTTTTTGTTTTTTCGTTTTCGTCTGTTGAAAATACAAATCTTCTCTATTACTAGTATAGATGTTACTAGCTTTATTATATAGGAGATTATATTCGCCTTTTATGAAACTGGCTGAACCCCACGGGTTTGCACGAGTGGTGTGTTTTAAATAGCTAATATCCACTTACACTAATTTTCAAGAAAATAAAACTTTCATACAAAGTTCCCATACTCAAGCAGTCATGAAATTCAAAAATTGATTCTGTAAGTTTTTTTTTTTAAACATATAGTTTAACTGAGTCATTACATAAAAATATTTTTCTGCCAATTTTGACTTACACTATGTCTTTAAAATAAAGTACCTAGGTACTAAAAAATCCTATTAATAAAAAAAAATGGCCCATTTAGTCTAGATTCCAAATGTTAAAACACGTAATCTAGAACTTTTGAAGTGTAAAGTCAGAACTTTGTTTAAACTTCTGACCTGCAGTCTGAAAATTTTAAACCCTAAGATTGACAGTCTTTTTGGGTTTTTCGCATAAGGACAGATTCTCATACTGACAGTTTATAAACATAGCTTCGAACAAAGCGCATATAAAATGACATAAAATTATAATATTCAAGGCAAAAAGCATTTTGTAACGTTTTAACAATTTCCATAAAGCTTTAGTCAAAGCTCCATTAGAGGTTCTTTTGTATTAAAGCTTCCAATAAGACCTTCTGGCCGTCCAAGCGATTGTTTTCCGAGCGATCGCTCTCTTCACAATTACAGCTTTAAATTTTATTTATACATTGTTTATTTTGTTCTTCAAAATATAATTCATAGATAAGTTTTTATAATAACAAAATGCATAGATATAACATTATCCAGCCTTTGCTCGCGACTTCGTTTACGTATATTTATAAGTTACTAGCGTATATTGTCCGCGTTGAAAAATAAAAAAATATTAAGCAAATATTACGCTTGACCTCTTGTTGCCATAACACTTTGGCTAGGCGTTAGTTTTTTGTTTTATTTTAGATGATCCCTTGGGAACAGTAGCTACTCTTTTTTGGCTAGGTGTTAGTTTTTTGTTTTATTTTAGATGATCCCTTGGGAACAGTAGCTACCCTTTTTTGGCTAGGTGTTAGTTTTTTTGTTTTATTTTAGATGATCCCTTGGGAACAGTAGCTACTCTTTTTTGGCTAGGTGTTAGTTTTTTGTTTTATTTTAGATGATCCCTTGGGAACAGTAGCTACCCTTTTTTGGCTAGGTGTTAGTTTTTTGTTTTATTTTAGATGATCCCTTGGGAACAGTAGCTACTCTTTTTTGGCTAGGTGTTAGTTTTTTGTTTTATTTTCGATGATCCCTTGGGAACAGTACTCTTTTTTGATGAAAGGCTATTGATGGATGGATGAATTTTATTGATGGATAGATGAATGACGTGTAATAGTTAAGGCGTGAAAAGATAACAGACAGAGTTACTTTCACAATTATAATATTAGTACGGATGGATTTACAATTTATAATCAGTTAATTTTGGAGTCGGTGACTGCCAAGGACAGTAATTCTGCGGCTTCTAAATAAATAGATATTGTCATATCTTTTAATATATTATATCTTTTAAACTACGCAACGGAATTTGATGCGGTTTTCACTAATGGAAAAGAGCGTTAACCGAGGAAATTATTTTATATATGTTTGAGAAAAAAAATTGCACCCTTGAGCGGCTCACTAGTGTCATGATCGAATAAGTTTTATACGGAAATCGGATGTCAGTTTTTTTTTATCCTGTTGTAGTTGTAGCAGCACTCACATATGGTAGATATTTAAGACAGTGATTTTCCACACTTTGTACGCTGACAAATGAAGTGGTCCATTCGCCGTATGCTCGTTTCTTATTTTTTATACCCTAATTACCTTAATGGACGGTAATCTTGAGTTGTAAAGTACAACTGTGGACATAATTGCAGGCTTCCTTTCGACTTTTTCTTAGGTTTTAATGAAGGCAGAAATTACAGGCCCAGTTCTCCGTTCCAGATTCAACGGCAGATTAATCACACTTCATTCAGGTTGCGTTATATATTTTATATTATACCTAATTATATAGCTTTCTAAAGTACCTATCTAGTGTGACTGTTTTTTTTTTTATGATTAAGGTCCGCAATTACTTGATAGTAAGCGGTTATAGTCGCCAATAAATACAAACAAGTATAAGCTACAGACTGATAGGATTTCCCTAAGCTGGGGTCCGAGGAGAAAATAAAAATAAAAATTATCAAGCAAAAAACAAAGTGACGCTTCGCTGCACTGTGGCGAGAGAGTGTATAAGCGAGTAGTTCAAATATGTAATCTAAAAAATTATATCTTAGGTATGTGTAATTAAGAAAGAAAAACCTTTTCTTTTATTATTGTTACTTTTTTTATAAAAATCTAATGTAACCTATATTTTTGCATGAAATCTCTCCCAACTTCTACACTCCTGGACCGAATTTAATGATATTTTTCACAATATTATAGATAATTTAATTTCTAAAAAAAATTATTGTTTGAAATTTAAAAAAAAATCCGTTAACAGTATCATGCACGTAGTTCTTGCACCGGGGTTTAGGCAGCTTCCCCCCAACCGCTATACCGAACATATTTCTGGTCTCTTATCATCTAAATCTCTAAATCTTATCATCTAATTTATATGTCTTAAAAACATAATTAAATTAAAAAATATTTACAAGACTATGGGGCTGATTTGATGAAGAATTGTTTAAAAGAATAAGCAAAAGAATACGATATGAATGCAAAAAAAAATAACTTTAAATGACTCTCCTGTAAAATTACAAAAAGTGCAGTTATGCAGCCCTTGTCTTGCTGAAGGTGGTATATAAGCAAAACCTGCCAGCATCATCAATGCAAAAAAATTCACAACCACATCACTGCCTGAAAGATTAATAAGATAAGACATCTAATATCAAATCGCCCCTCCCGTGGCGTAGGCACTGTAAAATGAAATTGGTCGTAAACGCAACCCCTACACATAACTCCCTCGCGAATCTTATGTCCGAAGATTACTCTTTGGTCATCACAAGCTTTATTGATGGGGAGGCTGTCAACTTTGTTAAAATCATGATATTGTTGACTAGCGACCCGCTCCCGCCTTTGCACGAGTGCAATTTTTTTCTGCAAATCATATATGTATAGAAAATTTCCTCGTTTAACACTCTGTCCATTAGTGAAAACCGAATTAAAATCTGTTCAATTGTTTTTGAGATTATGATATACAGAGACACACGCGACTTTGTTTTATAATATACGTAAGGATTGTTATATTTGTCTCTGGAGTTGAACGTGGAGTTACTTCTGAAAATTTAAAATTTTTAACGATTGACGGCATGTATGTATGTATGTATGTATGTATGTATGTATGTATGTATGTATGTATGTATGTATGTATGTATGTATGTATGTATGTATGTATGTATGTATGTATGTATGTATGTATGTATGTATGTATGTATGTATGTATGTATGTATAAAGTGATTCGTTTAAAAATTCTATACATCAAAATTCATTCAATTCAAAAAAATTGAAATACATGTTTCATTTGGATTAATTAAAGAAAAAAAGGGTTTCTTTAAAAAAAAACCTGTGATTAGCGGCGTGTACAATCGCCGCCATAGAAAACGATTCATGTCATGAGGTACAGTCGCGCTGGGAACGCATTAACCACAGTATACAAGGTAGATCGTAAAACGTGTCAGGTATCGGAGGGGCGTCAGTACCCAATTTATTTTTTCCCCGCTCCGTTGCAGGCTGTTGCAGTAAAGAAATCATAAACTTTCTGTCTGGTCTCTCACTCACCCTTACCACGAAACCCGGCTAAGGGCGGATTCACATCACCAGTTAAGTTCAGTTAATTCTGTGCAGTAAATTTAGTTGTCAGTAAATTCCTGCACTACTGAAACTATTGAATTTATTCTCAAAAATATTTTACCAATAAATAGTCTTAGATTCTGTATAGAGAGCAATACACATGCTTCTGTTGCATTTGATGAAAGACTTACTTAATCAAAAGTTTGATGAGAACCATCAAATAAAAACAAAGTAAAATAAAACATGACAGGAATAAAAATTTAAGGCAAAAGAAGTCGCGAGTCTTAACATTTATGTCTTAAAAAATACGATTTTTTTTGTTATGAATCAATACTAATAATAAATCTGTAAGGGTTGGTCATGGAGTAAGTTACTTTGTTTTCAGAGATATCGTGTTTATAGGCTCCATACATGATACTGAAACTAAATTGACCATTTTTAGAATGATTTTCTGTATGTATGTATGTTCCTTCATAACTCTTAAACGAATCAAATGATTTTCATGAAACTTGGTAAATAAACATTTAGACGTACAGGACACAGGATAGGCTACTTTTTTCTTTTTCAACGCGGACGAAGTCGCGGGCACCAGCTAGTAAAAGTATAAGTTTTTAATATATAGACGTAGGTTTGAATGTTTGACGAAATCGCGGACAAAAACTCGTAATTATGAGCTGTGGATAGGCCTTTTTAACATCCCATAATAAGAAACTCAACTGTCTGTTAGTTTGTGTAGTCTTTCCAAGCTATCTATATAACCGATTTAGATGTGCTTTTCCCTCTAATATCTATAATTTCTTATAAAAAGCTAAATTGAATGATACATTGTATAATATACTCGTACCATTTCTACTCTCTGCTATTTACTAATTTAACTAGTAAACATTACAGTGAAAACTGAAGTTCTATTCTAACTTTTGATGAGTTATTTTTTTAAAACAGATGAGCAGTTTCGAAGATTATCTCCTACATAAAAATATTACCTTTTTATAATATTAGTATAGATGTTAGTATAATATTAGTATATTAGTATAGCACATGTATAGAATAGATGCCTAAATCGCCAAATCACCTTAAAAGCAAATTCTTAGAATTAAAATACATAGAAACTTACAAAGTGGCCAATTATTATTATGATACAATCGTCTTTACCTGGATACTGATACCGTGGTACCGGGTGATCCTATATAATAATTTAGTAAGGATAATAATGGTTCATTTTTCACTAGTTCAAATTGGACACGGTGAGTGGGTAAGGTTTTTTCGTTGCATTTCTATGTCTTTGTGCGGGGCCCCACAAATTACAGAGCCCACTTTATGATGGAGTCCCTTGATGAGATGTTATAAAACTTTTATATGACACAATCTACTCTCCCGCTCAATATTAACGATCCGACAAGGCTTCGTTTATCGAGAAATGCGTAAAAACTGAATTTTGAAAAATCTTTAGAATAAAAATAATAAGAAAATGTTTCTGATTGAGCAAACTGCATTTAAATTTTTTGTAATTTTTCGTTATTTTTTTTTTTTTTTTCAAATCAAGTTATTAAAAAATTTATAAATTAAAATTAAGATTCAATACATTTTTTTAAAGTTAAGGCCTAACAGGCAAACGGTCCACTTGATGGTAAGTGGCTACCGTCGCTTCTATCTCTGTCGCTATAACTGCAAAAATTATAGTATCTCACAGTGTTCACAGTAAGAGGCTGACCAAATGACTACTTTCCAAATCCAGGCCAGTCCACTTTAAAAAAGACATTGTCAAAGTTAACCTAGTCGGGAATTGAACCCGGTACTCCTGAGCACACGGATGGAACATTTTATTACTAGGTATATCACAACAAAAGCTTTGCACAAAGAATGTAAATTCTTTATTTGAATTCAACCAATTAATTCGCATCAAATTAAACGTACACAAAAGAACACGCGCGATTGGTCCACGCAAAGTACAGTCGCGAGAACAAACAATAAATAATAATAAAACTCAAAATGTACTGTATGTGTGTAGACCGTAAAATGCGCTGCTTATTATACCCGAGCGCATTGTATGAAAGCTTTCGTCCTTACAACTTTACGAGACTTGATTCTGCGTACAAATATAGTTGACATCAATCCAATGTCTTATTGCGTACAAAATAAGGTGTTATTTGGCTTGCAGTTAAAAATTTATTCAATTGTCAAAACGAAGGAAATATTCAATAGAATATTATTATTATGTTCTTCTTAAAACTTTTGTCTTTTGTCGGAATTTTATAAATTTTACACAATAATGTGGTTACTTCTTCCAATTATCTGTATGTGTGGTCCCGGAAGTCGGATATTTTTTGCTTTTGCGGACACGGAATAAAAAGGACGTTAAAGATTTGATTCTTAACATGGTTTCATTGAATGTGGATTATTTTTGTCGTTGAAAAATGACAAAACTAGCTGGTAGACACACATGACTGATTCTAATCCCAATAATATCATTTTTCCTTACGTAGTATAATTTTAAGTCGCTTTCAGCGCCTGTCTTCTGTTTGTATAACCGCTAACTCCTCCTTAATAATTCGACGGATTTTGATGCGGTTTTAACCATCAGTTGAACCTAGTTCAGTTTTTATTTAATTAGAAGAAACAATATTTTGCATCCAAGTATCCGAAAAATGCAGAATTGACAATAAATTGATTAAATTTTAGAATTTTAGATCTATTAATATATTTGACAATTTGACGAAAAAGGAAGACATTTTTGAATTTTTAAATTTTTACTATTACTTTATTTTATCTACTTAAAGTATTCAACAAATGTTTACTGTAATTAAATTTGTAATTTTTATGAAATGATTATGTATGTATGGGACAAATAAAGCTTATTATTATTATTATTATCCGAAAAATAAATTTACACGGCTTACGTAGTCTAAATCTTGAAATAATTGAAAATAATAAAACCTTAAGGTATAATTGTTTTAGTAAATGAGAGTCGATAAATGGACTATCCAACACAAAAAGAATTTTTCAATTCGAACCACCAAACAAACAAACAAACTCTTCAGCTTTATATAGTGGTATAGATTAACTGAATAACTCGCATTAAAACATAAAAACGGTATTTAAGAATTTGTATTAATTAAAACTATTACAAACTATGCAAAAGAGAAAGAATGAAAGCTCTTCAATATTGTCTCCCACGGATACCACCTGCTCAGCAGCTTTCAACATAAGTAAATATTTGTAGTAAAAAATCAAACACAACTTAATGACGTCCGGAGATTGATGACAATAGTACAATCGAGAACACAATTTTAACACATTTCATATATTCATTTTTTTTACGGTTGAAATTGAACGGTAAACATTTCAATGTCTATTTACCATTGCTACGGTTCGGTGGGTTAATTTCACTAAAAAACGTCCTTACAGGAGAAGACTTATTGATACTCTTCAATCAATAACAATGAATCACTTATGGTTTTTGGGTTATTAGCGAAAAACTAAATGTCTTTTTCTTCTCATTTTAATTTGTTGTAAACAAATTCTTATGCAATTTTTATGTACATTTAAATACATAGTTCGGAATTCAGTGATCTGTTGCACATATTTTTACGAGCTTTTTCAAAATATAACACAAATTTGAACTTGTGAACTGTACTAAAGATTGAAAAAATGTCTGTCTTTCCTGGTAAAATTTCCTATGTGTTTAATTTTGTCACACAAATAAAATATATATCAGCTAATAGTAAAAAAAGTGTAAAAAGTTGATCCATTATATACACAGGACATTGATACGTTTTCGATCATATAATAGAGTTTGTATACTTTAAAGTATAGGACCTTAATATTATAAAGTATAATATTATATAATTTCTAGACAAATTTTGATCTCTTATCCAATAACGTTTACACATTATTTACACACAGTTACAGGGTTTACACGTGTGTAACCCGTCACTATGAAAAAAAGGTCTTGATAGTATAGAGAAATTTTACTGTACTTTTACTTTGATTGTTCTGTTAAGATGAGTTTATGAAAGCTATTCACATAGAATCGTAAACCATTTTAGTTTACACGTATTTGAGAGCTCATTAAGATACACTTATCCAATCATTTATTTCCATCCGTCCTGCAAAACTTCACTTTGATTGCTGTATCACAGTTTATTATTACGATGGACTATTAACACTTTTATTACCGACTGTATTCGGGTGTGCTGTCATTGGATTAATTGTTAAACATTGGACATTTGAATAAGATTATTATAACCACCGTATTCATTTTCATTTCAAATATTTCAACTACATATTTTATGTAATTGATTTATGTTATGATTTATGATTTATGTTGTGTTAGCGCCTCTTTCACCAACTGTCAAGTAGGCTATCTGTCAAAGTCACCGGTAACCGGGAATAATGGAGTTGTACAGTAAAGGTCCCTAGCATTAAAAAGAAAATAATAATAAAAAATCGCCTATTGAATGATGCATTAAACCGAGTGCATAATTCAATAAAACAGAAAATGATTTCTAAAAGTAACTAATCAACACCTTACTTATAGTTGGTGAAAGAGGCCCTTAGTATAATAATTTAAAATGTTAATTGTTATTTTAACAATTAATTCTGCAAATTATTAAAGTATCTTATTTTATACTATGTAAAGTAATGCAATGGAATCAAAATAGACGAATTAAAAACATTTTCGTTTTTAAAGAGGCTATAAAATGGATGTTCTTTATAATTTTTATTACAAAATCTACAGCAGCGGATAGAACATCGAAACGGCCGCAATTATACCTATTTTTACAGCGCACGGAATTACAAATATATTACTGTAATAAACTAAATTATTACTCGATTTCCTTTCGAGACTATCTATTTATATATAAATTACTAGCTGGCGCCCGCGACTTCGTCCGCGTTGAAAAAGAAAAAAAGTAGCCTATCCTGTGTCCTGTATGTCTAAATGTCATGAGAATCTACCAAGTTTCATGAGAATCAGTTAATTCGTTTAAGAGTTATGGAGGGACATACATACATACATACAGAAAAAAAAACTAAATATCGTCAATTTAGTTTGAGTATAATGTAAAGAGTCTATAAACACGATATCTCTGAAAACAAAGTAACTTACTCCATGACCAACCCTTACAGATTTATTATTAGTATTGATTATACAAAATCGCTATCAAAAATTAAAAGTAGTTGCTACTTTTTATTATAAAAAACATTTTTTTCCCTGGCTAAGGTAATTAAAAAAAATCCTGGGATACTAACTCCCAATAATTTTAGAGATGTCCTATAAAATAATCGTAATAAATTAAACATAGGCAAAAATTTAGCTTGCATTTTAATTACATGATAACATGATGTTTTAATAATTATACTTTATGATACAGAATTGTTTAAATTTTATTACAAGGAATTTTCTCTATGAATTCGTTCGAATCGTATAATGTTATAAAATGACGACTGAGCACCAATCGTTATTTTAGGATTTTTAATAAAAAAAAACGATGCCCGCATTTTTAAGAACTATTTAATCAAGAAACACAATCGAATCAAAATGAATGGTAGCTAAACAAATTATGAAATCTGATAGTCGTGTCGAGGGTCGATCCATCAAAATTCTGACAGATGGGAAAAAGTTGTCCATTGTGCTGTTTAAGGCTGCATACTCGAAGCAATGCCAGATTTTTTTCAAAGTTGAAAGAAGACTTTAATGGATTTCACTCCATAGCTAATAACTCTTTACAGTACTATTATTTAATAAAAAGATATTGAATAATAATAATAATAATGAACATCTAACAAGCACAGGTTTTATAACTTCTCAACTGCTGCTCAAGACAAATATTTCATATGGAATTCTAAAATAATAAGGAAAAATTTAAGTTCATTTTCGACAAATTTGAGACACAAAAAATTGAGACTTTTATATTTTCATATGTTATATTATAATATATTAAAATTTCTACATGATTATTATATACATTGTAAAAAGTACGTTGTGAGCAAGCAATAAATAAGTTTTCTTCATTTTTGAAACATAAAAGTGCTAATTAAAATAGACTCCATTCACTGAAATAAATCTTAATGTAAGCCAGTCATACATACATTTTAGATTTGCTAAATGACAAAGGTATGTTACCTAAATCTAGGGGGCGGAACTCGCACTATAAAGAATGATAACTTGAACACGTTAAAAGGAATAAAAGTCATCACACCGTCTTTCCATATTCATTATTAACCACTTAAAGAAAGAACCTTGTAATTTTCGCATAAGTCGTGTCGTAAATATCAATTTGGGAGTGAGCTGAACAACAAAATTACAGGTTTAGCCGCAATAAAATGATTTAGATGCTTCGTGAACAAGTAAATTTCGGCGCCAGCCGTCGATTTATTTATTAACCGTCTGATATCTATTATGCCCGAGATACACAAGGCTAGTTTTTCAAGCTATGATAGCAACCTTTTTTTACAAACGGAATCCATCTTGGATACCCACCGGCCTGGGGACAGACCGGTGGGTTATGTCGGACTCCTGCCCCGATATGGTATTGGGGAAGACCTACCGACTAAACCTCTTGGCTTCCTCCACTTCCGCTATAGGCAAAGTTTCGAGGTCGGACGAACACTTCCGCAATACCGCCGCGGGGTCCGTAACCGGACACTGCTTATTTGGGACGGCGCACCCGAACTGCCAAAGTGCGCCGTGCCTCTCAGGATCCTAGATCTCGCAATGTGCCGGCCTCTTCTGGCCGGCTCGTATGTTCGTATGTTAATGTTCCAGAACCCTAGCCCATAGACGACTCGAAGAAACATCGTGGGTTTTAAGTGGGTAGAAGTCCCACATACCCCACCCATGGGCGTAGCGAGGTACGGGCAAGGGGAGGCAGCTGCCCCCCCCCTAGAAGAGCGTTTGTTCTGTTAAACTGTAATTTTTACGAGCTTCATAGCTTGCGACGCTTCTTACAAGACTTAAGAAAAGAAACTAACAGGCTTGAAGGCTGGCTTGTGAAATCCAACAATACGGGATGTGATCTCCAAGTCTAGGCATTAAGTAGGTTTTCTGCGAAAAATAGAAGTCTTCGAAAAATATGAACGATAGCTCATTCTACGCGGAATGCAATTCTGAGACAGGCGCTTTCAGGATTTTTTCTGCCAATAAAAATTGCAATTGTTATTAACAAAAACAAAAAAGCCATTTAGATCTTTAATGATAACTCAAAAACTATAAATGATAGCGAAAATCGCATTTTTTAAAATCATAATTGACTAAACAATAGAATGACAGATTTTTTTTTTTTTCTATAATATGAAACTAAGCTATTAAAAATTTTTTTTACCCTATATAGCTTTAAAAAATCTGACCCACAATACTATTAAAAACAACGATGAAAACAATATAAGTAATCTAGGATTTTCTTTGTTTGCCCCCCCTTATATACAATCCTGGCTACGCCCATGACCCCACCTATTTCCCCATGGTCAGTGGGGATCAGGATCGCAGATTTTCCCACGCCAAAATATATGACTTTAATAAGCAGATTTTGAAACTATTGATTTCTACAGAATTCGAGAAAATTTGTTTCGAAGTTGCCAATATAATTTCTGTTCGCAGGAGAACTTACAACTTAGATAGGTATATGTTTCATTCCGTTGTACTAATGTGTGTTAATAAATAATGTAACATGTGCATTAGTAACTTTCAACCCACACGACGAGTAATAAACTTAAAATATTGCCTCTAATACCACCTTGTAACGGTAATTATTACAATGAATGTACGTAATTTCGGAATTGTTTGTACCTAATTATTGTTCATTTGATTGCCAAAGATTGGATTAACGAGCAATGTTCAAAACACCCCGTCGCACAATGGCCTAAATTGCTTTGAGACGAAAACTTTGTTACCAAAAGCCGCAATTTCATAAGATTTAAAAGCTTGACGGATCTGTTTTGGAAAACTCAAAGAAAAATTGTGGACTTTACTCGATTGACTAGTCTCGGGATCTGCTACTTTTCAATTTAATTTGAATTTTGCCTTTTTTAAATTGCTATTTTTACAAATGACACTGGCAAAATCATTAGAGAAGACTTAAGCCAAGACATTAAAAGACAAGAAAAAAAAAAATAAGATTTTTTGTAATTTTACCATGTGAAAAGTAAAGACAGTCTGCGCATAATTTATTATATTTTGTTCCATATTTATTATATCCTGACCATCACACTAGTAGAGATATCTTTTATTAAATAAGGCCAAGGTTAACGAAAGAGTAAGACGGATCTTAATTTTTATATTTTTAACTTTTCGTCAATTAACATAATTATCAGAAAACAGACCCAAAAAAATACAACTCAGGTTGGTAAGACTCACGGCTTAATAAATTAATCTGAACATACATAAATCACTGTTATCAATACTCAAAACGGGAAGTGCCTAAACCGGTACGAGTCCAATTATGTGGTTGATATCAAAAACCGGCTAATTACAGTGCACAAACATCAATTACAAATTTTGTCGGACCGTCGACAATTTATGCGCTTCTGTCGTGTTAGCGATAACTGCAGAACTAGGGTACCTGATATACCTAATATAAATTACTGCAACTAACAACAATATTAGCCTAAATATCTGATCAATACTAATAATAAATCTGTAAGGGTTGGTCATGGAGTAAGTTACTTTGTTTTCAGAGATATCGTGTTTATAGGCTCTATACATGATACTGAAACTAAATTGACCATTTTTAGAATGTTTTTCTGTATGTGTATGTATGTATGTATGTTCCTCCATAACTCTTAAACGAATCAACTGATTTTCATGAAACTTGGTAGATAAACATTTAGACGTACGGGACACAGGATAGGCTACTTTTTTTTTCAACGCGGACGAAGTCGCGGGCGCCAACTAGTATTAAATAAATTTACCTAGAATTTTTTCGATGCAAAAGTTCAAGCGGTCTCCAAATGTGTGGTTGTGACTCTGATGGTTGTGAAGAAATTTATTTTGTTTTGTTTTTTTGTTTTGGTTAAAACGCACGTTAGAGTAAAATTTGCTGCGCTCGTACCCTAAAACTATTGATTAAACTAAAAGAAGGTTTGTACCTACATAAAGTTTTAGAAATTTTCTCTAGTTTAATTTACTGTATTTATCATAAAATGAGTAGGAAAGGAGATATTGTCGAAAAACTGTTCTTTGGCGTCATTCTGACACCTTGTCTAAATCACCAATTTTTAAGACTACCTGAAAACTTTCCAGATAAGCTCTTTTTCGTACCAAATATACCCTATATAACATTCTACAAGAATGACGAACATGTAGGACAAAAACAAAGTGTTTAGAAGATCCTTACTTCTTTACTTTCTAATATTATAAATGTGAATGTGAGTTTGTTTGTTACTCTTTCACGCAAAAACTACTGAACCTATCACCATGAAATTTTGCATACACATTGTCTAGGACACCAGGAAGGACATAGGGTACCTTTCATCGTTCAACCATTCGTTCATCGTTTGACGATCCCATTGGACGAGTGGCAAGAGTGCTTGCCTAACGTCTCAGGGGCCCCGGGTTAGATTCCCGGCGGGGTCAACTTTGGAAATTTTAATGTAACTTTCAAAATTGACTCTGATCTGGATTTGAAAAGTAGTGGTAGGGCACACTGCGTTTCGCAGTCATTTGGGCAGCCCGTCTGGCGGCAGTAACCACCACCTTACAGAATACCACCGTGAAATAACAGCATTATGTACTGTTGTGTTTCGGTGAGTGAGTAAGGGATGCCAGAGCCCATTACCCCTTTCCTTCCTTATCCCTTATCCTTAACCCTTCTATGGCCGGCAGTGCCCTTATGGCGTTGCTTGTGTTATAGGCGACAGTAGCCACCTACCATCAAGTGGACCGTCAGCCTGTCTGTCGACCTTAACATAAAGAAAAAAAAACGCGGAACAATATACCAATACACCACCAAAATATCACTCTTTTATTTCATGGTGGCCTTATGTAAACGGTCGTTACTGACGCCAAACAGCAGACCGCAGTATACCCTCCGCTACTCACACGCCTTATTTCAGCCGGATCATAAAATTTGACGCGCGCCCTAGGTTGGTAGCATTGCGAACATCCATTAAAGTAGACACAAAAGGGTAATAAACGAAATTCAATATACACTTTATTGAAAAGAGTTACTGCGTCGTGAAAAACTTTACGATTTAATAAACTTTTTTAATGATGGACATCACTGGTTTTTAAAACTTCAGTTGGTACTTTCATATTTTTCAGGGGTTTTGGCTATGCAATTACAATGTTGGAAATCAATTCGCTGCTTAAAAACTAAAGGGGCACAAATCAAAATTACACTTTTTACAGGAGAGCTAATTGAAAAAAATTAAATTATTTTTTGTCTATTTTTTTCTTATTAGATATATATATCAAATATATGCATATTATATATCGTTAAAAGCGTATTTTTAACTAGCATTAAATGTTTTACGTACTTTTATAATAAACTGAATACTAGAGGAGATATAAGCATATAAACTACTTTTGAATATAATTTTTTTTATGAAAATATGCTAAATACAATAAAACATCCATAAATCTTTTTTCAACATAAAATATGAAGGATTGTGATTGTGTTTTTGCAATAAAAGCATTTTTGGATTTTTTTGTTTTATGGCCCTTTAGTTTTTAAGCAGCGAATTATCCATACAAAGCTAAAATATTGGTTTAAGTCTGTTAATAAATCGAATATTTCAACCTCTATCTAGTAAAGATTTACATTTAAAGTTTATCCGTGAGACTTCAGATTAACCTTTAAACTGAATGGCAGTTTATTTTAACATTAACCACAATCAGTTACACAAGATCTTGACTTTGTGTTCGTCTGTTTACTTGAAAACGTGAGATTAACGCGAATAACCATTTATTTACATATCAAGAGACTGAGCCGGCTGGCAATATTCCCTACCTATGCAATTAGTTGATGTTTATTGCGAACAAAATCTTAATCTCGCAATGGAACTGAGTACTTGAATTTTAATAATAAATTAACATCAAAAACTAATTATACCTTAACTATATGAAGTGTCATTTAGAAAGCGCTCTCTAAGGGTGGAACAAAAACAGAAATTTATGTGACTGTCCGTGATGATTAGGTCCTGCCTGAGGTAAGTACTAACATTATAAACTAGCTGGTATCTTGAAGTTTTTGTGCTAGTTTTTGTTACACGTCAGAAAGTCTGACGGAATATTTGAATGTCGACGCCTATAACACAAGCATCGATGTATATGGATGGGCCCTTTCAAATAAAAAATCACTCCCTCAAAACTAATCTAATTTGAAAAATCATATTAGTTTTTTAGGTACGTTGACCTCCCTCTCGAAGTTGACTCTACCTAACTGGACTATTTGTCCCAGGTATATGTACTCGTCAGGTATCTTCAGATTACTCCAGCTGTTCCTGTGAAGTTTGGTAGCGATCGGACGCGGACGAAGTCGCGGGCAAAAACACTAGTTTTTAATAAGAGCAGACACAAAAATAAAATAAAAATGAAAGAGGTAGCAGGCAAACCGGTGTGTTGCATGAATTCAATTAAAAGTATATGATAATTTGTTACTCAAATGAATTACCTAAGACAGTATTTATAACTTCCTAATAAGCATTCGTTTGGTAACTAAATATATTAAAATTGCAGCATTTCCACGCAAATTGCGTATCCCACATATAGTTAGCAATAAACGCATGGAATTAATTGGATAACTACCGGTCACAGTCTCTTATTTACAAGGATTTTATGTGAGATATCAATTTTCTATCTAACATGATTTAGATAAAAAATTAATGTTAATAGTATTTTATATACGCAATATAATCACTACATATTATAAAACAAATTCCTCCGCCGCGTCTGTCTGTTTGTTCGCGATAAACTCAAAAACTACTGCACCAATTTTTATGCTGTTTTCACCAATGGATAGAGTGGTTCTCGAGGAAGGTTTTAGTATATAATTTACAAAGTTACGCGGGCGAAGTCGCGGGCACCAGCTAGTGAATATATAAACGGCTTTTCTTTCTTTAAAATTAAAGATTTTATTATAGAAGACTAGCTGCTGCCCACGATTTCGCCCGCGTAACTTTGTAAATTATATACTAAAACCTTCCTCGAGAAGCACTCTATCCATTGGTAAAAACAGCATGAAAATCAGTGCAGTATGTATTTGAGTTTATCGCAAACATACAGGACTATTTTATAATATGTAAGGATTTTTGTCACATTCAGTGTAATATCAAATAAATGCTTTTCTCAAATAACGCATCGCCTAAAAAAGAGCACCAAAAAAAAAACTTGAGGGTAGTGGAAATGTTTAGGTGTAAATGGGACCACCGTACGAACACTTAGCACCAAAATATATCGTTCCGTGGACCAATTTACAAGTCGCGGCACAATAACAATATCACAATGAGATATTTTATTGGATTTTCACAGTGATTAACGTGTCCGTGGAATTTCTTTGAAAAGGTTAAGCTTGCTTACAATCCGTTTGGTTACCTACCACCGATCGATGTGTAATATAGAAGTGACGTCATCGCGATTATACCACTAATTTCACAAACTAAATTTAAAGTGTTGATTAGTTACTTTTAGAAATCATTTTCTGTTATATTGAATTATGCACTCGGTTTACTGCATCATTCGATTTTTTTTTTTAATTTTCTTTTTAATGTTAGGGACGTTTACCGTACAAAAAAAGGTGTATCAGCTAAATTATTTCCGGTTACCGGTGACTTTAAATGACGGTTTGGCCTACTTGACGTTTGTGAAAGAGGCGCTAAGAAATGTTAGTTTATTAACTCTTAGTGGGTCCAATGCTCGGCTGCTGTCACGAGGTATGCAGGTTCGGAAATCGGCCTTTCGGATTTTAATTTTTTATTAAATAATTTTATTTTTAAATTTTTTATAAGCTCTGAAGTATATGACCTCAACTAAAATAATCGGCGGAGTAATCGCGTAACAAATATACAAAAAAAAACAACATAGACAGTCGAATTGAGAACCTCCTCCTTTTTTGAAGTTGTTTCAAAATAAACAAAGTAGTGCCAATTTTGCACAGTATTTAGCAAGGGAATGAAACAAGTCTAAGTTTTACCATCGAATCATCACATGCTAACACCATAGCAAATTACAATAACATTGTAATACAATGTGGTGTTTGTGTATAGTGACACCATGTTGCAAGGAAACAATGGGACAGTAGTAAACACCGCTAATGGCGAATTAACACTTGATATCAAACAATAAATTGAGGCCACCCACTGACTCGTTGCTATAGGTGTATTGGAAACCTGTAACTATTGGCATACGTACGTGTCCTGGGAGAATGCCAGTCTTCTTGGATATTCTAATTTCCACGCGAAGTTTTGCTTCGCTTTGGACTGGCAAAGTAGTTTTAAGCTGGGCAGTTTGTCTAGCAACAGTAACCACCCCCAAAAACTGTTTTAATACAATAATCAATAATATAAAAAATTACAAAAAGAGTTGAGAAGGTACAGGGAAATGGGCTGTTTAATATTGTATTTTTCAACCGACTTCCAAAAAAGGAGGAGGTTTTCAATTCTACTGGTTTTTTTTTATATTTGTTACCTCATAACTTTCGATCTATACCAATATATATATATAAAGCTGAAGAGTTTGTTTGTTTGGTTGTACGCGCTAATCTTAGGAACTACTGGTTCGAATTGAAAAAATCTTTTTGTGTTGGATAGCTTTAGGCTATTTAGTGTGACCTAAAAGGCTAAAAAATAAAATTATATATTATCCTTATTTAGATCAACGCCATCTATCGTTCAGTGGTAAAACTATTAAGACAAACAGCTTTGACTCAACAAGTCGGCTACTGACCGCGAGAGGGCGCGGTCAAAGGCTTTAGGCTATATAACATTTTGAACGCGGACGAAGACGCGGGCACCAGCTAGTACATTATAATAGTTTATCTGTCTTCTGTCTGCATATCAGCTAACTTCTAAACCACTCAACAGATTTTGTTATAGTTTTCATCAATTAAAAGCGTGACGAACGAGGAAGATTTGAGTGATTTAATTTGCAGAAAAAAATACATAGGTACACGCGTTTCTATTTTGACACAAATTAATTTCACAATGACAATTTGTTAAATCATAGGAAGTCTACTCAAAATAAGAGTAGTATGAGACACAATTCCTGTTTTTTTTTTTCTTTTTTTTTTTCAAATTGTGTTCTGAGCATTACAGCGAAGACAATTGTCCCGAGTACGAGCAGTAATTATGGACATCGTAAACACGCATTGAGCAATGGACGTCTGCGCATAACTTACGTGTTGTTTATGGTGGTTGCGCACTCCCCATAATTTTATTACCAAACTATGAAAGGAACTTCAAGGGACTTCACTTCCTTATTCGTTGTCATTTGTATGAAAATTTGAAATTTTCGATTTCGTGTCCTCTAACAAGACTCTAACCACATCAAAACAGACTTTAAGGGCACGCTGTACAAGAGAGTCAGGTCAGTAATAGGTATTTGGGAGAATTTGTTGTCTCAACTAACTATAACTACGAGTATAACTAAAGACTGAATTCGACGCATGACATTCGCGGCACTAATGCTCGTTTTCAACAACAGACACCTAGAGTTAGGGAACACCTAACTACTATTTAAGCCGGCCATTCACGGCATTTCGCCTTGCAGTCAAGCGCTTCATCATCAATCAATCAATACTAATAATAAATCTGTAAGGGTTGGTCATGGAGTAATTTACTTTGTTTTCAGAGATATCATGTTTATAGGCTCTATACATTATACTGAAACTAAATTGACCATTTTTAGAATTTTTTTCTGTATGTATGTTGTAAGTATGTATGTTCATCCATAACTCTTATCGAATCAACTCATTTTCATGAAACTTGGTAGGTAAACATTTAAACTTGCGGGACACAGGATAGGCTATTTTTTTCTTTTTTAAGGCGGATGAAGTCGCGGGCGCCAGCTAGTAATAAAATAAATCTGTAAGTGTAGGTATTGTATGTATATATGTTCCTCCATAACTCTAAAACGAATTAACTGATTTTCATAAAACTTGGTAGATAAACATTTAGACGTACAGGACACAGGATAGGCTACTTTTTCTTTTTCAACGTGGACGAAGTCGCGGGCGCCAGCTAGTATAGTAATATAAATTGCCGTGAATGGCCGGCGTTAGTGTTCCCTAACTTTAGGTGACAGTGTTGAAAACTGTCATTAGGAAACTCGCGAAAATAACATAAAAATACGTCAGCCATTTCAACATTTTATAAAAACCTTTGTATATAGGTTAGGTAGCTATTGACAACCCAATTTTAAATGTACTTAAGGTAACTTTAGCTGTTTTATAATCAGGTATGTCCTAATGTTAACATATACATACATATAAATACGTAGATGTGATGAAGAGGGCACAGAATCATATGTCGAATGAGAAGTAAGTGCCTTGTATTTCATCGACGGTACCTCTCCTTTAATATCCCATAATATTATGAAGTCCATAGAACAACCACCTGGATGATGGGGTCATAGCCCCTTTAATATTACGAGCGAGATCGTGTATGGTGATGGTAATGCACAATTTCACGGCTCACCCTAATGTTATGGTACAAGTTATGAGAAACTAATTTTTGTTTGTTGAGGTCGACAGACAGGCTGACGGTTCAATTGAGGGTAGGTTTTTAGACGTTATAAATAACTACTACAACATGGAATTCGCGTGCCATACAAAACACTACGAACTTTATGGAACATTTAAAAGTGACATGCGTAGAACATGAACTGTCATTTAAAACCAACCAAACATAATATGTCATTTAAGGAAAGTGTGACTTTATGTCAACACATTGGAGTTTAAAATGAATAGTAGAAGTTGGTCGTTATTACCTTTTACCATTGACGCGCGCAAGCAAGACTTCGCCATGATTCTGTCAATGGCGTACTTTTCAATCGACTTCCAATAACTTTTTAACGAAAAAAAAAACCGACTTCAAACCGTTTTCTCATGGATGCCATTGTCAGAACTGGACCAAATTGAAATGGGACCACACGGGAAGTCGGTTGAAAAAGGAGGAGGTTCTCAATTCGAGACTGTATTTTTTTATGTTTGTTACCTCAGAACTTTCGATGGGGTGGGGGAAAGCTGGTGCTTCACGTGTGGTCCCATTTTAATTTGGTGCAGTTCTGACAATGGCATCCATGAGAAAAGACCATGAGACGGTTTGAAGTCGGTTTTTTTTTATTGTTAAAGACATCGAAATACTACAATGGAATTTGCGTCACATATGCCAAAGCGGCACATAAAAAGAACGCCTTTGACAGAATCATGACGGACTCTTGCCTTCACGCGTCAATGGTAAAAGGTAATAACGATCAACTTCTACTATTTCATTTTAAACTCTAATGGGTTGACGTAAAGTCACATTTTCTTTAAATTACGCACTTATTATTATGTTTGTTTTGTTTTAAATGACAGTTCATACTCTACGCATATGTCACTTTTAAATGTTCCATAAAATTCGTAGTGTTTTGTATGTTCCATGTTCCACGCCTGTTCCATGTTGTAGTAGTTTGATGGTTAAAAAGGGTTATCTTACGCTTATTATCTGACGCTTTGGCATTTGTGTCGCAAATTCCATTGTAGTATTTCGATGGTAACCTCCTATAAAATATCGCTGTATTCTATAACTTGGACCACGATTTGACGTATGCATCGTCACGACCCACCCGCTACCTCAGTCATAAGTATGTAATTTAAATAGCCCAACGAAACTGTTGGATACCCCGACGTCGCAGAGACTATCACGAACCATTTTTACATATAAACATGAACAATCTTGCAGTTTACCTTACGTAGGCTCCACTCATCCTAAACCTAATCCATACTAGTGAAAGTAACTGTCTGTCTGTCTGTTACTTTTTCACGCATGTATGCAAATTTTGCATACACGTTGTCAAGGATACCGGAAAGGACATACCCACCTTTCATCCAGAAAAAAGTACTGATCCCGTGAGATCATTTAAAATTTTTAAAAAACTAACGCCTGGCAAAAAGATAATAGCAATGTATAATGTATTCTTTTTTCATTGATCAAAAAGGTAAACAAACAATTCACGATATAGAACTAAACAAACAATACGAACAAATTCTAAATGATTTAATCACTGAGTCAACTCTCTTTGATAATGCCTAATGCACAAATCCCATCTTTAAAACAGTGACCATGGCGACGCCATATTTGTTTACTTTTTTGATCAATAGAAAAAGAATAGATCATAGGTGTGTATTTTATTTTTCAACGCGGACGAAGACGCGGTCACCGTCTAATATTGTACTACTAGTAGTAATATTACACCTAAGAACCATCTCGGCGACATTAGCTTTATCCGTTTGGGAGCTGTGATACCACAGACAAACACAGGTCACCCTTATAACACCCATCTTTTGCGTCGGTCGTCGACGGTTAAAAACTAAAGTTAATTGAAAAAAACAACAAACACGTAGAACTCCATAGTTTATCATGGAATTCAATTAAACAAAAATGTGTCCTCACCTCCCATACAAGGCTGTAGTCGAAAAGCGATTTCGTATGAAATGTAATTTGCATAAATATCCGCGAATAAAAAAACAATGCCTGTTGAGGGACCTGTTTGAATAATTAAAAAAATATGCATTTACCTCCAGAACACACTCGACATTTGTCGCATTCTTCTAAGAGACCATTAAATGGGTACAATTGAAAAAAAAAATATTTTTTTCATTAAGTCTGCAATTGTTCTAGCTACGCGGTAATTAGCTACCCTACTTTTAAATAACACTTGTAAGATGAGTAGGCACCACTTGACTTTCTAGGTATTGCACAGTACCTAGTTGAAACACTGTGCACATCAGGGGTTGTTACCGATGTGTTCATTTAAGGCGAACAAGAACTAAAAAAATCAATGTTACAAAAATATATGAGCAATAGACTGAATAAATGTTTTAACGCTTAAGAAAAAGGTGTACTCAAAAAAATATATTAAAAATAAACCACGGTTTAAGTATCCATAACAAATTGACTTTGATAAGCCAATATATGATACTTCAGTGTCACTCAACATTTCAAGGTTTCTAAATTTAATGAAATATGAACCTTAACCACAACTATTTTGATTCATATTAGAGAAACTAATGTTAGTAAAATTTCGGGACAATTCTTAAAGAAATCCATTTTAAGTTGAACTGAACTTGCTTCTAATTCGAATGCGATGTGAGGTCATGATGAAATGGTTTAAATAACTTTGTACGACATGGCACAGGTATACAGATAAGGGCTCATTTGTAAATGAAAGTAAATCATAAGGATAGGCTTTAAAAACACTCTTAAGCCACTTATAGAATGACAATAGACAAATGATGTTTGAGAGTGAATAGCTTTTTTTTTAACATAACAACTCAACTTGGATATTATTGGTTTGTGTGTAAATACACTATTTTTGGAGTTAACTCCTTAAGAATCGATTTGCATATTATATGCATAAGCCCGTGGTATCCAAATTTTTATTTGAGTATATAAAATCAAAATTGTTACACGAATGATGTTATGCGTTATTTACGTTCTATTTTTTTGAATATTTTAGAACAAATCTGAAGTTTCAGAGATATTGCGCCATCTACACAATATTATTTAAAAAAAGAACAATGTTATTCTTTCGGCGTGTTCGAACGCATTCGAATTGTGAAAATTTATATTTTACTAGCTGGCGCCCGCGACTTCGTCCTCGTTGAAAAAGAAAAAGTAGCCTATCCTTTGCCCCGTACGTCTAAATGTTTATCTACCAAGTTTCATGAAAATCAGTTGATTCGTTTAAGAGTTATGGAGGAACATACATACTTTTTAAAATAGATAAATACATTATAAATGAAAGTGACGTCTGTAACAGAAAACATAATATAATGAAATTTTCTCAATAGAAAAAAATCACCAAGTGAGCTCTCATTTCCATCGATTTTAGTTTTATTTTCAAAATGACACACATTACAAAGCTAAAAGTGTATCAGTAATTTCACTTCACATATTATCTAAGGCTGTATGTAACAATTTTTCATTTGACATTGTAGTTTACGAATAATTAATATTTAATACTTTTGGCACCAATAACATTTTTATTGAGCGAGATGCGCTATCTTCCGTCGCATGTTGTGCGTAGTTGTACGTATTTTGTGTCACTGTCATGTCCAAGAGGCCACACGGGTGAAATTACAAATTTTGTTTGCTTTATACCCATTCTTAAGGAGTAAACTCCAAAAATATACCCACGTCATAATATGAACGCACATAACATCTTTTTGTCGTAGAGAGCAATTTTATTTTAGCAGCCTGTGGGACATTAGCAGTACCACATTTATGCTTTTGCATGCATTCGGATGTAGCCAAATGAAATACTCAATAGCTTGAATATTATATTAACTGATAGAATTGACAATAATTACACTTTAAAATAAGCCTATGTACATAGCAAAAGTCCGGTTGAAAAACTATAGCACAATAATATTACAAAATGTTGTCAACCCCTTTTATACACAAATTTGACATGACAGTTTATTCGTTTTCATAATTTCGAATCTGTTCTTGATTTTTCAAATCTTCTATGCCAGCGTTAGTCGAAGAGGTTGTATAACTGTGGAGTATCGCCACATATTCCCCCTGGCCAGACCATGACTATGGTCGATAGTAGTCCGGAAATCTGATTCGACGACCACTGCGCGACCTCTTCTCCTCAGGCACGGCGTTAGGTACGACGACACGACTTGAAGATGGCTCATCGGTTAGCTTATATCTGTCTTCGTTGAGGTGCGTCGCTTCTCTCATCAGAAATGCCGGTTTCAGCCTGTCGATGGAGATGTTCTGAACCTTGCCGCGGACATCGACGGTAAAGAATTTAGGCTGCTTCTTCACTATCTTATAGGGTCCAGCGTACGGCGGTTCTAGAGAACTTCTGACATGGTCTTGACGAATGAAGACGTGTGTAGATGTATGCAGGTCTCGGGGTATGTAGAAGGGCGAATTGCTGTGCCATGTGGTAGGTTGTGGAGTCAGTTTCGCCATGTAGGAGCGAAGTCGGGTTGCGTACTCGGTGACATCTCTAACGTTGCAGTCGTTATTGGGCGAGAAGAACTGACCCGGTAGACGCAGGGGTTCGCCATAAACAAGTTCAGCTGGAGACGACTATAGATCTTCTTTCCAGGAACTACGCATTCCCAGAAGTACTAAAGGCAAAGATTCAACCCAGCTGGATGTGTTGTGGCACATAATAGCAGACTTGAGTTGACGATGCATCCTCTCGACGATCCCGTTTGCTGCAGGATGGTAAGCAGTGGTGCGAAAGTGGCGCGCACCAATCAAGGCAGTGAGGGCCTTGAAAAGACTGCTCTCGAACTGTCGACCACGGTCCGTAGTCACTCGAGCAGGACAACCGTATCTGGCTATCCAGCCAGAGACGAGGGCAGTTGCACAGGACTCTGCTGTTATCTCCTTCAGAGGAAACGCCTCAGGCCAACGAGTAAATCTGTCGATGACTGTAAGGCAATATCTGAAATCATAAGACAAAGGTAAGGGTCCTATGATGTCGAGGTGTATATGAGAGAACCTCGAGGAAGGAGTTTGGAAGCTGGAAAGAGGTGATTTAGTGTGACGGAAAATCTTGCTTTTCTGACACTGTAGGCATTCTCTTGTCCATTCTCTGCAGTCCTTTTTTATTCCTGGCCATATGAATCTCTGCGTAACCAGTCGCACAGTTGCAGATGCTCCGGGATGATGCAGACCATGGATCATGTCGAAAACTTGTCTACGTAGCTGAGGAGTGATATACGGTCGAGGAGTTTGAACAGAAGTATCACAGTAGACAGGTAAGTTACTTTCTATACAATTCTTCTTCTGTAGTTTCAGTGCTAAACCGTTTAGCAGGAGGTCTTGCAGTTCAGGGTCTGATTCCTGATATCGTGCAAGTTTCTCGTAATCAATTGCAGTTGCAATCTCTTCCACTCGTGACAGTGCGTCAGCGACAATGTTTTCTTTCCCAGGCAAGTATCTAATGTCAGTTGTAAATTGTGAAATGAAGTCTAGGTATCTAAATTGACGAGGAGTACATGTGCTTTATAAGCTCGGTCTTTGGCCTTAAATATTTTTCAGTCTCTGGCGGGTTAATTATAATGTCCTTCACTTCAGCAACGTAGCGATGCTCCAGTTGTCCGACAACATAACTGAATTTTGTCTCATCCGTAGTTATTCTGGAGAACAAGAATTGGCTTTCAATTTGGGCAAACCATAGTGCAGGTTCTTCTGGCCAAAACGGAGGTACTCTGGCGTTAATCCTGACGATTTCTTGCCTATCATCGTCTGCTGATGCCATCCTTAAATTATGCTGAAAAAACGCTCCGCTTATGGTGGCACCATATACCAAGTTTCTTCTTTCCGAATGAATCTTGCGGCTTCTATTAACTCACAACTATTCTGTGAGACCAATATGTGACATGGTTGTATCTGCGCGTCGTCGGTGGTCACCAATATGTGACATGGTTGTATCTGCGCGTCGTCGGTGGTCACCAATATGTGGGACATTAGCAGTACCACATTTATGCTTTTGCATGCATTCGGATGTAGCCAAATGAAATACTCAATAGCTTGAATATTATGTTAACTGATAGAATTGACAATAATTACACTTTAAAATAAGCCTATGTACATAGCAAAAGTCCGGTTGAAAAACTATAGCACAATAATATTACAAAATGTTGTCAACCCCTTTTATACACAAATTTGACATGACAGTTTATTCGTTTTCATAATTTCGAATCTGTTCTTGATTTTTCAAATCTTCTATGCCAGCGTTAGTCGAAGAGGTTGTATAACTGTGGAGTATCGCCACAAGCCAATCTCTACAAATAAGCTAAAACCAAAATGTTTACACACTGGCACACTAACTTACATTTCGTTCTAATATAGTGCGACATGTGAAATGCTTGCAACCATAAATCAATCACAACTGGCCTGCTGTCTTTAATTACTTGGAAGCTCTAACAAAGTGTTTCGTGAGCATTTCTCTACATTGGTTTTAAACTATACTAGCTGAGTTCTATACTAGCATTTAAGGTGAGAAGGCATGCACTTGTCGGTTCTTCTCGGTAATACTCTTTGACTCGTTACCCGACGCTTTTACTTCGTTTTAGTTTAGCGTTCTTTGCGACTTTTTTTCATCTTTACAGTGTGATTATTATAATCCGGTTAGGGAGCCCACGATGCTAAATGTGTAGTCACTCGAGCGTCGTGGGGACCTATTGGACTTTGAAGATTGGATGGTAAGAATAAAAAAAGGTTATATGAAGTTTTTCATTTAAGCGGTGGGGTGAGCGTCTACAGGCGTTCAAAATTTTGAAGGCGCTGTATTTTAAAAAATCCTCCATATAATCGTCAGATTAAGAATCTGACTTTTAAATGGGAGCTTAGTTTAGGTTCACTTAACATATTAGTAGGATTGATATCGTCTCGTAAACTCGCATACATTTCGTTGCTTGTTGATGTTTGTATATTTTATTTTAAGTTAGAAATATCATAAAATGTTTTGATAATTAATTCAGGTAAGAAACCAGATCCCAGTGTAGCCACACTATAATTACAAACATGGTTATGAAATTGTTAAGTGCGCCACGCCTATAGCACAGCCTGAAGTGCGAGCGAGATACATGCTTTTTACGTGACTACCTTTTCAACCAACTTCCAAAAAAGAAGAAGGTTCTCAATTCGACTCTTTTTTTTTAATGTTTGTTACCTCAGAACTTTTGACTGGGTAAACCAATTTTGATGATTTTTTTTTAATTTGAAAGCTGGTGCTTCCCGTGTGGTCCCATTTCAATTTGGTCCAGTTCTGACAATGGCATCCATGAGAAAACAGTTTGAAGTCAGTTTTTTTTTTTCTTAAAAAGAGTTATTATGGAACTAACTTGTGCCCGCGACTTCGTAGGGTAGGTTAGGTTCCTAGGGATCGTCTAAAAATATAAAAAAATCGGCGCCACTGTCTTCACAGCGATAAAAGATAGATTCACAACTTAAAAGATAGGATAATTCTTATTTTGAACCCGAGGGAATTTACTGTAATGGGCCGAAATATCTCTGAATTTGCTACAATTTAAACATACTTAATTAAAACGACTCAAATAATATTTTAACAATGTTTAATTATTGAGTTTCGACCGAGTTGGTGAAGAGGGTTAACAATAAACAAAAGACGTTTGGAAGTCAATTGCACCCGTCGAGCTTCGTGTTAGCACCAATTTTAATTGCTGGTTTAAATTTAACCGCGCACAGAATTAAGTAAGATTATCTCGAGGAGGCAAGAGGGTTGATTAAAATACAAACAGATTGAGAAATATTACAATATTGTTATTTTCATTAGTTGCTGTAAATTTCAAAAAAAATATATAGGAATACTAAAGAAATTAATTTTGATGAAAACAGTGTTAATATTATTTTATGTTATGTCAATAAATTTATGTTGTGTTATGTTAATTAATTTTGTTGAGAACAATGTTAATTAGATTCAGGACTTAATCTAAACGAGGAATTCTTGTATGCCACGACGATCTCGCAAACGGCTCTAACAATCTTCGAAAAAATTCGTTTTACTTTTCCATTAAAAAAGTAGTTTTTTTTAATGGAACGGTTACAAAAGTAATACCGCTTGCTCGTTTAATAATATTTTGAATTATTAATTAAAGTATTTCATAGACTTTGTTTCTTACATGGAAAAATCTTTAAACCTTTCATTGGCCCGAGCGAAGCTCGGTCACACAGTATACTTTTTTTTACAAGCTTTTTATTAACTTGCAATGTATGTATGTATGTATGTATGTATGTATGTTTGTCCGGGTGGAATCTTGCAACTGAATTTTCAATCAGTTATCTTTAACCGATTGAGCTGAGCTTAGCTATGTGACGTCATTCTAATTCCAATATAGCGGATCATCCAAGATGGCGGACTAGTTTTTTTTTTCTGCACTACCACAATATGGGTATCAAATGAAAGGGGTTGCTGAGGAGAACACGAAAGACTAATACAACTAAACTTTTTAGTCCTTAATCATAGCTAAAAAATAAAAAATAAATTAATGGTAAAAAAACTTTTTAAAAACAAGCTTTTTAATTAAGTGCCCTAAAAAGAAAAAAATAAATATAAAAGCTTGTAGGAAACATTTCTTTCATAGAATTAGGCAAGACCAGTTAGTACACAGGTAAATCTCGCGACAAGCTTTATTATTTAATTTAAAGGTTATTTTCTTCTTTTTAGGGCACTTAATTAAAAAGCTTGTTTTTAAAAAGTTTTTTTTACCATTAATTTATTTTATTTAGACTAGTTTTAATTATATGTACGAACTAAGCGCCTCTTTTACCAACTACAAGTAAAGTGTTCATTAGTTACTTTTAGAAATCATTTTCTGTTATTGAATTATGCTCTCGTTTTACTGCATCATTCGATAGGCGATTTTTTTAAATTATTTTCTATTTAATGTTTGGGACGTTTACCGTACAAACATAGGTATATCAGCTAAATTATTCCCGGTGACCTGTGACTTTAAATGCTTTAAGTGACGGTTTAGCCTACTTGACGTTGGTGAAAGAGGCGCTAACACTAGTAATAATTAAAAGTGATAACCGTTAGTTTTAATTAAAAAATTTTTGAATATATTTTCACTGCTCTATGTAATGTTTTTCTTTTAAATTGCAAATTTCAATAGGTGTTGTGTCACGAGTTGCAAGTTGCTCCGCAGTGTGGCTGTTGACAGACGATAACGTATTGAGGCAAATGCACCATTCACCCGTCTAGGGTTGACAATCATTTGCATAATAATTAATGGCCAAACTGTCTGTGAAAACATATAGCAAAACAAAACAAAATAACAATATTTGTAAATAGAGTAGAAAAATTACTGTGTCTTCCGGCACTATATGTATCTCGAATTGTTACATATTATTATCAATCAATAGTAATAATAAATCTGTAAGTGTAGGTATTGTATGTATGTATGTATGTATGTATGTTCCTCCATAACTCTTAAGCGAATTAACTGATTTTTATGAAACTTGGTAGATAAACATTTAGACGTACGGGACACAGGATAGGCTACTTTTTCTTTTTCATCGCGGACGAAGTCGCAGGCACCAGCTAGTACTATAATATTATACTCATCAACGCCACATCTGATATAACTATGTAGTTTATGCACTAAACCTATTATATCAACACGTTTTTAAAGATAAAAAACAATAAATAAATAGATAATATTCTTTTTTAACCAACACCATAAAGTAGCGGCAACACTGGCCCGCCTGCTTATGTCGTTATGACTTTTCGATCGATTTTCGATCGATCGATCGAAGTTCACTTACAGCTAAGTTACTTTGATCATTCTATTAAATTTGTCACGCAAATATTATACTTCCTTCTTAAAAAATTAGGTTCCCGAGGGATAGTTTAAAAATATAGAAAAAAAATTGGGCGACCCTGAAGCCGTGGTGGCGAGTCGCTAATTTTGATAAACAGATTTGACTAATAGGAATGTTTGGTTATTTCAAATTACTATTATTTGACTGTAAAATTTTCTTGCTATGAAGTGAATTCCGTTTAAAGAACCGTCTTATTTCGTCTTAAAAATATATATTTCAAAAATCAAATGCTTCGTGCCAACCCTACCGCTCTGATGTATACTTTAGCAGATGCCTTATGCTTCCAAATTTATAGTCTATTGTTGTTACCGGCCTTTTTAATACAATACTTAATTATAATTTTTTAAAAATATTCGTGAATCATTTTTTATCAATTAAAATCCTATTAAAATTTTACTGTCTATAATTTTTTTAGTTAAAGGTTTTTCTTTAGCTAGAAATTATTGTTGGCAATGTGTTTGTTCATCAATTGCATTTCATGTTTGTTACTTACATTTAGAAATGTACAATAATATAATCTAAAAGTACTAATAAATAAAATTCAAGTGTCAGAATTAATACAAAAAAATAACAAACTTAAAAAAATTCATCCGAATCCGTTCAGCCATTTTTGCGTAAAAGGATAAAAAACATCATAATAAAATTCATACTTACCTAATTTAACTTACTTTCAATTAAATCACACAAATCTAGGAAATGGTTTATTTTTTCACCACCTTTTAAGTAATTATAGTTTAGTTTCGACCAGTCAGTGTATTCAATATTGAAATCAAATCAAATTTTATTTAAATATGATATTTAAAAACAGTCAACTTAACAAAAAACCAATATTGAAATGTATCTACGAGTAAAATAAGTAAATTTTATTTCAAAAAAATTTTAAAAAAATCATTAAATAAATAAATCTCTAAAAAATATTTTTTAGTCATGTATTTTATAAAATGTTATTATTAATAATACAGATTAATTTGTATCAACAGACAAAACATCTCTCGGACACACGATATAATATGTTCATGAGCGAGAATCGTTGCTGAGAAAAGCAAATGAAGTTTTAAATATTAAAATAAATATTACTTACTACTCTTATGCATAACTCGAGGAATGTTTAACGGGTGCTTGGCTATAAAAATATCTTTGCTTACAGTAAAGACCATCCAGTGTAAAAGGCCTGTAATAAAACCAGTTATACATAAAGCTCGTGTTTAAGTATATCGCCTTAAAGAAGACCTACCACAGTCAGACAAGTTGTCGTAGAGGAACTTGGAATTTTCAAGACACATAAGTCATAATTAGAATAACAAGAAAATGGACCACAAGTGTGTTCATAGCTCGCATAATACTCCAGTGCTTGGAGTAAGGATTCCAGATCCAATTAGCGTAAGCTTTCATTTTGTCCCTTACCCTTTATCAAAGGATAAAAAGTGCACTTTTATACATTCCTCCCCTATTTTGTTAGTTTTGTATTTATACTTAAAAGAGCCGCCCCTATACCCTCAATTAATGGTGCTCCATAAACACTAACAACTAGTATATTTCTTTCTTATGTAAATTCGTCACGCAAATTCGAAAAAGATACACGAAAAACAAAAAATGTCGATTTTTGACGATTTTTTCGATTTATCTCGAAATCTAATTAATCGATTGAAATTTACAACTAGTGAATCGATAGATCTTTTTAAAACCTACAACTTTTTAATTTGACTTATTGCTCTACAACCTTAAATTTTTCTTTTATGCGCGAAATACCGTTTTTTTTCAACTTTACGAATTTTTTAGGTTATAAAGGACATCGAGAATCCATGGGATAAAAAGACAATGTTTCTTAGATTTTTTTATACTATACGACCATATTTTTTTTTGCCTAGGATATTTGGTAAATTTAACATTGGGCCGTTCCCTATTGATTGCGCTAGTAGGTGGCTACCGTTGCCTGTGATGATGAAAACCTCTTTTTCAAACATCACAGAGCACTTTTCAATCAACTTCAGTCGACATAAATAACAGACGCTAACAGTAAATAAGAAAATTCTGTTGGTTGTTTCTAACACTTCTCTCGTCTCTTCTTTGGTAGAGTTACAGGTAGCCTAACTGAACCTTTTAACCCTAAAATATAGTTTCCACTAATCATATAAATTTGAAAAATCTTTTTGTAAAAAAATGTATTCTATTTTGCGATCTTGAAGGAACATAATGGTCTTATTCATGTGGTTTTACATAAAATCCTTACATTACAAAGTTTGTCTACTATATTTTTAATTGCTGTGGGCTCACTTGAGTCTAAATGCACATATTTGCTCAGCATAACGGTGTTCGGTTTCAGAACGAGTAGTCAAAGTGTACCGATTATTGCTTTAAAATGTGAATTTACGTTTGCAATTGCGTAATTAAATATCTTTTTCTTGTAATTGAGACGTGCCTACTTAATAGTTTATTTTAAAACTTACGTTCTTTTGATCTGAAGCGGCAATCTCTTTATTTTTTATGTAAAGGACTATCCACTTGGTGGTGGGTGGCTTGGCTACCGCCGCCTACGTCTTGATATTTATCTACCAAGTTTCATGAAAATCAGTTAATTCGTTTAAGAGTTATAGAGGAACATACATACCTTACATACATACATACACACATACATACATACATACATACATACATACATACATACATACATACATACATACATACATACATACATACATACATACATACATACATACATACATACATACATACATACATACATACATACATACATACATACATACATACATACATACATACATACATACATACATACATACATACATACATACATACATACATACATACATACATACATACATACATACATACATACATACATACATACAGAAAAAAATTGTAAAAATGGTAAATTTAGTTTGAGTATCATGTACAGAGCCTATAAACACGATATCTCTGAAAACAAAGTAACTTACTCCATGACCAACCCTTACAGATTTATTATTAGTATTGAAGATAGAGTCTAATTTATCGGTACGTTTAAATAATTATTTTAAAATAAGGAAATATTGACTCAATACAATGATGCTATTCGGAACAGCACGCACAAAATGAAATGCGCGAATGTATAGTATAAAGTTTACCGACAAAAAAAAATTTATTCGCAGCATGAGGTAAAAATCGGCAAATGCCAATAAAGAGATAACCGCGGAGCCGTTCACTTACAAATCGTTACCGCAATGAACATGTCATCTACGAGAACATGTGTGGTCTTCAATGAAGACCATTTAATTAATAAAGTATATAGAAGTCGAATTTCTTATGAATATGTTTACTTTTTTAAACTTTTTAATAATAATAATTTATTTGTTGATAATATGTACATAATAGGTATTATAATTACATAATATATAATTACATAATATATTTTGATTTATTTTTTCATAGGTGCGTCGTCTATAGGTGCTAGTGATGATGATAAATGCTACAAATATTATAAATGCTAAAGTTTGTTATGTTATGTAAATAAAAAACTAATTAAAGAATATAATATAATGTAGGTATATAAATTTAAAAAAGAACTTTGAATATTTCAAATTTAATTAAATAACAAAATTTAGTAATTTATGTCATATAAAGAAAAAAGCCTTCAAAGAAAAATAGTAATATATTAAACTATATCTTTATATATATATTTCTTCCAATCTTTGAAATTGAAGTTTTCTATCACTTAATAGGTATTCCTATTAATAGGACATCAAAAACTCATTAACCAATCATAAACAGATTCGTCCATAAGAAGCGAAGTTTACTTTGAACGCGAAGAATTTCTCTTGGATCAAGTTTTTTGTATCGTTTCTCAGGGGAAGGGCTACCAAAGAAGTTATTATGCTGATAAGATCGGCCTCAACAATTTATTGTGCATCCTCTATTAACGCAGGCCTCTTGTGAATTTTAATACTTAATTTAACTCCCACCTCTATCGGCGAATGCTTTTATGTTGGTCCAATCAATAAACTATAAGCGGAATTCGGAATTGTATAAATTTACTAGCTGGCGCCCGCGACTTTGTCCGCGTTGAAAAAGAAAAAAGTAACCTATCCTATGTCCCGTACGTCTAAATGTTTATCTACCAAGTTTCATGAAAATTAGTTAATTCGTTTAAGAGTTATGGAGGAACATACATACTTACATACATACAGAAAAAAATTCTAAAAATCGTCAATTTAGTTTCAGTGTCATGTATAGAGCCTATTATAAACACGATATCTCTTAAAACAACGTAACTTACTCCATGACCAACCCTTGCAGATTTATTATTAGTATAGATTCTGGTGTAACACCAGAATCTAAGTCTATAAGTAATCTACCATCATAGATTTAACTTAACTGAGAAGTTCTGAAGACAAAATCTAAATAGCCAGGCGGACCAACCACTCAGACGCAGCTTAGTTCGATGGTGCTCAGCACTTCCAGAAAAATAGAATATTAGAATAAATTTCATTTTCAACAGAGGAGAATTTAAGTATACTACGAGTATATATTAGACAATACCAGAAAAAACACAGAAATACAGAGATACAAAGAAAATATATTACAACAAACACAAAGGTCCCTCAACATAAGCTGTCTTTTACGTAGCATGACGAAAGCTCTAAAAACCTGCACTGATGTAGAGCCGATGATGAGGTCATGGTCTTATTAAAAATTAAAAACTTAGATTCCAAAAAAAACCAAAAAGAAAAAATTTAAAAACAAATCATTTACAACATAGTTTCAAATAATAATTATACAAAACAGGTAAGTACTTACTTATTGTGTTTTATTCAGGGGAAACTAAATATAGCACTTGTGTTGTAATTTTCAGTGTGTTAACTATCTTGTTAGGGTCAGCAGTGCAATTACGTCTATTCTCGTTATTTATGAGTTCT
Source organism: Synanthedon formicaeformis (assembly GCA_945859745.1). Taxonomy (NCBI): domain Eukaryota; kingdom Metazoa; phylum Arthropoda; class Insecta; order Lepidoptera; family Sesiidae; genus Synanthedon; species Synanthedon formicaeformis. Next base: position 5,165,600 of record OX243975.1, read on the forward strand.
AAAAAGTGACATACTATTGACACTGACAGTTAGAATTTTAAATTAAATCTATTTCTTTACAATTTGCAAAATTGTAACAGTATACGCTTTACGTTCTTAACTTACTCCATAACCTAAATAATCTTGAAGAGATTGGTTGACTATAATTAGTAGCAAAATTAATAATATTGAGGCAATGAAAAATGTTGTCGATCACCTATTTAGTCGTAGCATAATTTTATACAACACTTCAACATTAAAATCAATGACTTTCAAGTTAATTTTACAGACACGCATCTTTTTATTTGTTTAATCTATTTAAAAATATACAGTAATTAAAAATATACCATTAAAAACAATAAAATATCGAATGAAATCAATGTATATAAAAATAGCTGTTGCACGCGATTTTGTCTACGTAATTCGTGAAGGAATTTTTAAAATCGATTTTACAGTTTTTGAGTTTATTCATTACAAATAAAAATAAAAAAACCTTAAACTTCATATTATATTACAATAACAAATTCACTGCTTACAAAACGTCCCAGCTGAGTCATAATCAAAACACATAAATCGTGAAAAATATTGTTGTCGAACAAAAAAAGACATCAACGAAATTGTTGACAAGGCCTGACATCGTTTAAAATTAATGGCGGTCGTACATTATTTGGCTACCAGAGTCAGAGGTGGTCCACCCTTTTACACGTTTTGTGGTTACTAAAAAAAAAACTAATGTCCCTTGATGGGTCCTCGGAATATTTTACCGTGTGAAATATGTATGCAATTAAACCAACGGAATGTACACGAAGTTTATTCAAATGCGTTCGCCATATTTTAAAGTAGTACTTATGTGCTCTAAGTAATTAATTTCTCTCTTAAGTTCTTATGTAATAATTATTAAATATGTCAAGAATTAAAAAAAATCAACGACATTTAAGTACATTTATTTGTTAGTTCTGTGCATCGAAATACTACAATGGAATTTGCGTCACAAGTGCCAAAGGGGAACATAAAAAGAACGCCTTTTACAGAATCATGGCGGACTCTTGCCTTCACGCGTCAATGGTAAAAGGTAGTAACGATCAACTTCTACTATTTCATTTTAAACTCTAAGGGGTTGACGTAAAGTTACATTTTCTTTAAATTACGTACTTATTATTATGTTTGTTTTGTTATAAATGATAGTTCATGCTCTACGCATATGTCACTTTTAAATGTTCCATAAAATTCGTTGTGTTTTGTATGGCACGCGTGTTCCATGTTGTAGTAGTTTGATGTACAGAACTTACATTACTACTATGTATTAGTTTCTAAGATTCCCTAATAATAATAAGAATAAAGATTCTTTTAATAAAAAAAAACCTACAAACTTTACCTCTTTCTAATTTTAACTTTAATTTTTTCCATTACGATAAGTTTTTTTTTCATTCTCCGTTTTAGAACCCACATAAAAGTGATAATGTTAATTTCATAAATTTTATTATTTCCTCAACTTTGTATGAACAAAGTTTTTGATACAGGGTTATAAACTAACCACAAACCACAGTTAAGGTGAGCTACGTGTTTCGCAGACCGCAATACTTACAAAGGCATTTTGTAGTTACCATTATGTTTAAATTAAACAAAAATAAAATAAATATAAAAATTCGTGCGCTAAAATACAATTTTTTTCACCTCGGCAACATAAGTAAAACTTTTAATGACTAATGTATGTACAGACACACGATTTTATTATAATGTATTGATATTTTTCAGTGTATTTTTCCAATTTCCATTAATTCTTAAAACTAAAAATTATCATTACTGTATAGTTTTGAAAAAAATCTCAAAAAGGCGGTTTATTTCTTTGCCAAATAATATCCCATCCTACTAATATTATGAATGCAAAAGTTTGTGAGGATGATTGCTACTCTTTCAAAAACGGAAAGGAACCCCTGCCTATTAATTTTTTTTTAATGGTTTTTTTAAATTACCTACCTAGATTAACATACAATGATATTAATATAGAAGTCATTGCATACGGGATACTTTTTATCCTGCAAAAATTTTAGATACCCGAGGGCTGGTCTAAAATTATAAAAAACTTTAAAGAAAGGTATTTTCCGAAGTGTTACATTTTTTATTCTACAACGCGGACGAAGTCGCGGGCACCAGCTAATAATAAATAAATATTTATACAGTCGATTTTATAATGAAAATGAATTTTAAATGAATTCCCAAACAACGCCTGTTGAAGCAGAGCCTCCGCTTTTGCGAGTTTGTAACTTTTTCTTGTATTCGCGACGTTCTGAGAAAAGGCGTGAGAACGGGAACAGTCAAGTTCGACGTTTCGCATTACAAAATGGATTGAATATATTCATTCGAATCAACCTTTAATTTTACTAGAAACAAACGCGTCGTTTGCAAAGGTTTTTATTTAGAAATACTGATAGTGTCTCATTCGACTCTAGTTACCCGTTGTTTCTCGCAAATTAATGGAAGTACAAAAAATTTTTTTTTTCGGTACAAATTAGCAACAAATTCCCAAATAGTTTTCAAGTCCGGCTTATGAAATGGGTATGCCACCGTAATATACGTCTAGTTACCATACTTTAACGGTTCTGTTATCGTTAATTGAAGTTTAATTACACATTTTTTAAACATTTTTTGCATATATTTAAAACTATCTGGTTCCCGCGATTTTATGCGTGATGTATGTCATTTTTTGAGAATCTCACAGGATTCATATAGATACCATCATAAGATACTAAACACCATAAAGAAAGCAAAATAAAATTTAGGCAAACTGCCTATTAATGGTGAATTCCGGTGTTATATTTCTTCAAACAAATCTGTCCCACTTAACGTTTCTATTTTTTGGTATCAGTTCTTGAAATTACTGTTTTTACTCTATTGTCTATTGACCCGTTGTAACCGTCATGCTTCCGACTTTAATCGCTTTCCGATTGACAACGCAATTCGTCTTTTAGCTAATTGTCCAAGTTTATTGACTCCCCTATTACTTTGTTCATAAAAACACTTTCTATCTAAATTTAATGCAATTCTCTTCATAGTTACATCACCATCATTATCAACATCAATATCTTCATAAATGCGCAACTGAAATCAGTGTTGCAAAAATATTTTGGCCTTAAGCTGACCTTAATATGTGACCTTAACATTGGTATGTTGTATATAATTATTGATTGAGTACTTACGGTGGTCTTCTGTCTTAGGGGACATCAAAATCGGTGACAATTTAAATGAAACAACGAGGGGAAATATGAAATAATAATAGATAAGAAAATAATATGTTTTAGCAACAAAGTTTTGGCATTTGATTAATAGAAACCACATTGTAAGGCTTTTAAAACATACACAGCTTTGATTTGAATCCGATCAATTTGTTGTGTGTTAAGGTCCACAGATAGTCTACCTACCTACATTGTAATAGGTGGCTACTTTTTTTTTATTAGAGATTTGTTTGCTCTTGGCCAACAACCAACAGTGTAGTGAAGATGAGGCCTATGATGGAGCGAGCTCTCCCAGAAGATGCCTATTCAGTCGAACTTAAAAAAGATTAGGGTTACATGAGCTCGGAAATACAGACGCCGGCAGAGTTTCAAACGTTGGCAGTGCGCATTATAAAGCGCTGCTTAAAAACTAAATTAAGGGCCGGGCACTTCAGGACTGAACCATACCAATCCCGAGTTGGAGTTTTAGTGCGGTAAGAATCCCACATAACCTTATGACATTTGTCTTTGCATGCGGTATTTGTCATAAGGTACTTTTTAAAAGTTACTTCGCTCGTTAAAAATAATAATAATAATTAAAAACTAAAGGGCCACAAATCAAAATTACACTTTTTACAGGAGAGCTAATCGAAAAAATGTTAATTATTTTTTTGTCTATTTTTTCTTATTAGATGTATACATCGTTAGAAGCGTATTTTTAAGTAGAATTTTAAGTAGCAGTACTTTTATAATAAACTGAATACTAGAAGAGATAATAACTTTTATAAGTTACTTTTGAATATATAAAAAATGATCAAAATATACTAAATATGGAATAAAACCACCACAAGTCTTTTTGCAACATACAATATGAAGGATTGTGATTGTATTTTTGCAATAAAAACATTTGTGGATTTTTTTTGTTTTATGGCCCTTTAGTTTTTAAGCAGCGAAAGGATGTTTTAAAGCGCTTGATCCAATATGTGGATGGTAACCTGCCGTATGTATGAAAAATATGTTCTCTTCGTGCCAATATAACGCTGTCATGTCTAATAATCCCTTGCAACAATAGTCCCCCAACACAATTTGACGGCGCATAGAGTAACGCAGTGGGTAACGTATGCAAATATGGCCCGGGGCTATGAAATATACGGCCAATAAATAAACAACGCGGAAGGGGTGAAATTAAATATTCATATTAGGGTAGTGATGACTGTTGAGATTTGTATACTCGATAGACGAACCTGACATTCTAAGTGTCGTCAATGACTTACCATACATACTACGCGTCGCATACTAGAATTAGTATATTAATTCGATGTTTTTAATGAAAATGTTAATTGATTTATATAATATGCTATGTTGTGTATAAAGCTATAACAGATTCTTTATTTTTTAGCGTGTAAATATTTCCAATCACCGCACCCGCTTAAGAGCAGTAGGGAATTTAAATTTAACTCGAAAAAGACTGTTCTGTTAACACTTATTTAAATATGTTCTATATTCTATTTTTAAAATGTACCAAATGTTGTCCCACAGGAACCTTCCAGAATCAGAATCAGTACATTAGTGAAAATCTCATTCAAATCGGTTATTTTCTGAGATTAGCGTGCACAAACAGACAAAAATCCTAAACATTTTTTTTTAACTTTTGTAACATAAGTACAACGTGTAGGTACAAATGTTTTTTTTATTTAATAATAATAATAAAAATTTATTCACGGAAAATTAGTCCACACTTGGAAATTACATAAAAATAAACATAAATTAAACTAAATTTAACTATTTACATCCTAGCTAATATTATTACATTATTTATATTTAGTGTACAGACACGTCTCGTATACGATTACTAATATTTTTAACACTAATAATTTTCAATGCATTTTATGTAGCAATTTGTGTGTGTAATCTTACAAAATTTAAAACGTGAACCGAGATGACAAAAAGACAGACTCGGAAAACTGGTTTTGTGTATACATACTAATGGTTTATATAAAATATGCACTTTTTAAATTCATAAGATCGCTAACGTCTGGTTTTAATTTGACATATTTAAATAGATGACATTTTTAATGACCATCAAATTATCGATTAGTAGACACATATGTTTTAGTGCAATGGACATCACTCGGACAGTCCAATATCGTAATAGGCAGTCTAAAGAGTGAGGCAAGTTGTATAACATCACCAAATTAACAAAACGACGCGCACTCACCCTGAGGGCATGAGCGAAATAGGCGCAGGGTTGTCACAAAATAAATATTTAAATATTTTATTTTAAAAATTATATTTAAAAATGTCAAAAAGTCGCCTGTTTCACGTACCTACCTATATTTTTAATGTTTATGAATTTAAATTAAAAACTTTTAAAAAATTTACAGTATTTAATTAAACATTCGCTTTTAAAATGTTACTTTGTTTTACAATAATATTTTTTTCTTTGTTTAATCCCCAACTATATTACTAGCTGTAGCACGCGACTTCGTCCGCGTAACTTGATAAAATATAACCTTTAGTACTCGCTGATAATGTAGCTTTCTATAGGTGAAATAATTTTTAAAATCGGTCCACTAGTTTTTGAGTTTATTCATTAAAAATAAAACTACAAATATACAAATATTTTTTCTTTACAATATTAGTATAAATAAAACCTTTTTCTAGAACTGTTTGAATTGTCAAGTTAAAATTGATATCAATGTGATTGATATCGAAAAATTGTAATTGAAATTTATCCGGTTTTATTATTTCTTTATTGCATTGTGCATTGTGTATAAACACAAATTGTTAATAATCGGAAAAAACAACATACATATTCTATTTATATAAAAAAATTAAAGTGACAACCCTGTTCGTCAACTGTATGTAAATGTTTTCGCGACGCCTTACAAATGATTTTATCCAGCTCGTTTCGTATAAAATATTAGGATGTAAAATTGAATCGGACACAATCTGGACATGAGATACGCGAGCACATGTGTTTCCTTCCCTACAAACCCAAATATAATACGTTTATTATACAAATAATGTGGGGTGTAAACATTTTGGAGCAAACGTTTGACAAACTTCACGTTTTTAACTTAGCATAACCCATTCTGTCAAAGTACTTTTACAATGTTGCTGATTGTTATGTCTGCGCTCAAGTTTAATATGACGCTTGACTCGAAAATAAAAGTGAGTTATTATGTCATACGTGTGTAACAACGTAAGTTTAAGGCAATACAAAGTTTTAAATAAAAAAAAGGTTTTCACATTTTTTCACCCTTTGTAGTTTTATTTTTCACTTTAGCTGGTGCTGACCCGACTTCATCTAAAAGAAACAAATTAAATAAAACGTTTTACAAAATATGTAAAGCACTATAACACCTGACATCACTGACCTATTATATCACTGGACAGGCTACTTACTGTCCAGTGAAAAACGCCATTTTGGCGCTGTAGGCTATAGTATAGTGAATAGAACGATTGTCCATGAAACTAAAATTAGTGATTATACATATCTCATACACATATCTAAGGAATAAAAACACGAAAACATCAAAATTAGTTCTCAGGACAATCGAGGGCGGCGTTTCAAAATGATACAAAAAATTTGCTGTCATTTGTATGCGACAGCCTTTCCAGTAGTATAATATATTACAGATCAGTGCCACAAATATTGACGCCTGACCATTGATCTGAACTACAAATATACTTATATAGTCTTTGCGCCTGACATTATAATATACTTTTGCTCATATAGGGTTTTTAAATATCATTGCAAATTATTCACGGTAGTCTTCTGTAAGACGGTAGTTCGGACCCTTTGTGGACCCACTATAGTTTTGAACCACTGAAGGGGCACTTAAAAGTGGGTCCAAAGTTTATTTAGTGGAGTTTATTTCATATATATAAGCCCGGGGTATGAAAAATAAGTCACATGTCACACGTTACGCGTTACAGGCTACAATATGCTTCAATATATATTAATATAATATAATACATATAATATATTATATTAATATGTTTTAATTATAAATTATTTATTTATCGTTCGTATTGAATAAACTGCAGTCGTGCGTCGGAGCACACACACTTTTTTAACTATCCGCTTTTATCTTTATTTTATAACTAGCTGGCGCCCGCGACTTCGTCCGCGTTGAAAAAGAAAAAAGTAGCCTATCCTGTGTCCCGTACGTCTAAATGTTTATCTACCAAGTTTCATGAAAATCTGTTAATTCGTTTAAGAGTTATGGAGGAACATACATACAGAAAAAAATTCTAAAAATGGTCAATTTAGTTTCAGTATCATGTATAGAGCCTATAAACACGATATCTGAAAACAAAGTAACTTACTCCATGACCAACCCTTACAGATTTATTATTAGTATTGATTGATGATATGTATAGAAGATAAAATATTGTATATAGTAATTATATAATATTATAATATACACAAAACTGTTTAATTTTATTAATCGGACGTGCTCGGTGTCACCGTGATAAGAGAATGTAAACTCCCCATGTAATCTACAGTTATGTACATAACAGTTTATGCTCGACTGAACCCTTCTACGGAACCCTAATTTAGTGTGTAATTAACATAATTATCCTTACAAACAATGATATTGCTACCGCAAAATAGTGTCGTCAATGAACTATGGATATCGTAAAATATCGTTAAATATACCTACTATAAGTAGACATAAGGCGCCAGCTAGTCTATATCTATACTAATTATTATAAAGAGGAAAGATTTGATTGTTTGTTAGTTGGTTTGTATTGAAACTAGTGGACCGATTTGAAAAATTCTTTTACCATAAGAAGCCGACATTATCCCTGATGAACATAGGGTACTTTTTAACGCGAGAAAATGCTTCACTCCTGCGGGAAAACGGGTTAGGACAACGGGTAGTAAGAATGATCCTTCCATACTTATATTTTTCACATAACTTCTAAACGGCTGAACCGATTGGGTTGAAATTTTATATGAGTATTTCGATGGTTTCCTGGATGATTTAAAAATACAATTGAACCCGGTAGGTGGCGCTGCTGTCGGTATGTCAACTACTAAACGGTTAGACTGATTCGGTTGAAATTTTGTATGTGTATTTCCATGGTTTCACAGACACGAATGTATTATATTTTATAAAGTTACGCGGACGAACGAATCCTGCTTTGACGCATGTTATTCTTATGGAATATTTTTCACGTGAGTGCTCTAAGCTTTTCGCCTTTCGCTCTAAGCTTTTTCTTATAATAGATTGCGTACTCACTATTTAAAAAAAAATCCTTATGCTTGAATTATTTTTTCTTTTTTTTTATGAAAAGCCATTGATGTATTAAGTTTGTAAGTAAGAGATACCTTTTTTTATTTTAATCTCTCTTTTGTCCTCTAAAGTATTCTCAACTAGTTGAGTAGTCCAAATTCATAATGTCTAGGTAAAAAATATACCTTTACCTTTAAAGCGTTTACACACTATCCGATACCGATAGGATGTAATATCTTCGCATACTTCCGATCAGATGATTTCCCATAAATGAGTTTTTTTACAAAAGCTTTGTGGAAGCAGGTCGTTATGGCAAACTACATACCTTAAAATTTTATCTTGAATAATTATTATTATCATCATCATATCATCAATACTAATAATAAATCTGTAAGGGTCGGTCATGGAGTAATTTACTTTGTTTTCAGAGATATCGTGTTTATAGGCTCTATACATTATACTGAAACTAAATTGGCCATTTTTAGAAATTTTTCTGTATGTATGTGTATTATGTTTCTCCATAACTCTTAAACGAATTAACTGATTTTAATGAAACTTGGTAGATAAACATTTAGACGTATGGGACACAGGATAGGCTACTTTTTCCTTTTCAACGCGAACGAAGTCGCGGGCCCCAGCTAGTTAAAAATAAATTTATCATAGCCCGTTTAAATTGTAAAGAAATTTCTTTTTACCATTGTTTAATATACGAAATATATATTCAAATATAATTTAAGGGTGAAGCGAATTATAAAATGTATAAAAATTATTATAAAAAAATTAAGTCTTCATAAAGAGAGACAATGAAAAAGAGTACTTTTAAGTTTGTGATGGTGCTTGAGCAGCTTTATTGAAAAAAAGCGGGACCACTTTTTTTATTCTTTTATTTTATTGTTTTTCCACTCGAATGAGTTCTATTAAAAGCTCACAAAGTACGCATTTGTTTATTTAAGATTTTAAACGGTACTAACTTCTGCCCGCGACTTTGTCTGTGCACCTTTTTCTTAGACATGAAACATTGTATTTTTAATTGATTATGTTTGACGAATTTTGATTGAAATTTTTGATTTTTCAGGTACGAAACTTGGATGGGAAAAATTAAAATTTCTTTTTTCAACATTTTTTTTATATTTTTCTTATCGTGAAAACAGATCGGTCCTGAAGATTTTTAGTTTATTCATTACAAACATACAAATCTTCCCTTTTTATGATATTATAGTAGGGGAGCCCAAGAGGGGATTTTGGGATTTACTCGAGCGCGTCAGATTTTCAAATGGGATGTTAAGTAAACCTAAACTAAACTCCCATTCAAAATACAGACGATTCGGATGTAACGCAAGCTCGTGGCAGCTTTTTGAAAATGCAAAAAAGATTTTTTTTGCGATTGCCATTTTGTATTACAAAATGAGCGCGTCAGATTTTCATACAGACGGTTCAGCCTGAATTCTTTATCGGGCTTATTCTTAATCTGACGATTATATGGAGGATTTTTTTAACAAAATTTTTAACGCCTGTAGAGTGTAGACGCTCACCTCACCGCTGAAAAGAAAAACATCACATAACCTTTTTTTCTTCCTACAATCTTCAAAATCCAATAGGCCCCAACGACACTCGAATGACTCCACATTTAGCATCGTGGGCTCCCCTACCATTAGTATAGATGTAGGATTACTTAAGTGCAATAACAAAAATTAAATGTTAAAAATTCAAACAACAAATTTCTTTGGTTACCTACGCGTGTGTATCCGTTAACGTTAATGAATATTTAACAAAACAATTAACAAGTCCGTTAATTAATTCAACGTTTATATGCAGCGTTACGATGTTTATCGTCGCTTTTTTTCAATTAGGGAACAGTAAATTTGGTAACAATGGATAGACAGAGGTGTTAACAGTGCTAATGTAATTACAATTTGAAATTGATAAATTACTTCCTGTTTTATGTTACATACTCGGAATTCAGTAAGAGCAGAAACCTAATGCACCTGGAAAAACAATTTTTTTTTTTTAATTTTATGGAAATTTATTACTTTACAATTATAATTTAAAATATAGGTTAAGGACCTTTTTCACCAACTACAAGTAAAGTGTTGATTAGTTACTTTTCAAGTAATTGAAAATTACTAATTGGCGAGTAAATTTTATGAGTATCTTGTGTCAATTTCATTGAAATTACCCTTGGGTAATGCTACTCGAAGATGGTGAATCTCATACGCTTTCTTACTGGTTACTTTAAATGGTGGTTAGCCTATTTGACACTTTAAAGATGGTGAGAGGCCATAAAACTTTTTTTTTTCAATTTTAGCGTAACTACATAGCTTTTGCTCGCGTCTTCATTTTCTAAAAATATAAAAAGTAGCCTATAACTATAACTATATATAGTTAATATAAAAAATATCATTTTTTTTTTTGAGTTTTTATTTATTTGTTTCCTTTTTATTGTTCAATTTTTATTTTCGTCTATTTGTTTTCATATTAAAAATATATTTAAATGTGAAATTGTTGCTAAATTTTCATTTAATAAGGTTTTTCTTAATATTGTAACTACGTTCAGTTAGAGCACCCTTCAAAATTTTATTTAAGTATTTATAAATTACTTCAAACTTCGAATTCAACATTGATATTTAATAATAAAAGGAATCTTATTAAAATTCCAAGATAAATAATTTCGCCACACTCCATTAAAAGTTAATGGGCCGTCAATAAAAACATGTGCTTGCATTTGTCTTGTAACAGTCACAGTAATATATTGCTCTGTTGTGCTATAATTAGAGCCGCACTGCAGAAAGTACACTCGGCCACGTGTCTCGCCTAAAAATATCACAACATAAATAACTGCGTGCAGTCAAAGAACCATAGAACAAACTAAAGTGCAGACGGAGAAAAATTGTGTAAGAATTGACCTATCTGTTGCTGTCTCGCTCCGCCCCTATTGTCTGCAAAATTGACAGAAAGAGACAAATATTTATATGACGTGTTTATTTTACTTTAACAAAACAAGAGACTAAAATTTACAAAGCCATTTTAAAAAACTTTAATATGGAAATAACATAACGCCCCGCACATTAAGAACAAATTATCTTTTTATATTCAATTTTGACCAATTTTAGAAAATGCTAATAGTTTTAAAGCTCATTTTTGTTAGGTATTTATGTCTTTATTTCATATGTTATAGTAAAAAAAGATTACCTCGAAATCATAATAAACAAAATAATTATAACACAGCTTTTTTTTAATATGTAATGTTTTATTCGCCTCCTGTAAAATTAACATGTAAAAAAATAAAAATTAAAAGTTACACTATTCATGGAGGCAAAGTCATGTCTAAGAACAGTAGGCAAATCAAAGTACACGAATGTATTTGATGATTTTGTTTTTCTCGAAAGTGTCGCAATACACCCTGCAGATGTTATCTACCCCAGATTACAGGTAGATACATAAAATAACTCCAATAGAAACGCTCTGGGGTCATTGGTGTCGAATAGTTCGTGCGAATTTACCAGCGGTGTGTGTTACGAAATCAATGTCTGCATGTTAAGACAATTTTATGTAAAATAACTTAATTTTAATGCTGATTTGACAATTAAGTATTAATATTTAATTTTAACACTGCATATACACTTTCTATATGCATCAAACATTACTATAAAAAAATGTATATTTCTGAATAAGTTCACCATATGGAGACATTGTAACTTAGTTTCAATTTAGGAAATTATCTCTTTTACAGCAATTATTGTTCTACGTAGCTTCATTATTTTAAAGTAATAATTTAACCTGTAAAGTAGGTAATTCTACAAAACTCCATTTTTCTTCACATGATCAATGACAATCTCAGTGTTGATAATGTAGCTTTGTTTCAACATATTTGGATTTTTTTTAAAACACTATCTTCTACTGACAAAACAACTCAAATCTCTCTACATTCGTGTCGATAATAAAATCTCTTATTATGGAAATATGCAATTTATGAAACGGTTTTAGTCGTCCAGCAACGTAGGTGTAAAGGTATGGGGACAGATTTAATTATAATTAAAATTTGGTCATGCGTAGGGGTTTCAGAGCGTTTAATTTTATAGTTCGCTGTTTTGTTTTAATAAAGATGCTACTTTATTAACATTCCTTTGCGATCTGTTTAAAGGTTTAATTACAGAGAGACAAGCCTCAAGTTCCGAAGTGAATATGATCATATCACTGACAATATGAATATTGCTTTGCTATAAAAGTGTAATAAAAGTATAGAACATTAAACCGAATAATCACTATAATGATAATTTTATAGTTATATTGATATTTTGATTACATTCCCTATTTTCATTTTTATCATCCCTATTTCTTATTCTCAATCCTACTATAATCGACAGCCTGTCTGTAGAGCTTAATATAATAAAATGTGTGTTTTGTTTCTGTGATGGTGTAAAAAATTCCAGATACCATTTTTCTGTTCCCACCTAATCGACTGGAGCTATTAGGCGACTGTACCTACCATCAAATGGTCAGCCAGCCTGCCGACCTTTATATAAAAAAATATTGGAGATGCTGTTACAAAAGTTTTTAATAAAAGACGAAGCTTCGATAAATATGTAATGCAAGATTTTTGTAGAATCTTTTGGTGACGTGTATGTTTCTTTTCAATCTGTTATACGGATCTTCTAATATAAGGTCAGTTTAGGTATGCTAAAAGTCTAAATTAATGAAAATATTTACCCTAGAATATTTATCTATAATCGCTGATCTTTAATTATCCCATAAACAGCATTGTGTAGATAGTATTTTTAATTATTTCGGTCATGATTTTATTGATGGTGACTGTACTAACTTAATTTACTCACGTAACTATCATTTCGTTGTCAATCAAAATTGTTTCTTAACACGAATTGTATATGTTTTAATTTTGTGTGACAGTTATTATGTATTTAAAAATTTAAAGACATTTTCAAACTCAATCTCATTAATCGATGTATGTTTAGTTCTAATGATATCTCGGTGGCTTCCTTATTTGATATCCACTTGACTCGACTTGTTCATCTAGATACCGGTACTGGGCAATCGTATAGGGGCAAATGTTGAAACCATTGGAAAGTAAACATATCGATTGGCCTAAGATAGATTTCTTTTCCGATTGAATTTAGCCATTTTGTTTAAAATGTTTGTTAGCATGATTATACATGTAGTAAAAATAAAATGTGTGTGTGTGTGTCAGCCAAACTTGGAGATTACTCCTTACAAACGATCAATAAATAATTTAATAAATACGAACGAACGAATAAATATTCTAAAATATTCGAAAATAGAACGTAACGCATACCGTGTGACAATTTTGATTTTACTCCCATAAATTTTCATACCCCGGGCTTAAATTCATATGAAAATCGATTCTTAAGGAGTATACTGCAATAAAAACAGTTAATTTTTATGTAAAAGCAGGCTGACGATGCATTTGATGATGGGTGGTTACCGTCGCCTAAGACACAAGCAACACCACAGATGCTATATACAAATCAGCTGCCAACCACAGGAAATGTGCTCTGGCATTCCTTATTCACTCCCCGAAACACAACAGCACATATGCTATTATTTGACAGTGGTCTCTTGCAAAGGAGTGGTTACTGAATATTATTTTTATTCTTGTTTTGGTTTCTCTGCTGTCTGTACAGCAATTAAAAATAAATTTATTAAATTCAACTCATAAAAATTGAACTGTGGCAAAACAACATATAATTTTTCTGTGGCAAATCAACAATTGTGGCAAAACAACAACAAGCCCCTTACCTATACATTTTTTTGTAGCAGGTGGGAACTAAATTTTAGATACCCAGGAAATGCTTTAGAGCTTTTTGGAACGAAATCGGTATTTCTTTCATTGAGTTCTTGGTAATCTATGTATGAAAATATTGGTTTTTTTGAGAACAAATATGTATAGATTAAGAGCGGGTTGGAAAAAGCCAATTGAGTGTGTCCCGTCATTGAAATTACAGATAGCTTATGACTTAGTGAAACGAAAACTGTGCGCTTTCTAGAAATGAAACGCCGCTAAAGCTCAGTAACGTTGACAGAATTGGAAACCTACTTTCTGCGTAACTGTACACTATATGCGAAATGCGGTAATTTGTGTTGGGTTCACTTCGCTTTGAAGTGCACGCTTTTTGTTGTCAAATCCGTCACACAACGCTCCACTTCTAGTATGAAAAGGAAATACGTTGGAAAACTAGCCACATAAATTCAAAACAGGAAAGTTTAAATACATTCTGTCAAAATAATTTAAAAAATTTCATTTCAATCATTACATTTTGTCAAATTGCTTGGCTTGGTCGACATAACTGGCGATACCATATCTGGCTATTACTTCGGTCAGCTAATCCGCCTTGCTTTATTATATTATTTTATTTCCATATTTTAAGGAATTCCTTAAAATTTGTTAAAATTATATAAAAGTTCATTCCGCACAACTCTTAGTAGAAATTTTCCGGAAGAAACTCCTATTTAGTGCGCTCTTTAGAGTACTAACCGAGGAAAGTATTACTTGACATGAATATTTTTTCAAGCGAGCTTGCTCGGTGTATTCTGTAAATACGTAATTATGTATATTGTTCAAAAATGTTGTAACATTTGGCTTAGTTTTATTTTCAAAATAATCTTGCTTTTTAGCAATTAAAAGACATATTCATCGAGAAACTTCAATGTAGGCACTTACGTAAATATACATAAGTACTTATAAAATCGTATGTCCTAACTGACTTTCAACGCACAACCAAAACCTAAGTCTAGAAAGCCGTTTGGAACATTACAACGTAAGAATCCGCTAAGAAAGGATTTTTGAAAATTAACTCCGTGCGATGCCGGGGGCGGATCGCTAGTATAGTAATAGTAATAGTAGACCAAATTCAAGATGAGGACAAGCAGAAGACAGCAATTTTTTTTACTCAACAGGCAGTACTACTTACCGCCGAAGCTTTATATGATAGCTTTATATTTCTAATCAATCTTCAATCAATACTAATAATAAATCTGTAAGCGCCTGTTTCACAAACGTCAAGTAGGCCCAACTGTCATTTAAAGTCACCGGTAACCGGGGATAATGGAGCTGATATACCTTTTTTTGTACGGTAAACGTCCCAAACATTAAATAGAAAAAAATAAAAAAAAATCGGCTATCGAATGATGCAGTAAACCGAGTGCATAATTCAATCAATACTAATAATAAATCTGTAAGGGTTGGTCATGGAGTAAGTTACTTTGTTTTCAGAGATATCGTGTTTATAGGCTCTATACATGACACTGAAACTAAATTGACCATTTTTAGAATTTTTTTCTGTATGTATGTATGTTCCTCCATAACTCTTAAACGAATTAACTGATTTTCATGAAATTTGGTAGATAAACATTTAGACGTACAGGACACAGGATAGGCTACTTTTTTCTTTTTCAACGCGGACGAAGTCGCGGGCGCCAGTTAGTATCATATATAATTTAGAATTAATATAAATGAAACATTATATTGTATTAAAAATGTAGAAAGTGTATACTGGTTTCTATTAAATGTTTTTTTTCCTAGTTACAAACACACAATGCATAGAAAAATCACTTAACCAATTCTTTTATAGTTCAAAGTTGAAACAATAAGGAGTGTGTGTCTAGACTGAAACTCCATAAAACTCGTACGCAAAGAAACATAATAATATGTTAGGCAACAACTTAATTTAATTTTCTGAAGTAGCTTACTAGCTGATGCCCGCGACTTCGGTCGCGTTTAAAAATAAAAGTTATAGAGCCTGACATACTGTTTGGATCTTTTTGAGACAATAATTGATAGATGTAAATGGATTTTATTTTGTATTTTTATTTTTTATTTTATTGAAACACAGAACTTATACTATGATTATGATTTGCTTATAACTCACTAGCTTTTATACGTGACATCGCCCGCGTAACTTTATAAATGTGAAAGAGTTTCAAAAATCTGTCCAGTAGTTTTTGAGACCAGTAGTTCGTTACCATCGAAATACTACAATGGAATTTGCGTCACAAATGCCAAAGCGGCACATAAAAAGAACGCCTTTGACAGAATAATAGCGGACTCTTGCCCTCATGCGTCAATGGTAAAAGGTAGTAACGATCAACTTCTACTATTTCATTTTAAACTCTAATGGGTTGACGTAAAGTCACATTTTCTTTAAATTACGTACTTATTATTATGTTTGTTTTGTTTTAAATGACAGTTCATGCTCTACGCATATGTCACTTTTAAATGTTCCATAAAATTCGTAGTGTTTTGTATGGAACGCGGGTTCCATGTTGTAGTAGTTTGATGTTCGTTACAAACAAAAATACAAATATTCTCTGGTTATAATCAAAATCAAAATATTTATTATTATTATAATATTTATTTATCAATTCGGTTTCTACAAGAAACTCTCATGATCGTCATTATAAATTATAATATTAGTTTAATCCGTTATATCGGTTATAATCTTTATAATATAGTTCTTATAGATTAGTTCTTTATACTATCAGTTCGATCCGAAACTGGAGCAATAATCACACATTGACAAGGTGGACTACGGGCAAGAAAAAATGCCTGTAGTCCACCTGGGTCACCATAGATGGACCACGACCAATACCCGGAAAAAAGTTCAATCCGGAATTTATTCCTCTTACTTGTTTACACTGTTCAAATAACGAACACTTACACTTGGGCGTACCTACTTGTTAACACGTCCTTTTATCTTCAGGTTTCAGCCAGTATTTTCATGTTTACTAAATAAAGCAACAAAGAGCGAAAGTTGTTCCCTGCCAACGCTAGAGTATAAATAATTTTTAGTGCCCAAGTGTGCGTGGCGGGCCACAGGCGACGGAAGCAATGTGAAAAACATGTCTGAACAGTCAAACGCACTTTGAATATTATTTCTAGTGCAAATATTGTTTACATTCCTTAAGAAAAACAGTGTGTTCAGTAGTGGCAGGGCACACTGCGTTTCGCAGTCATTTGGGCAGCCCATACATCCTTTACAGCCCCTTACAGAAGACCACCGTGAATTAACACCATGTTAGTCCATGAAAATTAACTGAGAAATCAAAATTTGAGTCCCTTATTTGCATTTTTGATTCCCCCGAGATAGCCGGTGTACCTCCTACTGATAGATAGGTACGCCGAGGTTCTGACAGGGAGCGTAGGCCTCCCCGCGCTGGATTGCCGTGGCGGGGCACCGAAGTCGTGTCATAACGTCCCCACGACCCCGCCATTGAGTTTTAGCCGGTAGGAATTCGGCATAACCCAGCAGTGTCCTCTACACTGTCGGGTATCCAAGAGGATTTCCCAACGTTAAAAAAAATAAGGTGCATTTTTTTATATGTTTCTAGAATGTAAGGGGGCGCGTTCATTAATTACGTGAGGCGATTTTGGCGATTTTTTCAACCCCCCTCTCCCACTGGTGAGATGTCATGAGATTTGGCTCGACCATTATCCATGACCATATCATGACCATATCGGGGGAGGGACCCCGTCCCCTTAATCTCACGTGAGATTTTACGAAATTCGCATTTTTAATGTAAATTATTACCTTATTATCTGTGCTTGATTGCGCTGAATTTTTTCCAAAAAAACAAAATTTGCTATATAAGACTAGCAAAGACTAGTATTTAAGACTACTAATAACGTAGTCTAGAATCACAGTGATAAAATCGAACAATAAAATACTTAAGTAGGAACTACTAAAATTCTTAAAAAAATATTCATTCTAACTGCCATAGAACTGCCCGGTTAAAAATTTTTAGTCGTGCCTCTATCCCTAAATGAAAATGTTAATGCACTAGAAACTCCACACCTCCACACATCTCTTTAATTAATGCTATAACGAATGTACCGATTTCAAATATAACCAGTGCCAATTTGTGTATAACTTTTCTAACAGAATTCATCGTCAATATTGCGGAGAGTCCACAAAATGGTTTTAGAGGATATAATATTATCTCCTATAATAAAGCTGTGGTTGGCGAATGCTTGATTGTGCGGTTGACTTATTTGAATAACAAACGGTGTAAGGCGACACATATATCTTGGTGGTGACACTTCTCAAGACTTGTCGTGTCCGCGTGTTTTCTAATATGAAACACATATATGCCAAATGTTTGACTAATGACTAACAATTTTCAAATATTTGCAAATATTTGCAAAAAATTTGAAAAATTATTTTTTGGCATTGTGCCACTTATTTTTAATATAAATTCTTGCAGTATGTTATACATTATATACCTAAATTGTAGGAGTTCATTTAATATCATTTTTTAAGAAAGTGGAAAATATTTAATTAGTAGTGTTATTTTATTAAGTTCGTCTAAACAGGCAAGTTATTAAATAGTTTAAAAACATATATTTTAAATTAATTAAAGTTTGTTTTGTGTTTTATGTTATTTAATTTTTAAAAATGCATCCTCATTTTAATATCAACAACAGAAACAACTTATTAAATTAAATTAAAATAAAATATTAAATTAAGCACATTTTAAAACACTTATTTATAGGGTCTTTAAAAAATGGTTAAGTATAATATCAATTATTGTTACATACATGATAAATTTAAAGTTCAATTTTATGTTATTTAAGTAAATTCAAAAACTTTTTGTGTTAAAGCGCCGATAAAAAATGTATTACTTCTTTTTTTTATCATAAATAAAACTTTTAAATGTCAATTTAGCTTCTAAAGTAAATTTAATTTTTAAAAAAGTCTTACCACCAATTTCCCACGACAGCCTCGACCGCAAGAAGCAGAGAGATCAGAACACTCCAAACCTCCATTGCGTTTCAAAAATCGGTCACTCTCTATATCCAAAAAACGGCGTCGCAAAAGTTAGACCACTTCACAAGAACACCGCAAAACATTCAAACCCAAAAAAAATATATACTTGCAGCCACAAAACGAAAACGAAACCAAATGCACTTAAACAATAACCACAGAACCAAACAATAACATAACAATGTAATCACAATTGTTTTTTTTTAACTACAACAAAAAATAATTTATAAAAAAAACTTTCCTGAAAGTTTCTTTAAAAAAGTTCTTAGTTAAAAGTAGCGAAAAGAGGAATACATTTTTTTTGAAAAATAACAATTCGAAATTCGAATGAGAAGTTTCGAGCGCGTTGACGCGCCTGCGATCTGCGCGCGTAGAATCACAAAACCAGACTGGCTGGCTGTCTCGTGTGCTTTGGCCGAACCGAGTCGTTTAGTAAAGAGTGCTCCATTCCGTACCATAGGATTTTGCCGTAAAGGGGAAGGGTCGCATTGGAGGGCGTATGCAATGCGATGCACGACTCCGTGGACCCTTACCATGTGTTCTTAGTTCTTACTTATTAACTTAATTGTGATTTCTCGAAGTGTGAAAATTTCTTACATTTTTATTTTTATACTAGCTGGCGCCCGCGACTTCGTCCGCGTTGAAAAAGAAAAAAGTAGCCTATCCTGTGTCTTGTACGTCTAAATATTTATTTACAAAGTTTCATGAAAATCAGTTAATTCGTTTGAGAGTTAAGGAGGAACATACATACATACATACATAAAAAATTCTAAAAATCGTCAATTTAGTTTCAGTATCATGTAGAGGCCTATATACACGATTAATACCGATTTAACTAGCTGTTGCACGCGAATTCGTCCGTGTAACTTTATAAAAGATAGCCTATGTTACTCGCTGATAATATAGCTTTCTAGGGGAAGGTAGTACGAGGTGATCCCCTTAAGCGAGAATCGCTGTAAAATATATATTCTTCAAGGTAAACCAAAAATAAAGGCGATTACTACTAGTATATTTATCTATCTAACTTTCGTAATACTCAAAACCAGAAATTAATTGAGGTTTCATTAAAATATTTTTTTTTAAAAAACCTTACAAAGTAATCACCTTGTACACCCCTATGGGTAAGATGATCCCCCAGGTAGAGATAAGATGATTCCTATGATCATTTTATCCCCAATTAAGCATAACAGAAAGCCTCAAACACAACATTAATTACATTTAACATTGTTTGAATAAAAGTAACACAAGCTCAAAATGCCTACCTTAGATCAGCCGTACACAATTTTTATTTTTTCTCGTCAAAATCGATGTATTGCTCACGCCTATTACGATTTGACTTATGTCCAGAGCTTTTACCAGTGAAATAAACCAGATTGCGTTAGTGGTTTCAGCACAATCGCAAAGGATCATCTTACCCCAACGGATCAACTTGTATTACTTTCCCATATAGTTGAAAGAATTTTTAAAATCGCTCCAGTAGTTTCGAAGCCTATTCAATGCGAACAAACAAATCTTTCCTCTTTATAATATTAAGTATAGACTAGTAATTTTTCGCCTGGAGTGCAATTTTTAAACCTTCCCCGTATATACCTCTTCCCATAATTGAAAACCGAATTAAAATCGGTCGAGCCATTTTTGAGTTGTTGCGATACTAAGCAAGGCGTTTAATGTTTACATATTATTAAGATTTTTACATATTATGGTGGTTATGTTCAGTGAAATCAAAATATAAAGGAAATTAATATAAAATCAATATAATAATAATAATATAATATTCCTTATTACGAAAACTAATAAAAGTTCAAATAATAGAAGCAATGTGAGCAAATAAAATCAGATAATATACAAAAGCTTGTGATGGGTTTAAGAAATTAACAGAAAATGTCTACTTTCTGAGGCAGATAAAATACGAAAATATATGCATTGTAGTGTCAAGTACATCTCAATATTAAAACATGAAAAAAGATAAAATAAGCAAATTAATTTTCCCAGGAGAGCCCAATTATAACTTGGATTTATCGCAATCAACACAGCTTTCGTTAAAAGTTGAATTCGCGCTCAAATTGAAAACTCGTGATAGGAGACGAAAGGCTTTTGTGTTGCGTCTTTTTGCTTCAACCATCAATTTTGAGCTTATGTCCCCATAAATTGGTAATACGAAAAAATATTACCACTTACTTAACTATATGATTCGCTGATCGATACTTCAATATTATTTATCGTACTTAATACCTGATGGACTTAACTCTATATTATTGCTGGCGAAAACTTTTTTTTATTTTTATTTTCATACAAATAATTAAATTATCAATTATTTCAAAAAATTGCCACAGTTTATAAATACATTCTCACTTTTTATATTAAACTTTTTAAATTTATTAATGGTCACAAACAAAAATGTCATAAATTACAATAAAAAGGCGACATGCATTCTGTTTTTAGAAGATAACGAACGCGACTTCTTATGTGTTGTAAACCTATTGGAATGAAACAAACACTAAATGTTATTGGGAAAGAAATCAGTGAAAACCACATTAAGCCGTTTCTGAGATTAGCGTGCACAAACGCAAAGACAAAACTATTTTATTACATGTATTATGGTTATTTATAACATTGTATACAAGTCGACAACTTTTTACGAATCAATCTTGCAATTTCTTTTTGTGAACGAACAATATGCCGCTCATTGCTAATATTGAGAGATTGCGTCAAAAGAATTCCATAGGGGGGTTAAAAACGACAACAATGGGATATACCTGTCGGCCATTTTGTATCGCCATGTTTACGACCGCACTAAAACTGTAATTGCAGATCAAAAGCACCGACCGACGAAAGTTAAGGCGAGCTTACACCGAGCAACGTGGAAATTAATACGAATTCTCAAAATACAAAACGAAATTAATACGAATCAATACGTGTTCTCGCATTGATAACAGCATGGATCTTTTTGCCCATTTAACACTAATTATTATTAGGCACGCTAGAAGAGTACTAGAAGAGTACTAGAAGCGCTAGAAGAGAAGTAGATAAATAAGCTAAAGAGCCTTTATCTCATCACCATCATTATCTCAGCCGTAGATGTTATCAGAAGCAGTCTGTCGACTCCATTCGAGAAATTACACAAAAAAATTACATTTTAAATATTATTAAAAAAAAAAATTTAAAAATCATTTATTTTCAGGCAACTGGACTTTTATAAAGCTGAAGAGTGTTTAGTTTAGTGACTTTAGTAAGCTGAAGAGTGGCTTTAGTAATCTGCTCGTGTCTGAAAGTGGCCTCTTAACGAAATTCTCCCTTGTAGTAAAACAACAAAATATTCTAACATTATCTGTCATAGTATCAGATTGTAGACTATTAATGAATCTGCAAACACGCAGAGCGTTCTAAATTCCCCCCATTGTTTTTAATTTGTGTTAATTGCTAAACCAACAATTTAAATTATTTCACTCATTTAATTTTTATCGATTTTATTTTTATCGAAATATTTGTATTAGTCTATGGTAATATAGGTCTTATTGTTTCTATTTTTTGTATACTAAGTTGTGTATCTTTGCCTTAATAAATAAATAAAATAAATTTATTAAGTAAATTAAATATATTTATGTACAAATGTTAAGTTGGTTTCTATACGTACGTTTCTTCGTAAAACTCGAGAATGGGTAGACCGATTTAAATTCGGTTTTCTCATATGTAAATAGTCTATATATGCACCCAAGTATAAAAACTTAACCCCGGGCGAAGCCAGGAGCGGGGTCGCTAGTTTAATATCAATGCGAAAGTTTTTGCGAATGGACGCAAGAATGTTACTTTTTCATACAAAAACTACTAAAAGAAAAAACATTTTGAAATTGCAATACTACACGAAATTCCAAATGATGGTTATTTACGGTACATTGGATTTCTACATATATTTGGCTTAACACACACAAACTGACAAAGGGAATTCAACATTAAAACTGTAGCTATAAAAGTGTTCGCAAATAAAAATGTGTAATATTCTCAATGGCAATTACGTTTCGTATCCGACGACAGACAGAACAAGAGACCAACAATAACATAAAAGTATCGATGCTACCATATACAAATGAATAATCTATAAATGCCATAAAGACATTGATAGATACGCTTTAGAATCTCTTAGAGGCGGCATTTTAAATGTTTTTGACGGTCGCGCACAGCCGTAGCGGATGTCGTGTCAAAACGTTCCCAAGCGATCTAGCCTGTCTATGATGGCAGCGCTAGAAAGTAGTTAGTTTTAGCCGGTAGGAGTTCGGCATACCCCCGCAACATCTCTTACGCTACCGGAATCCACGAAGATTTCCCAATGTTAAAAAAAGGACGTCCACTGCTGGGCATAGGTTATTCCCATAATTAACCTATATTGGATTGGTCAGAAGCAGTCTTATCAGGTCGCCTGTACATCTTGGGGATGTACAGCCTGGGTAGACGTCCAAGCTGCACTAACCTGTCCGTGGCCAATCGCGAACCTTGCGACCCCAAAGGCCACTGCTACTTCAACTTACAATTCCGCGGATTATGTACTTAGGTAACTTTCATTAGTCTACAGATCTTCTCATTTCTGATTAGATCTCGCAATGTAACCCCGAGCATAGCATCTTCATAGCTCTTAATTAGTTTAATCGTATCTGTTTAAGAATCAATTTTTAGGTAAATCAACCATGGTAATGAACTTTTCAAAGTAGACCTTGATAGACCTGTTTTCGAATTCTCCTGTATGTTTTAAAGTTTACTAAATACATAAAAGTTTATTCTTAATTTTCAGTCCAAAAAATAGTCAATGACTGACCAATATATGTTTTTATTTAAAAATATTGTTCGTAAAATACTAGGTATATCACTTGTCTATAAGTTCTAAAATTCTTTCTTGTATATAGACGCCAAACAAGTCCTTAGTCTGTGGACTCTTACGTAGAGAATAAATTTAATCTTGACAGACACAGTAACACAGAAAAACACACACAGGTCAATAAAAAGACATTGTCATGTCTTAATATAATATGTTGTTATATCTGTGGGCCGAAGCTAATACAATCGTGTTATTAGGAGTATAATAAGTCGGCATATTCCGTACTCAGCCCGTTTCGACGATACCATCTCGCGCTATTTTTATTTTATTCATAGAGTGACAATCTTTATTCCTTTGTTTACTTTGTTAACACAACAGAAACGGAATTGTCCATGAATG
Source organism: Synanthedon formicaeformis (assembly GCA_945859745.1). Classification (NCBI taxonomy): domain Eukaryota; kingdom Metazoa; phylum Arthropoda; class Insecta; order Lepidoptera; family Sesiidae; genus Synanthedon; species Synanthedon formicaeformis. The sequence continues at coordinate 5,190,039 of OX243975.1, forward strand.
CAAGAAGTTTGTACGTACGAGATAGTCAAGCTTGGGAAATAGTCTTCCATTTGAAAAATTTATTTTCTCTAGGACGCCTTGGTCTTTTAGCAGTCGCGAACTGGAGGACATTGCAACCTTCTTACAAAACTTATACTTACAATTATGGAGGAGGCCTATTTCTAGCAGTCTAGATGTCCTGCATCTAATCTGGGTTGCTTGAGTATCAGTTTTCTACCAACATTAATGATTTCCCACCGAAGGAGCTACATGTATCATTATTTTAATTACTCGTATACACAGTTGGTTATTTACTCTTAATTTAATTCTAATAATTTATCAATAAGTCTAGATATTTAATACGTATCTAGATACCAGATCGAGACTAAGGCTAACTATGAGTAATTTGCCCTGATGGGAAGTGATCCCGGAACCTTTATGACATACCACGACTCGTAATGACGAGTATAAAAATGTTTATAAAACCATAAAAATATGAAGAAACCTTCGATTAAATGTTTTTGAAACTTAACGTTCTTTTTTGAAGTTTGCATAAAATGGCTTGCATGCATCGTTTTAGAATTTCTAGTTTTAATTTTAGAAAGTCAATTCAAAAATGTAACAGATTAGAATGTATTGTTGCATTTAGTTCAATTTGTACAATATTCAACTTGTTAGGGCCAGAACCTTTTTAAAGTGATAAATGGAGAAAGTTAAAAGACCGCTATTTTGATTTAGGTACATTAATATTAACACACATTCCGCACAGCACCATCTAGTTCCACAGTAAGAAACTAACGCTTGTATTATGAATACCAGACAGTATTTTTCAACGCGGACGAAGTCGCGGGCGCCAGCTAGTATATAATAAAATAAAGTATAGTGATGAATCAACGGACAGAACGCATAAAAACATTTTTGAAAATCTAACAACACCAACCATGGAACAGTTAACTATTAATGCATTTGAGATTTTTTTTTAAATTGCTCACTTGTCGAATACGAACGTCAGCGCCCGTTTAGCTTGGCCCAAATAAAACAGCACCCACCTAGACGCATACCGTTTACGCTTTACCAAAACCCAATTTAGTGTTGGGAATTTATTATTTATTTATTTATTTATTTATTTAAGGTACACCAACAGAAGACACAACAATACAACACATTAATACAATTTATACAAACGGTTTTAGTCTGAAGTGAATTCCAATGACAGGTATACACAACATTTGAAATTATTATATACCCTTGACAATACAGGATACAGAAACATATGTATATCCATCCACATACGCACACACACGCATATAATACAAAATACATACATACATGAATAACATATACACCCATACATAACAAACACACACATACACAGTACAAAATTACATCTTACAAATTAGGCTACATGTAGACAACAATAATACTAACTGAGATTTGAGAATGTCGGTAGGCATTTCCGTATTTTACGATGAAAGCTTGCCAGTCTATCGTGGTTTATGTCGATTTGAGGATTGAGTCCACAAATTGAATTCAGTTGAGTTTTCATTCTAATGATTGGAGCATTACGGCCAATATTCGTTTTGCAAGGTGGGTTTGCAAACACCTTGCACAGGGGATTTCTAGGAACCCTACGTGGAACGCAAAAACCAAGTTCCGAGAGTATTGACGGCGAATCAGCCAGTCCGTGCAGAACTTTGAACAGAAATATAAGATCCAAGAGTTTCCTGCGATCACACAGAGATGCCATTTTGAGAAACTGAAGTCGCTGACTATATGGCTGTCTATGCGAGATGCCTTGGGATATGTAAGCTAGGTGCCTTGTAAAGGCACGCTGTATGCCCTCAAGTCTTTGGGTATGTGTGGTATAAAACGGGTTCCAGACAACACTAGCGTATTCCAAGTGACTACGAATCAATGCATTATATAATAAAATTATTGTTTTTATTTGGAATCCCTTTGTATTGCGTTTTATGAACCCCATCAAACGAGCTGCTTTCTTGACTATGACATCTATGTGAGGCGCAAGTTTCAACTCACTGTCCAATAGAATACCCAAGTCACGAACCTCATTAACCCTCTGTATAGGGCTGTCATTGATTTTATAAAGGGTGGTACGAGGTTTTTTTTTTCGCGAGAATTTGATATAGTTACATTTCTTAATGTTAAGGTCCATATAATTTACGTCGCACCATTCGTTAATTCTTTTGATATCACTTTGAAGGAGTTCGACGTCTTCAACGGAATCAGTAGTTCTGTATATTTTTAAGTCATCAGCGAACAAAGAAAACTTACTATGGAGTATCACTGAAGTTATGTCATTTATAAATAGAATAAATAAGATTGGCCCAAGATGAGAACCTTGCGGAACACCGGATCCGCTCGGATATTTATTAGACTCATATCCTTTTACAGCTACAGTTTGACTTCGATTCCTTAGATAGCAGCTAAGCCAACAGAGCAACGAACCGTGAAAGCCGTAGGCCTCCAGTTTTATGCTGAGAATCGAGTGATTCACTTTATCAAATGCACTACTAAAATCTGTGTAGATAGCATCTACTTCGCGACCATTATCTAGGTCCAGACAAATATCTGTAACAAAAGAGGTCATGTTCGTTTGTACAGACCGTCCCCTAGAGAAACCATGCTGACAGGTTGCGATACTACCTTTAATATGTTGTGTTATTTGCGGACAAACAAGGGATTCAAAAAGCTTCGGGATACAGGACAATATAGATATGGGGCGATAATTCACTATGTCTTCCGGATCACCCTTTTTGAAAACCGGTACCACCCTTGCACTCTTCCATCTGTCAGGAAAGACCCCGTCATCTAGTGATTTATTGAATATCAAGGACAGGGGGTAAGACAAGGCTATGCCACATCTTTTAACAAATAATGGAGGAATGCCGTCCGGACCAGAACTCTTATTCACATCGAGCATTTTAATTCCTCTTAGTATCTCCCTTTCCGACAGGTTGATACGACAGAGTGATAGGTGAGTTTGCGAGGATATAGAATAATTCTGTGCAACGTCGTTACTAAAGACTGAGGAAAAATGACTCGCAAACAGGTTGGCTATCATGAAACCATCATCCGCCGTTTCATTCTTTAAGTGCATAGATGCAGGGAAATTATGTTATGTCGATACTAAATATCGACATAAATTCGATACAATATTAGGAAATTTTTAAGACGGCTTTGGATTGGATTGATATTTGTCCTTATTTTAATAGGCAATGGTAGCCACCTACCATCAAGTCTGCGTTAAAAGCAATGTCTAGGTTCCACTTTAATACATATTTATTAAATTTTTATATTCAACTGTACAGAATCCCCTATTGTGCACGAGTTGATAAACGAAATAATAGGTAAAATACAAATGGGATTTACGTGAGATTTGACTAATAACTTGCAGAGCGAGTGCTTTTCTATTTTCCAACAAAATAAACCTTTTCGGTACAAAATAAACCCTTTCTGTTTCTCCGCTTACTACTTCTAAAGCACGCAACATTTTTCCGAAGCCCTTGCGGAACGCTTCTTAGCTTTTTTGGATTTATATATAAGCCCGTGGTATGAAATTTTATGGGAGTAAAATCAAAATTGTCACACGAATGCGTTATGTTATGCGTTATAATTACGTTCAATTTTTTTTGAATATTTTAGAATGTCTGATTTTAGAATGTATTTTATAATCGTTCTTAAGGAGTTAATTAATTGTCCTGTCATTATGAAGTTCATGTTTAATAATTATGTTTTATTTAATTGTCATTGTTTGTCAATGTCATATATTTTGTATTTCTCGCAATAGTAATCGTATTTATTCATTCGTTCGTATTTATTAAATTATTTATTAATCGTTCGTAAGGAGTAAACTCCAGTCGTGCGTCGGAGCTGACACACACACACTTTTTTCATACAAAAATAGTACAAAAAAAAGTGACGTGTCCCATCACTAGAATTTTTATTTATTTATGAAAACGCTGGCTTGTATCAGCGGTCAATCATCGACTATGTTTTCGAATCACTCGCCGCTCGCTGCCAGAACCATTCGTCTTTATAAAAGCAAACGTAAACAGGAACGAACACTCATATTGTAAACTTTAACAACATATTAATGTGTTTTACTCTATTACCTTGCGTTATTTATTGGGCCAATCAAATTTTTCACTGAAATCTTTACCGAGATTCAGAGCTCGTGAGATCGTTCGTCAATCTGTGACGCGTCGTTTATGTAAACGTTTTTTATTATATACTTTTTAACTATCTACATACTTATATCTATAAAAGTCCATTCAGTACTAGTTCTAGTTCATACTAATACTATAAACTAGCTGGCGCCCGCGACTTAGTCCGCGTTGAAAAAGAAAAAAGTAGCCTATCCTGTGTCCTGTACCTCAGACTGTTACCTTTCCACAGATCATCATGACATGATTTTGCATACACGGTGTCACGGATACCGGAAAGGACATAGGGTACCTTTCATCCAGAAAAAAACTAACACCTTATGTTATAAATTTTATTTAATGATTATGTTTAAATTATTTGATTCCGTAATACGAAAAGCTTAGTGAGAACACATGCAATAATTTCAAACAATAACTGCCGGCCGTCTCCGCCATGTTTGTTATCGTGACGTTTCGACGCCATGTTGCATCGAATTTGATAGGAAGGAACAAAAGCGATCAGGTTTCGCACAATACGTTGTAAATTGATATTTATGAGAGAGTGATGCAGAAATTAGACAAATATATATTTTCCTGAAAATTATACACAAAAACCTCTTTCAATTAAAACTTAGGTAGTTTAGTTAGAAGAAGCTAGCAGAGAAATAGACGCGGACAGCGACTTCAATTTATTATTTACTAGCTGGTGCCCGCGACTACATCCGCGTAGCTTTGTAAATTATATACTAAAACCTTCCTCGAGAACTATTCTATCCATTGGTGAAAACAGCATGAAAATTAGTGCAGTAGTTTTTGAGTTTATCGCGAACAAACAGACAGATGCGGCGGAGGACTTTGTTACAGAACTACTGTTGCTACTGAAAAAAGTTTACAGCCACTTTGTTTGCTTTATTCCATAGATTATTGTTAATATTTATCTGAGATTAGTTTATATTAGAAAAGTTTAAAGGATAATCACCTTACGTGTTTCAATGTAGACAATCGCCTAACAATTAAGGTGTATGTACCAAAGTTACCCCATAGCACCAGACATCCCCGGCATTATACCACTAAACTCCGTAGAATATTACACGCGACGGACATTCCGCGCTATCTCACTACGCCAATGTTATCCCTACATTTAGGACGATTGCTCACTTGAACCTCCTTTTTAAACGCGTATGGCTGATAGACGGGCATACAGTTTTAATAATAACCTAAACTGCATAATAATGGAACCATTTATAACCACAATCACTATTTTCTGGTTCTGAAATCATCTGGCAATTTAGTATTATCTGTACCTATTTTAAGGTGGGTACCTTCAAGTGAGTTGTAAGCCTGGCTGACAATGTTTAAAATGAAAATATCCGCACATTAAGACTAGTGCTACCTAAATTTATGCATTGTTGGCATAAGATATTCCTTTTTTAAGTAACACTAGCTGCTGCCCGCCCGCGAAACTTTGTAAATTATAAACTAAAACCTTCCTCGAGAACCGCTCTATCCAGCGTTGACGATAGTGGCGTCATATTTTATATATTTTTAGACCATCTCTCGGGAATCTAACATTTGTTCAAAATAAAAATAATAATAATATTATGTTATTCCAGGTAATAAACCATCTACATATGTGCCAAATTCCTTTCAGCGGTTTTTTGGGTAAAAGAGTAACAAACATCCAAACATCTGCATATCTTTAGAAATTATAGCGCATATATTATTATTCTGATTACTGTGCAGTTTTTTATTATTATTTTTATTTTTAACATACATGGGTACATCATAGCAGGAGCAACCCCGATTCGATGTATCAGCTTCAACAAAGTTACTCTTTGCAGACGTTTGCATTTATAATATTAGTAAAATATTAGCAATTGGTTATTAGAATATGAAATAAAATAAATAAGATGTTTGAGAGTGTTCGAGCAGCCTAAAGTTCAGTTACAGTGGGAGATCGTGTAGCCACGTATCGTGCGGTGAGCTGCCGGTAATAAGAAGTCAATATTAGCGCGCTGGGCGGGCAGATTTGTAAAGGATGTGATTCTATGGAAGCGGCTTTTGCGAGAACGTCCTGCGGGAAAATGATGCGATTTTAGACGTCCTGACTCTGAAGTTACATAAGGGGTGAGTAAAAATGGCGTGTAAGGGTGAAAGTAGTATATTTATTATTGCAAACCAAGATTTTTTCCAATCACAAGACTTCTCCGTCACTTAAACCGTTAATAACTAACTGTCAGAACAGTCCACACGCCAAGCGCGCATATAAATGGGAACGCGCGTTGGGCATTTTTGAGATGGGAACAAACCATTGAACTCGCGACCTGTTACCATAACGATGTAACCGATTAATTTAAAAATATAAAAAAAGATAAATTTTTCAGATGGGAAAAAACCATTGAACTCGCGACTTGTTACCGTGTAACCGTCAAATCTGTATAAGTGTATACGATTTCCTGACGATTCAAAAAATACCCACGACACGTAATTGTTCAAGTTTTACTTGTGTCGGCACTCCCGGAGTCCCACTTTTTTTTTTTAATTAAAAGTTATAAACTAACCCCCGAATCTATTGAGACCAAACTATTGCTGATGATTTGGGTTTCCCGCAGACTATTTGACGCTGCAGCATCATGTTAAGGTTACCATGGAAATACTACCTAAATAACAGTATACCAAATTTCACATCATTCGAACCTGTGGAAGTTAGTGAAATTCCTTCGTCAGCTAGGGAATGTCCTGATTATCTTCAAATGCCTGAACAGATCTTCATAACTTATAGCTAAGAACCTGCATCTCGATCACGTCAGATTTCAAACAAAAAAAAAACAAACCAAATCGGTTCATCCGTTTGAGAGCTACGATTCCATAGACAGACATATACACGTCAAACTTATAACAATCAACTATGTCGCGGGCAAAAGCTAGTCTTTTATAATTAGGTATATGTTTTACTTTAGCTGAATAGATTTTTTTTAAAACGAAAGCCGTTTCCATAGTATGAGAAGGCATCAGGCACAGCTCGAGGCAGTCCGATAACAGGGCGAGTTTACACAAGACCAATTAGGCGGGGCCCGCGGCGACTGAGGCGCGCGACAACGCACTGTTTTCACATGCTAATTGTATCTTCCCTCCCGAGTCTCAAATTTCCTATTATACATATATCTATTGTACTATTCAATTGATCCAACTATATATTCTAAAGAATATACCTACTATCTATAATTTAATTAAGGTTAAAATCCTTTGGATTGGATGGTTAAGAAGTAAATAGTTTAGCGGAGAAACGGACATAACGGATTTATAATAAAATAGCTGCTGCCTGCGACTTCGCCCGCATACCTTTGTAAATTATATACTAAAACCTTCCTCGAGAACCACTCTATCCATTGGTGAAAACAGCATAAAAATCGGTGCAGTATTTTTTGAGTTTATCGCGAACAGACAGACGCAGTGGAGGACTTTTTTTATAATACATATGTAAGGATAAGCATGTGGAGATGGTTAGGTATTGTTATTGTTAGTCCACCGTAACAATAGACATTGCTATCTGGGAGTTTTCTTTAGGACTAGAAAAACTATAAATTCAATAAACATCATTTTTATGTTACGGTTTTATTTTTTACAAGCTTTTTATTAACTTGCAATGTATGTATGTATGTATGTATGTTTGTCAGGGTGGAATCTTCCAACTGAATTTTAAATAAGTTTTCTTTAACCGATTGAGCTGAAATTTGGTATACACGCTTATTTTGGATGACAATGCATGCTTAGCTATGTGACGTCATTCTAATTCCAATATGGCCGATCATCCAAGATGGCGGACTAGTTATTTTTTCTTCACCACCACAATATGGGTATCAAATGAAAGGGCTTGCTGAGGAGAATACGAAAAACTAATACAACTAAACTTTTTTAGTCCTCAATCATAGCTGAAAAATAAAAAATAAATTATTGCTAAAAAAACTTTTTAAAAACAAGCTTTTTAATTAAGTGCCCTAAAAAGAAGAAAATAAATATGAAAGCTTGCCGCGAGATTTGCATATTTTATAGGAAACATTTCTTTCATTGAATTAGGCAAGACCAGTTAGTACACAGGTAAATCTTGCGACAAACTTTTATATTTATTTTCTTCTTTTTAGGGCACTTAATTAAAAAGCTTGTTTTTAAAAAGTTTTTTTTACCAATAATTTATTCTTACGGTTTAGCCCACGTAAGCCATGCAAATTTATTTTTGGCAACTTTTTTGCAAAATATAAACTAAATATTATGCCCGTAGATAGATAGACGCGAAAAGCTACTTCGCATTAGACTATGTAAAGAAGTTGATATTTAAGTAAAATATTAAATCCCTTCATTCCCAGACTATTAAATTTCATATAATTAAAAGAATAAGGACGCGGCGGAGATGAGTTAAATGAAAAGGCACTATTTAAGGTTTGAAAAGGCCCGCGTTGACCTCGAAACGTGTCGCTCGTTGCATTATCGACAGAACAAACAGATCAGACTACAATATGACGCCGTTAGGCGGACTAAAGTCGCGGCCATAATATCTTAAACCTTTTTAAGTTTTTTGACGTGAATACGCAATCTACTACAACTATGGATTTAACACGCCATACACACTCAACAACTTTATAGAACACTAGGTTTTGCTCGCGACTTCTGTCAGCCTGTCTGTCGACCTTAACATAAAAAATTTAAAAAAAGACTTCGTCCGCATCCGATCGCTACCAAACTTCACAAGATTACCCGTTGGATTAATCTGAAAGTTTCATCAAAATCAGTTCAGCGATTTTTTATATTTGTATATAGATTTAAAAGTGACATATATAAGTAAGTAGTTATGCGTAGTGAACTCTGCCATCTGTCATTTAAAGAAAATGTAACTTTACGTCAACATATTGGAATTTAAAATCAATAGTAGAACTTTGTCGTTACTACCTTTTACCATTGACGCGCGAAGGCAAGACTCCGCCATGGTTCCGTTTACGTGTTGTGGCGTACTTTTGTGTGTGCCGCTTTTCATTTGTGACGCAAATTCCACGGTTGTAGTACTTCGATGTGAATACGTTTTTAAAGGAGTATGGGAAAATTAGTACGGAGTCTGGACCAATGCTCAACAGTGATAAAAGTCGTGCCATTTAAAAGATTTTGGGATTTTATTTAATTCATACTACGGTAGCCAAGTCGAAATCTAGCGCGAACATTATGTTTGGGAGCTCTCATTAATATAAAAGTACTTTGGAAGTTAGTAGCACATTGTGTTTTATATTTTAAAAAAATGTTTATGTTGTTGGTATATTATGATTGTTTTTGATGTACATAGACTTTTTAAACATTATTTATTTCAGTGCTCATAACTACAATAATATTTTTAATAATATACAAACTACAACGTCATACAAACAAACAAACGATAAAAGTATTACCTACATTTATACCTACATCAGTGTGAACATCAAAAAAAAGAACTGTTACTTTTGTTTTAGTATCTATATACATAAAAATCAATTGGTGAATGTATGTACACAAAGAAAGGTTCAACACTGCCGCGTCTGTCTGTTCGCGATACTCAAACACTACTGGACCGATTTTCATGCTGTTTTCACCAATGGATAGAGTGGTTCTCAGAGAAGGTTTTGGTATATAATTTACAATGTTACACGGGCGAAGTCGCGGGCAGCAGCTAGTATAATATAAGTCAGTGATAATATTTGTATGAACGCATCCCAGTCCCGAAGAGTGCATTGTTTGTCATACTTTAGTACCTCCGAAGTCGGCGCTTTTACACCTTATCGTTGGATCAATATTTGTTCTTGCGTTCGTTTGTACCATCAAGCAAACAGACAAATGTCTTCAACATGTACCTTGTGCATGCGATCAATAGAGGATAATGTCAAATACGTTTAAACGGGTAAGTAGGTATAACCAACCACTTAACATTCTTGCCTATTTTCAATCCTCTAATATTATAAGTGCAAAAGTTTGTAAAGATGTATGAATGTTTGTTACTCTTTCAAGCAAAAACGGCTTAACGGATTTGCATGAAAATTAGCACACAAAATTTTTATCCTGGAAAATGTTAGGTTCCGAAAGATTGTCTAAAAATATTTAAAATAAATTAATGGTAAAAAAACTTTTTAAAAACTAGCTTTTTAATTAAGTGCCCTAAAAAGAAGAAAATAATCTTTAAATTAAATATAAAAGCTTGTCGCGAGATTTACCTGTGTACTAGTCTTGCCTATGAAAGAAATGTTTCCTATAAAATATGCAAATCTCGTTTTTTTTACCATTAATTTATTTTTTATTTTTTAGTTATGATTGAGGACTAAAAAAGTTTAGTTGTATTATTTTTTCGTTTTCTCCTCAGCAAGCCCTTTCATTTGATACCCATATTGTGGTAGTGCAGAAAAAAAAAACTAGTCCGCCATCTTGGATGATCCGCCATATTGGAATTAGAATGACGTCACATAGCTAAGCATGCGTTGTCATCCAAAATAAGCGTGTATACCAAATTTCAGCTCAATCGGTTAAAGATAACTGCTATAAAATTCAGTTGCAAGATTCCACCCGGACAAACATACATACATACATACATACATTGCAAGTTAATAAAAAGCTTGTAAAATGGGCGCCACTGTCGTCCCAGCAATAAAGATGTCAGATATTTTAAACGCGGACAGGCGTTGGAAATTGACACATATATCAGCGTTTTTAGGCATTATATTGCTTTCGCATCAAAATTCGCTGTCACCAGATATTATTGAAAATAAATATTTGACTTGTACTAATACATACCTATGGTTAATAATTGACTAGCTTTTTCCCGCTACTTCATTCGGTTATTCGGAGTTTCTTCGGGATAAATCCCTTTGAGAACGGACAAAAATTCCACCTAGTTCTACTGTACTGTACTCGAATGAGAATGTAATATTTTCTACTTGTATTTATCGTTATTTAATTTCTATTGCTTAAAAGTGGGTATAAAGCAAACAAAATTTGTAATTTCACCCGCGTGGCCCCTTGGATATGACAGTGACACAAAATACGCACAACATGCGACGGAAAATAGCGCATCTCGATGAATAAAAATGTTATAAGTGCCAAAAGTATTAAATATTAATTATTCCTAAACTACAATGTCAAATGAAAAATTGTTACATACAGCCATAGATATGTGAAGTGAAATTACTGATACACTTTTAGCTTTGTAATGTGTGTCATTTTGAAAATAAAACTAAAATCGATGGAAATGAGAGCTCACTTGGTGAATTTTTTCTATCGAGAAAATTTCATTATATTATGTTTTCTGTTACAGTCGTCACTTTCATTTATAATGTATTTATCTATTTAAAAAAATTAATTAAATTAGACTTTGTTTACTTAGATAAAATTCAAATCTAGGATTGGCTATTTCTCTTTATACCCGCTCTTAAAAGTGTCATTTTCCCTTTAGTCTTTATCCCTTTAGCCCTGGCCTTTATCCCTTTAGCCCGATGCTGACCTATCATTTTCCCTATTTAGCACTCAAAATAGGTAGTTATCCGAGTAATAAAAGTACACATATATTTATTTAACACATTTATTGAACAACATAACATGAATCTTAACATTTAAGACCTAATCTAGGTACTTAACTTAAATGAGTCACAAAATCCGCACATCCTGTGCAAATGGCAAATATTCCAAATCTCTATACTAATATTATAAAGAGGTAAAGTTTGTATGTTTTTATTTAGGTCGAAGTAAGTAGTAAGTTCTCAACAATTATTCATATCCACGTTCTTGTCTTGCAAGACAAGTCTTGCAGAAATATCAAGTTGAGTGAAAGTCGCATACTTTGAATTTGAAACCTTTGATTTTATACAGGGTGTCCCAAGACTATGCGACATGAAGGGAAAGTACCTTAAATATCGTTGATAGGATATTTTGCTGAAAGAAGACTTTGTTATTTTTAAAAGTTAGTAATACTGCATTCAAAGATTTTTTAAAAATTACTTGCTTCGTCTGGGAATCGAACCGACTTAAATGTGAAAAAAAAAATCACCCGTATTTTTATGATGCCAATCGAAAGAATGGACAAAAAATAATAATTCTTCTTAACTAACATAGTATCTTAAAGAAAGGAATACCGTAAAATGTTTGATTCAAATTTCAAGAATACTTATTTATTGTCGACGACGACGTAATTTTTAGAAAATCTTTAAATGCAGTATTACTAACTTTTAAAAATAACAAAGTCTTCTTTCAGCAAAATATCATATATCTACGATATTTAAGTTACTTTCCCTTCATGTCGCATAGACTGGGCGCATGTCTTGGGCTTTGAGACGCCCTGTATATTTTTTTTACAAACCAAAATCGTTTGCGTTCAATTATTTTTTACTAGCTGGCGCCCGCGACTTCGCGTTGAAAAAGAAAAAAAGTAGCCTATCCTTTGTCCCGTACGTCTTAATGTTTATCTACCAAGTTTCATGAAAATCAATTAATTCGTTTAAGAGTTATACATACATACAATACCTACACTTACAGATTTATTATTAGTATTGATATTGATTTTATTATTTATTGTGTCAATTTTTTTTAATACTGTGACGGCGCTTAACAGCGCCATCTACTTGGGCAAACTCGCCACAACGTCGTGGCGCTGACGTGGCATTCGATGACGTATCGAGAGAATGCCACGCCATCTGGGGACGGAGTTTGGCTGTAGCCACAGATCACACAGATCTTTGGTAATGCGCGCGGCCGGGCGCCACGCTGGATATATGGCATATTAGAACAAACAACCGTGTCACTAAAATTACGCACACTCACGTACAAATAGCACACAATGACAACCGATCCGGCGTACCCACTTAAGGTCACAGCACACATATCAACTCGGAAACGGATCGTCACCGTTAATTTTATTTGTTGTATTTGGTTAATTGCAGACTGATAAAAATTGTGTTGTAAGACTAACGAGGTTTTTTAATCTTGCTCATTGCCCTCATATCTCCTCACAAGGCCTCATAAGGCCACCCCTGATGCCTCTAAAATAAATAGTTTTTTTTTGTTTTTTTTATAATAATATGGAATCGGTTATGCCTTAATCGAGTACAATGACATTGTCCACTTCTTTGACAGTATGTCAACTGGCATGATAGAGGCCTGTCAGGGCGTCCTGCAAAGCGCGCAGACATGGCAACATGGACGAATAGCCGCCGGCTCTGTCCACCTCGGTCTCTTTGCTGAAATTTTAGTAAAATATATATTATTTATTTATTTAAGGTAATAAAAGTCAGTTTTCCTCCATACAAACGTAGAATGTTAATTACTCCGATATTTTATGTTTAATTTACAAAAATAAGCATGATAACCATTTATCTTGTCGTTAACTAGGTTCGAATGCATACAAACTTTTAAAAAAAAAGTATTAATTTAAAAGATGATCCTTGAAAAATCCATATTTTAACACAAGTTTTAACGCAACTTTGAGGGTGTTTAGGTAAATCCAGTTTACAAAAACTCCAAAATACTTTGCATACAAACATTGATTAGTTACTCAAGAGTTCAAATAACTTTACACGAAATAGATATATGCAGTAGTTTTGTCAAAAAGAGAATTGGCCCAAGGGTCTGTTTATGATTTTATTTTTGGTATGAATCATTGTGCATCTCACTCGACTGTTATTCCCGTGCTTTGTGCTGTGTGAGACAGAACGCATTTTAGCCATGAGACTGATGAGTTCGGGCCGCAGGCTTGTTTCATCTTAAACCTACTCACTTTAATGCTCTTACCAACAGTGAAAAGCGCATTAAAATCCGTTGAGTAATTTTAAAGATATAAGTGCACATACAGACGGACAGACGGCAAGAAGTGAATCCTAACTAATATAATAAACTAGCTGGCGCCCGCGACTTCGCCTGCGTGAAAAAAGTAGCCTATCCTGTGTCCCGGACGTCTAAATGTTTATCTACCAAGTTTCATGAAAATCAGTTACATAATTCGTTTAAGAGTTATGAAGGAACATACATACATACATACAGAAAAAAATTCTAAAAATGGCCAATTTAGTTTCAGTATCATGTATAGAGCCTATAAACACGATATCTCTGAAAACAAAGTAACTTACTCCATGAACAACCCTTACAGATTTATTATTAGTATTGATTGACGATATTGATGATATGGGCAAAGACTTACCCGACATGCTTCAGATATCCTTTCTCAATGATTTCGCCCTCCATAGGGGGACTCGGTCCGCATCTGTCTGGGACTATAGGCGCTTCGTACTTGTACAGTGGACCCTCGTCTATCAAGGGCACCGGCTGATGGCCACCGGAGCCTCTCGACAGTTTCACTCCAGTCGAGAATTGAGTTAACTGAAATCGGATTATGTAAAATTCACTTATTGTCTTTTATTGTAAATCTATCCTGCGAAGGAGTAATTTGACATTTCCTCGTTTGCAGGTTTCTGACCATACAAAAACTTACGGTTGAATTACGAATGAATGTTATAGAATTAACATCTATGGAGGAACATAACCTCACCCCTAAAGAAAATTTGTATTTTATTTTCAAAATCCAACCCCAAAGAATATTTGTAAGTATTTTATTTTCACTAGTTAAATTCAACAGTTATACAACAGACCTTAGGTACTGCAGATGTCATTTCGCTTTCCTGTTTATTGGCTTTAACTGTCTCCGCGAATGTATTCAATATATCCTTTGCGTCTCCCATAGTGAACATGAGCTCATCGATTAAAGCCTCTTTCTCCCTGATCTTCTGTTTCTTCGCTTCCTGTTCCAACTTCATCAATTCCTCTCTTCGTATTTGCTCCGCTTGCTTCTCTAGTTCCAACATTTCTTCCAATTCCATTTCCTCTCTGCCTGTAAATTGCAATAAATCAAAATTACTTCCAACTAATACATGGTTAGTTGATAAGGAGTGTCGTGAATCTTCGTTCACACAAAAAAGGAAGTCAACTCCGACGATTTAGAAAGAAAGCTTAAAATTTACCAATTGTTAGTTACCAATTTTTGCTTTATTTTTCATAATAATCTCCTTATTGTCTCTCTTGTAGAGTTCAATTCTTTTATTTGTATTAACAATATCTATATTATTTGATAGATTGTAAATGATCACTTCAACTTCTTCCAAGTAATCATTGTACTCCTTTAATGTTGTGAAATCTTCTTCCTTTTTGTTGTAATCTTTCAAAACTCTTTTTCTTATGTCTATCTCTTTCTCAACCATGGCATCTTCGAATAGCTGCACTCTAAAATTGCTCCTCCTCAAAGGAACATTACATTCGGGACACGAGCCGGAACCTAAAAAATAGTGTAAAACTCAATTGATATTACTACATTTTATAAAACAAAGTCCTCCGCTGCATCTGTCTGTCTGTCTGTTCGCGATTAACTCAAAAACTACTGCACCAATTTTTATGCTGTTTTCAATGGATAGAGTGCTTCTTGAAGGAGGTTTTGGTATATAATTTACAAAATTACATGGGCGAAGTCGAAGGCACCATCAGCTAGTAATATATAAAAATGTTGTGTTGGTTTGTGTATTACTCAAAAACTCGAAAACTAGCCAATAGATTGACTTGAAATTTTTACACAAAAAGCTTCTATTGTATCCATGTTAGGGTATAATAGAAGTGTTATAGGACAAGTTTTCAGCTTGCCTCAAATACCTACCCGGAAATGTCTACCATCTCTCAGGCCATGAATAAACTTCCTTTACCATATACAATGTTGGATAGAAATTTATTTTAATAGGTCCAGTCCACCTTATTTTAAAAAATAGAACCAAAACAACCTATAATAATGAACATCACTAATATGTATAATATGGTTACTATGATAATATCATGAGGCGAAATCGCCTAACTTATTTTTCCATGAAGCCAGGATAGTGGAAGCTTAATATTTTTCCTAATTTAACGCTTAATTTCATACATACCCTTTAAAAACAGCAAGTCAACACAACTTTCGCATAACGTGTGACCACAAACATTAACCATTAATTTCAATGATGGATTCCTATACTTCGTTGTTTTACAGCGCGGACATGCTTGGTCATCCATGATTATAATTTATAAATGGAGATGTTTTCAGTAAATCAAGTATTCAAACACTGAAAATAAATAATTAAAAAATATTTTAAACCATTCGCTCAACAGTCGTCAGTCAACATTCGATTATTTCGATTTCGCTAAACCACAGATTATGCGCTATCGCGGCTACAGTCAGTCACTTTTATTATTTATAGTCTACAAGTCTTAAATCGCTCACAGATTCACAGTCACCATAGACCACATAGACCAGAGAAGGTACAGTTCAATTCTCTAGTATGAGTTTATAATGCCCAGTCAGCAACAGTCATATTTTAATCCTGCGTTTACACGCTTGCCAAGTATGCACACATACAAACGTGTAAACGGGGTGTTTGGCTTGGCTTATGTGAGCTTGTCCCGGGCTAGTGTCGGTTTTCGAACACAGATCAAAGAAGCTTGCGGCAAGCGCTTGTGACGTATTTACACGTTGGCGCGTGTTTTAACCTTAGAGTATAAATAAAGCAATATAAATATATAAATATGCTTTATTTATACTCTAAGAGTGTAACTCTCACGAGCTCACGCCAAAAGGTTTTTTACGCTGCGCTATATACAACTAGGGATGTCGGAAGTAGAAAAAAAGTGATATTTATAAAAATATCAATATCGACGTCGATATATCGAGGAAAAAATATCGACATATCGGACAAATTTAAAAAAAAAATTGCGGTATTACCAAAATATACATTATTTTAATATACAAAAATCGCAAATCGCAAAACGAAGCTATTTTTTATTAGGCAAATCTACAAAAATATCAAAAACTAAAAAGCTATCTTCTAATTATAATCATATTTTTAACACAGTCATGTTAAAATCAAATTATTTATTTATCAACTAGCTGGTGCCCGCGAATTCGTCCGCGTTGAAAAAGAAAAAATGTAGCCTATCCTGTGTCCCGTACGTCTAAATGTTTATCTACCAAGTTTCATGAAAATCAGTTACATAATTCGTTTAAGAGTTATGAAGGAACATACATACATACATACAGAAAAAAATTCTAAAAATGGCCAATTTAGTTTCAGTATCATGTATAGAGCCTATAAACACGATATCTCTGAAAACAAAGTAAATTCCTCCATGACCGACCCTTACAGATTTATTATTAGTATTGATTAGGTTTCTACAAGAAACTCTTATGATCGTCATTATAAGTTTAAATTTACCAGGGTTGCGGGAAAAAAGCTAAGGTGACGATCCCTAGAAAAAAACCCCGAAAGAAACTCAGGATACTATTCTTTTTGTCGTCTTTAAAATATAAAATTACAACAATTACACTTAATTTTACACGAAATCAAAGTATTTAATACAATTTATAGTTTTTTAATACTAAACATAGTATAAGCTCCGAATCCAGGCTTCGTTGTCGCTTAAATAAAATCAGTGACTTTATAATAGCCTTTCGAACGGAGTTTGGTGTTAATGACACTTTTAAATTTTTTTATAGATGAGGCTCTGTTTGTTTACGTATTATTTTTTACTATTTATTTAACCTAATTATTTTTTACCAACCAAACCCAAAGAGTATAGTAATATAATCCTTCTTTTTGTCACATTTTTTTGTTCTGTAGTTGATTTGTTTTGTTTATTGTCAAATGTGTCAATAATTTCTGATTCCGAACTATTACCAGTTTACCAGTGAAAACTCAATATAAATCAAGTTGTAGTTGTAGGTAGTAGGTATATAATAGTAATTTTTGTCGTTACCTACCGTTAATAGTTTTTTTTTATTTTCATTTTTTAAAGATATAAACATGAATTTAATTTTAAAACAAGTTTTAAAGAGGCAAACCTTTAGAGTGTGTAACAGTCTCTCTTATAAATATTCGCCTAAACTTGCCATAACCTCAACATGTCCTGTTATACAATTTCGTACTTACTGCGAAGAACGAGTGGATACCAACAAATTGCCGCAACTAATGGAATTCCCGCCGATCGTGTGGCCTTCTTTTGTTAAGTTTATCAAGAATTGGATGTTTGCAAACTTTATTATCAGACCATATTTCGAACAAGAGTTTAACTTGAATGAATTCATTGAAGCATCGAAACATGCAGTTCAGGTTTGTTTACATTTACTTAGTTCTATTTTTCCGTATATTTTAAAAACCCATTAAACCTAGTACGTCCCTTTTTTATCCGTTATTCTATAGGGTTGCTAGTGTTATAGGCGACAGTAGCCACCTACCATGAAGTGAACCGTCAGCCTGTCTGTCGACCTTAACATAAAGTTTTGCCGTAACTCCAAGTGCCCTGCCACAATATTGGAATTAAGAATAAGGGGAATAACATCAAAACACAACAGCACACATGCTGTTATTTAACGGTGGTTTTATGTAAGGCGGTGGTTACTGCGACCAAATTGGTGGGATGCCATAAAGACTGTGAAACTGTACCCTACTATTACCAAAATAAAAATGCTTATAAATAAAAATACTAATTTAAAAAAATCTTATACATTTTCATTATGACATCTGTATTTATTCAAAACTAGCTGTTGCACGCGACTTTGTCTGCATAAGTTTATAAGATATAGCCTATGTTAATCTCTGATAGTATAGCTTCTCAACAGTTAAGATTTTTTGAAATTGGTACAGTTGTTTCCGAGCCTATTCAATTCAAATAAACAAATCTTTCCTCTTTATAATATTATTAGTATAGATAGATAATTAACATTTCTCATTAGGTTGTTTCAGGTGCCCTACAAAATAGTGATTTCAAAGAGCTTGAAGGTCTAGTGGATAAAGACGCAATTGCTGCACTGAAGACTGCTATCACTAAATTGTCAGTGTCACAAAGACAGCTTTTAAGTGTTGATAAAGAAGACATATTCTACGCTTTTCCTTATCAGGTCTGTCTAAATTAAAATTGTAAACAGCTCTGTTTTTTAACCTTCAATGCAAAAAGGGGATGTAAGTGTGACGTGTTTATCTGTCTATATAGACAGATTTAGTTCAAGTTTTTTTTTAATCTGAAAACTGACGCAATTGCGTCGTTTTATTGTCTGTTCGAGCGTTTTACATCAGCCTATTTCCTAGTTGACGAAAAGGATTCCACTTATTTCCACATGTTCGATTCATGTGAAATTTAGTATACTGTTATTTCAGTAGTATTTCCATGACATGGTAACCTTGATCTGATGCTGCAGCGTCAAGTAGTCTGAGGCACACCCAACTTCTCAATAGATAGTCTGGGGGTTACTTTATAATCATTAATTATATCTTCTTAACATACTTTGTCAAGATCCATCTGTCACAAGCTATGCAATGGTTTTGCCACCGAGATGTGCTTACGGCCTAGAATCCTAGAATATTGATTGAAATAAAAAAAACATGTCAGTCATTTTACTGCACGTCAGAAGTGAAAACTAAGCTTCACAAAATTACATTACATTACATGACAGTGTCGCGAGTTCAATGCTTTTTCCCATTTCAAAAATGCCCAATGCGCCTAACGAAGTTTTCTCTACAAAAACTACATACTCATTCATTGAAATTTTTCCTTTAAGGTTGGTGTCATGTTTGATGAAACGGATAAAAGATGGGTAGAAATAACAATGTGCTATCACGTATTAAAAGGATTGAAATATATGCAAGAAAGTGGAAATCTTCCCCCTATTTCATTAGGGTAAGTAGCCCTTAACCCCTTCTCTCTTTCTCTCTCAGTGAGAGGATATAATACATCATGCTAGCACACTGCTGATTGATAGGACTTCGGACACATGCAGGATTTCTCAAGATATTTTCCTTCATCTTTAGAGGTAGTCACTTCTTATTCGCAAATGCCATTGATAATACTAACCCTGGTATTTGAACCTGTGGCTGCCTTTGTTAGCACCAGTTTTTTTTATGTAAAGGTTGTAACATGTAAGGTTGTCCGCTCGATGGTAGGTGGCTACCGTCTCCTATAACATGAGCAACACTACAGGTGCTGCAAGTGCTGCCGACCGTAGTACGATTAAGGATAAGGGATCATTAGAAGGGAGAAGAAAATGGGCTCTGGCATCCCTTACTCAATGAAACACAATAATATGGTCTAAGATCCAAAGTCATCCTTCACCAATGAAAAGTATATTTTATCAATAAAATTGTTATTTATAAGAAAATAAATCGCGATTGTGTTGTCAATTAAAATATGCTCATGGATATCGTTAATTTAAAAAAAAAAACTATCTGCTATTCTGCGTCCATTTCTTAGACTGCACAGTACACTTTATGCTTCTCTGTCGCACATGTTTGCTTGCTGCAATTTTCAAAACCATTGAATACAAAAATTTAATAGTAATTCATGAACAGATTTTCTGACTTGTAGTAAAAGGGAAAACTGCATTTCACAGTCGCTTGGACAACCCATCTGGTGGTGACAGTAACCATCTCCTTACAGAAGACCACCGTGAAGTAAAAGCACATGTGCTGTTGTTTTGGTGAGTGAGTAAGGGATGCCAGAGCCCATTTCCCTATCCCTTATCCTTAACCTTATTGTAGTCTGCAATGCACTTAAGTACCTGCATTGTTGCTTGTGTTATAGGTGACGGTAGCCACCTACCATCAAGTGGACCGTCAGCCAGTCTGCCAATCCTAAATGTATGCAAGCATTATCTAATCAAACTTTAATTTGTTAAAACATTAATCTTCTCTTTTGGTTTTAGCGTAGAACCCGAGTATCAAGATAAGATTTTTGTGCTAAACTATAGATTTATCAGAGAGTTTACGAAAGGCGTTGAAGACAGCTGGTGGGTGAACATAGTGAACCATTTTCAACCTCATATGCTCATGAAAAGCAGACAACAGTGAAATATTACATAGTTGTAAAGTTATAATAAAAATCGGCTTACCAAACAAGACTTAGTGGAGTTTATATGTAAAGAAAGAAATAAATATAAAAAAACTTTAATTTTTTTAATTGTATTTATTTTTTCAACAATAAACATAATTTGTAAATGCATTTACTAAAATTGTGTGTAAATAGTTTCTGTTACAGGAAGGTTTACATTTTTTCTTATAATCTATTATAGTAACTAGTTCATTAAATACATTACAAAAAAGTTAATACTTAATACTAAGTCACAGTCAATAACTAATTTACTTTAGGTGTCATTAGTCTCATCAATTAGGTTACTTAATCTCACTTAAACCTAAGCTATGATTGTAAGCTCATTTTCAACGCGACTTTGTCTGCATTGAAAAAGATTGTTTATTTACAAACAAAAAATACAATTGGTGGTACACAGTTTAGGTGTAGGTAGGTACTGTACTATACACCGGTAGAAATATAACATTTTATATTGCGTAATACGACATTAACATCGCTGTAACGTTGGTGGCGCCCAACATTATAAAGAGTTTATTTTTGTAAGTGTTTTTAAGGCCAACAAAGGCTTTAGTAGCCTCAAAAAGGGCACAACTGATAGAGGGTGCACGATGCGGTCTGGCAGATTGCCACTATCACGGGGGTCCCACGAGCAAGAGTAATCGACGGATGCGGCAGCATAATGAGCCTCGGGCAAGACGTAATTGAGGTGGTGTCCGTACTGAGCCTCCGCGTAGCGGAACTGGAGCTCCAGCTAGCATCGAAGTCGTCGGACACGATGACCTCGGCAGCGCCGAGATAGTCGCCATCCCCTTCTCCGGACCCACCCTGGCCTTTTACCCGGCCGAGGGACAAAAAGAAAAGATAAAAACTTTTGAGGAGACGAAGAGGGAGCTAACCAAGAGAGGACCCCTCAAAAACAATATACAGCTGGAGCGGGTGCGCGGGGTGGGAAACGCGGGCATCGTGGTCCAAACCTCAAACAAGGAGGCGCCCAAAGTTTGCAATGCGGAGGACGCTGAACGAACGCCCAATTTTGCCACAGTACAATACCATTCCTGGAAAGGCACACCTTTCTATAGCATACATATTTAAAAACAATTACGCCGATAGGCCTGCAAATATTTTTTTATTTAAATTTTTTGTCGCCTTTAGTGATAAATGATCATAACTTTTTAACCAAATTGACATTTTTGGCCTAAAATGTTCAGAATGGATCCCTCGATGCTTGTGTTCGATATGATCCATACTTCCAGGGACACCCTGTACATACGGGCGTCTTTGACGCCCGGTGCGGAAGGTGAGCAGGAGTGTCCTGCTAAGTTGCAACGCGGTGAAGGTAACGCTCGGCCAGGGACGGCGGAAGGGCTCTCCGACTCGTCGGCCAAGAGCCTAAAGACTGCCTGCTCGGAGTCGGACCGAGCAGAGAGCTTTTGGCGTAAGAGACAGAAACGTCCTCCTGAGACGGACGTGTCTGAAAGCGAGTGCGAAGGGTCTACCCGACCCTCCGCCTCCATGAAGAAATCATGAGAGTATATTGGACGCGTCAAGGCGAAAGCCGACGCAGTACAGGCGGAGAGGGCGGAAAAGGAGGCAGGGGCTGAGCAAGAGCTGCTCACCCTTGTAACCGAGACTCGAACGGCTCGCTCTCGAGATAAATGTGGATGATGCCGACTCATCTCCACAGCTGCTCACAAGGATTATGTCCAGCATATCCGTGTTGGCAAATATTGCTGACACATCCAAGAAGCTCAAGGGCACTTATGTGAAGGCACAAAGAGAGGCGATTGATGCCATAGCGGAAGACGCTATGGCTCTGTCTGACCGACTCATAAACGAGGATACCCTCGTGTTGCGCCGGGAGAACGCGAAGCTACGCGCGGATATGGAGGCGCTCCGGAAGAAGCTCTCGTTAAGGCCTACGTCCAGCAAGCGACGCAGCCTCCTGCCGCAAGCGCAGGAACGCCTCCGGAAGCCTTACTGGCATCCTTGGAAGAGTTGGAAGTGCGCATGATGAGCCGTCTCAGTGAGCGGCTCGGTCTGCGCCTCCAAGAAATTGAGCCGCGCCTGAACCCCGCGCCGATGCACCGCCCTCGCTTGGCTCACGAGACAAGGGCGAAGACATTGGAAAACGGCAAGAGTACGGCTCAGAACGCAGCTAAAAAAATACTGGTAAGGCGGTCCCCGCAGCGGCGAAAAAAGGCCGCGGGGGACAAAAGAAGGGCAAAAAGAAGACCAGTCCAGCTGAGCCTACACCACGTCCTCTACCCCCTGCTCCTAAAAGCATGGAGAAAGCTGGAAGAAGGTGGTCAAAAAAGGCCTCAAGAAGCAGGTCACCCAGGCGCCTAACCCGGTGAGGAAGGAGCCTAAGACGAAACGTCCTGTAAAACTCAAGAGTACCGAGCACGGCGACAGTAATGATCACATTACAGCCACAAGCCGTCGAGGGTGGAGTTACCTATAGTCAGGTCCTCTCAGAAATGAAGACCAAGATTGACCTATCCGCACTGGGCATAGAGCACTTGCACTTCAAGGAGGCTCGCTCTGGTGGACGGCTTCTCCAGATACCAGGCATTGATAAAGGCGAAAAGGCTAACGCCCTCGCCGGCAAAATCAAAGAAACACTTGGGCTGGAGACCGCCCTGGTCACAAGACCCCAGAAATGCGCAGACGTGCGCGTCTCGAGTTTGGATGACTCAGTTGTTCCCGCCGAAGTAGCGAAGGCTGTGGCCCGCGTGGGGGCTGCTCGGTGAACTCTCTCCGCTGCGGCGAAATTCGCCGGGATTCTGGTCTCGGAACAGCATGGCTTCGCTGCCCTGTGGAGGCAGCGAAGAAGATAAGCAAGACGGGCCGACTCTTGGTGGGATGGGTCTCGGCGCAGGTAAAACTGCTAGAGCCCAGAACGCCCAAGTGCTTCCGATGCCTGGAACCCGGGCACACGAAGTCGCAATGCACTGCTGACAAAAGGGGACAAAAGACAAAAAGCTGACGTTGCGGACAAAAGGGTCACAGAGCGGCTGGTTGTACCAACAAGCCTCACTGCTTCCGATGCGCGGCGGTGAACAAGGCCGCGGAGCATGGCGTCTGCACAAAGACAGTTCGCGGAAAGAAAGGCACAAACTGCGATGGCCCCAAGGCCCCCTCGCAGCAGGCAAGTCGCCACTCCCCAGAGGCGAACACGGCGGCAATGGAAGTCGGAGTCCAATAATGGCGCTCCGATTCCTGCAGGCGAATATCAATCACTGTGCACGAGCTCAAGATTTACTTCTTCAAAGCAAGGCGCAGTGGTCGATTGACGTCACAGTCGTATCGGAACCATACATGGTTCCGGTGCGGCTGAAACAGGCTGCACCCGCTAGACATGATAGGTTGATCGTGTCTAGCGGCCTGGAGGGAACCGAGGGTCTCGTCTTAACCGACCGGACCGCGAGGGAGAAAACCTCTATAAAAAATCACCCCAATCCCAAGCGGCGGCGCACCGTGAGGGGATGCATGGCCGCTGAGCGGAGCGGTCACTAGTGCTTACCCCCGCTATGGTACCTGCCGCTACCAATAGTGGGTATCCTAGGCTTATCCGGGCACAGGCGGATAAGCCACAGATGCTTGGACGGACCATTTTTTCCGCCATACTCGTGGGACGCCAATGGATTTTAAGAAACCACAGAACGTCGTTAAGGGGAGACCGCTTGTCGCGCAACTCGACAGGTGGTCTGAGCAACGGGCGTCTTTGACGCCCGGTGCGGAAGGTGAGCAGGAGTGTTCTGCTAAGTTGCAACGCGGTGAAGGTAACGCTCGGCCAGGGACGGCGGAAGGGCTCTCCGACTCGTCGGCCAAGAGCCTAAAGACTGCCTGCTCGGAGTCGGACCGAGCAGACGGGAACAGGCCAAAGAGCTTTTGGCGTAAGAGACAGAAACGTCCTCCTGAGACGGACGTGTCTGAAAGCGAGTGCGAAGGGTCTACCCGACCCTCCGCCTCCATGAAGAAATCATGAGAGTATATTGGACGCGTCAAGGCGAAAGCCGACGCAGTACAGGCGGAGAGAGCGGAAAAGGAGGCAGGGGCTGAGCAAGAGCTGCTCACTCTTGTAACCGAGACCCGAACGGCTCGCTCTCGAGCCAACGAGATAAATGTGGATGATGCCGACTCATCTCCACAGCTGCTCACAAGGATTATGTCCAGCATATCCGTGTTGGCAAATATTGCTGACACATCCAAGAAGCTCAAGGGCACTTATGTGAAGGCACAAAGAGAGGCGATTGACGCCATAGCGGAAGACGCTATGGCTCTGTCTGACCGACTCATAAACGAGGATATCCTCGTGCTGCGCCGGGAGAACGCGAAGCTACGCGCGGATATGGAGGCGCTCCGGAAGGAGCTCTCGTTAAGGCCTACGTCCAGCAAGCGACGCAGCCTCCTGCCGCAAGCGCAGGAACGCCTCCGGAAGCCTTACCGGCTTCCTTGGAAGAGTTGGAAGTGCGCATGATGAGCCGTCTCAGTAAGCGGCTCGGTCTGCGCCTCCAAGAAATTGAGCCGCGCCGATGCACCGCCCTCTCTTGGCTCACGAGACGAGGGCGAAGACATTGGAAAACGGCAAGAGCACGGCTCAAAACGCAGCCAAAAAAAAATACTGGTGGCGGTCCCCGCAGCGGCGAAAAAAGGCCGCGGGGGACAAAAGAAGGGCAAAAAGAAGACCAGTCCAACTGAGCCTACACCACGTCCTCTTCCCCCTGCTCCTAAAAGCATGGAGGAAAGCTGGACGAAGGTGGTCAAAAAAGGCCTCAAGAAGCAGGTCACCCAGGCGCCTAACCCGGTGAGGAAGGAGCCTAAGACGAAACGTCCTGTAAAACTCAAGTACCGAGCACGGCGGCAGTAATGATCACATTACAGCCACAAGCCGTCGAGGGTGGAGTTACCTACAGTCAGGTCCTCTCAGAAATGAAGACCAAGATTGACCTATCCGACTGGCGTCAAAGAACAAGGTCGAGCTTATAGACATTGTTCATAATGCGGTGAAAGGAATTGCGGCCGTGTCGAACATGGCTAATAAACTAAACATCGCTGACAGGGGTGTTATATCCGGGCATAGCCAGGATATACTAGCGGTAGTGGCGGCCCTGGAGATTCGGCTGGCTGAGACGGAGCATCAAGTTACAGCGCTGAAGCTCCGTAACACGTCCCTGGAGCTCCGGGCTGCCGCTCCGTCTGCCCCTACCGGCCCACATCCGACTGGCGTCTGTACCACGCAACCGGACACCTACGCGTCAAGGCTGAAACTGCCCAAGGGCAGATCAGATTTGACGGTCCAACCGCAAGGTCAGGCCGTCCTCTTTTACCCTAAGGACGAGAACATCAAATCCTCGGAAGAAACAAAGGCGGTATTACAGACGGCGATCAAACTTGACACGCAAGGGATACAGGTGCAAAGTATCCGTAAAATCGGCAACTCTGGCGTAGTTGTGCGCACGGCAACTGCTGCGGCGGCTACAAAGCTGAAACAGGCTGCACCCCCTAACCTGAAGGTATCCGACCCCAAGGATAGGAAGCCCCTAGTGCCCATTCGGAACCTTAGAAGCGACCCGGACCCGACTGCTGTCTTGGAGGATCTCCACCGCATCAATATGGAGGACGACCCGGACTGGTCGTTGGATAGGCTCAAGAAGGAGTGCCGGTTTGCCTTCAAAAAGGGCCGAAAGGGCGGTCCCAGAACAACCATCGTTCTGGAATGTAGCCCCAGGCTGCGGGACAAGCTGGTCGCGATGGGCCGTTTACATTGGCTGGGACGAGGCCGAGGTCTGTGACTTTGTTCGCGTTACCTGCTGTAATAAGTGCCAGCAATACAGTCACCCCCAAAAAGTTCTGTCGCGCTCCGACCAGCACGTGCAGTAAGTGTGGTGAGACGGGTCACACCAATGAGGCGTGCACGTCCGCCACTACATGCTGCGCTACGTTCCTGCTGCTGCGGAATGCTGCGCCTTGCGCGCTTCAGACGCAAGGAGGCTGGGGAACACGCGACTGCGTCGCTCAACTGCCCGGCGCGCCAATTTGCGGAACAGCAGGCCATAAACATGACCAATTATGGCTAGGTCCTACAGAGTTGGTCAATTGAACCTACAGGGTTCCGCCGCAACCACAACAGAGCTCCCGGTCATCGCCGGACAGCTGGGATTGGACTTTGTTTTTGTCCAAGAACAGCATCGTTACGTTAGGATCATCGAGCATGGTTCTAACCCGAAGTCCGGAATACTACCGCTCAACGCGCGGATCGCCTTTACTGTCTTGGAGCACTTGAGCAACGAGCACTGCGCCGCGGTTCACGTCAGCAGCCAGAATCTCGACTTATGACATATCTCGCCACCTGCAACACTTCACGCACGTGATGGACCAGTTACAGGGATCGCAGATCATAATCGGCGTTGACAGTAATGCGCATTCTCCATTATGGCATTGTGAACGAAGACAATACACAGGACGAGGCCCCGACACGGAATATCGCCGAAACCAAATGGAAGGATTTATCCTCGGAAGGAATTTGGCAATACACAACGTTGAAGGACAGCCCCGTACGTTTTGCAGCCAGAATGGATCGTCCAACGTCGATTTGACTCTGTCCACACGTGGCGTGCGAATCACTGATTGGAAGGTACATGAGGGCGTCAGCGTGAGTGACCACCAGTTGATCACGTTCAGCGTGGTCCTTGGTAACTCCCAGAATGACTGTACTGAGGTAGCCGGACGAGTGGT
Source organism: Synanthedon formicaeformis (assembly GCA_945859745.1). Taxonomy (NCBI): domain Eukaryota; kingdom Metazoa; phylum Arthropoda; class Insecta; order Lepidoptera; family Sesiidae; genus Synanthedon; species Synanthedon formicaeformis. Next base: position 5,217,839 of record OX243975.1, read on the forward strand.
GTATTCTCGAGAGCGGAGCGTCGACTGGAACGACTTCTGCTCTACAATGCACGCCCGCATGGGTCAGCTCAGACTATCCCAATAAGCAAACGAGCTATGCGAGCAGTACACAGATATCCTTGTACGCACCGCGGAAGAGAAGCTTGGAACATGCGAAAGGAAAGAGAAGACCGGATATGAATGGTGGTCTCCACAACTGGAACGTTTACGCAGCGATGTGTATCGAGCCAGTCGCAATTGGCAGGGGTCTCGCAGCATAGGAGGGGACATGGAGGAAGCCCTGCGAAAGGCACTGCAACAGATACGTCGAAAGTATCGAAAAGCTATGAAGGATGCTGAAATCGCGCACTTTCGATCTGTCGCGGACTCCGGCAACGAAGATCCTTGGGGACTTGCATACAGGGCGGCCAGTGGCCGTTTTCGTCCTCCTGCCAACGTATTGAACTGCGCCAAACTCATACAAGGCTACACGCAAACGACGGGATCTACCATGATTGGTCTGATCCATGCACTGTGTCCAGACGATGACTTAGCCAAAGATACCGAATACCATCGACAAGTCCGAATCGCTGCAGCCTGCTCACCACCCGCCGGGAAGGAAGCCGAGCCGCCGTCTAGAGGCGAAATTGGATACATTATTCGAAATTTGCCAAACACGGCCCCGGGACTGGATGGTATAACTGCTAAGATCATCAAGATGGCCTGGAAAGCCACTGGAGACGAAATCTGGCACATGTACAGGGCGTGCATTACGGAAGGCGTCTTTCCTGATCGTTGGAAGACTGGGAAGTTGGTTGTCCTGCCCAAGGGCAACGACAAGCCTCTCTCTGATCCGAAGGCTTACCGTCCGATCACACTTTTACCAATTTTGGGTAAGATTTTAGAAAGAGCGATTATTTCCTGCTCTCCTTGTCTGCATCGCGGTATTTCGGACGCTCAACATGGGTTTACTCACGGCAGATCCACTGTTACGGCGCTTAAGTCAATAAACAATGTCACGACAGTAACAACCGAGAAGTACGTGCAGCTCATCTTTCTTGACATCTCGGGGGCCTTTGACATTGCTTGGTGGCCAATGATTCTGCTTAAGGCGAAGCAGGCCGGTGAATATTTATCGGATGCTGGTCAGCTATTTTTGTAACCGCCGGGTGGGATTGTTTGCTGGAGACCGGGTAGTGTGGAAGGCCTCCACGATGGGCTGTCGGCAGGGATCAGTTCTGGGCCCGACTCTTTGGAACCTCCTCCTAGATGACCTCCTCAAGCTGCCGAAACCGGATGGCGTTAACTTCTTTGCCTACGCCGACGATGTGACCATCGCTATCGAGGCCTCGTCACGCTTGGACATAGAGCGTAAGGCGGCGACCGTACTGTCTTCAGTTACCGAGTGGAGCATTCGTAATAGACTGAGTTTTTCTGCGGAAAAGTCACTCACAATGACTCACAAGGGCAAGTTCAAACGAGCACCGACAGTTAAGATGAAAGGGACGCCAATAGCGAGTGTGTCACAGGCTAGGGTATTGGGCGTAATACTGGATGATGCGCGGTCCTACGTGCAGCATGCGAGTTTTATTGGCGAGAGAGCGAGCGCGGGCTTCAGGAAAATGTCGAGGCAATCGGCATCGACCTGGGGCGTTAGGTACGTAGCACTTAAAATTCTTTACGCTGGCACGTATGTGGCTATAGTTACCTACGCTGCTGCCGTATGGTATCAGCGGTCTTCAGTTTACGCTGTTCGCAGACAAAATCAGGGCAGAGGAGGAGTTCCTCCAACGGCTTGAGGAGGGGGACATGGAGCAGTTTCCACCCCTACCCTTCAAGCCGAGACGCTCACTAGCGCGGACTCCACCCGGGAGCCAGGCCCCGCAACATACCGAGCAGTCATCAGGGGCGGAACTTTCAACTGCGTCGTCCAAGCGCCCAGTCGAGGCGGCGACTCCTATACTGAAAAAGGCCAAGCTACGCCGACAGGCGAAGGCAGCCCCCTGGTCCTCGAGGTAGAGCCCGCCCTAAGGGAGGTGCTTTTAAGCAAGGAAACATGGTTCGTTGGATGGTCGGAGGTGACAGTAGAGGACTATCTGGAGGTCACCTGCTGCCTAAAATGCCAGCAGTACGGACACCCCCAAAAGTACCGTAGAGCTCCGGCGCAGATATGCAGCTCCTGTGGAGAGGCCGGGCACGGAAAGAACGAGTGCAAGGCCGGGAAGACCATCTGCGCCACGTGCAAGAATTTTGGTAGGAAAGAACATAATACCCATGTGACAGCATCGAGGGAGGGCCCGGCCCGACGAGCGGCGGAAGAACGGCGCGTGCAAATGACCCGCTATGGCTAGTCCAGCGCTGCGCATTGGACAGATTAATCTCGCTGGATCTGCGGCCGCTAACTAAGGAGCTCCCATCGCTGGCAGCCCGCCTTGGCCTCGATATTGTTCTTATTCAGGAGCAATACTCGCAGATCGATGGCCTCATCCAGCATGGTAGCAGACCGAAGGCGGCGTTCTACATACCCAGGCGGGACCTGGCCTGCGCGGTGCTGCATCACCTTAGTAACGCCCACTGCTTAGTGGGCCATGTTCAGAACGAGAGTACGGAGCTGCATATCGTGTTGGCATACTTACAATACATAGACGATATAGACAGACACTTGGCACACCTGGAAGTGGTCCTTGACGCCCTGCGTGGGAGCTCAATTTTAATTGGAGTCGACTGCAATGCCCACTCACCGTTGTGGCATTGCCACCCAAGGCAATACGCGGCCGTGGCCCAGACGTGGAACACCGGAGGACTAGGATGGAGGGGTTTATAGTTGCCAGGGGGCTGCTCGTACACAACGTGGCTGGTCAGCGGATGGGACGAATGAAATGGAATAGGCCTGTGTCCCAAGTATGTGAACAGTTCTTCGCGTTCAGTCGTCTTTGCGATCAGACCTGTCTCGTGTGCGCTCCGCAAATTTACAATTTTATTGTCGATTTCGCGTGTGCGTGTGAGCAATTATCGGTCCCTCTCGTTTCTTCTTGTGAGGTTCCCGTAAGAGGCTTCACACATACGCAGTGCGGTGAGGGAGAGGCAAACAGTGTGTCCATACAGTGTAGTGCGTTTCGGTGTGTGTGTGCGAGAAATAATCGGTCCCTCTCGTTTATTCGTATAGGGTTTCCATAAGAGGCTCCACACATCCACAGTGCGGTGAAAGAGAGGCATAGTGTGTGCATACTGTGCGGTGCGAGTGAGAGGGCAATAGCGTCTCTCTGTGTTTCCCGGCGTGTGAGTGAGTGCGCGTGTGTCCCCCACCTGTCGTTAGACGTGGCGGCCAAGTTGGTGTGCGAGGGAGTGGGTTGGTGCCCTCCTCCCCCTCACTCCACCGTTGAAGCCGCCGGTGGGGTTGGAGTGCAGTGCTCATCCTACCGACCGTCACCCCCGGCCCGATACCGGGTGTGCGCTTCGTTCGGACGTTTTTATCTTAATTAGCGACATCCAGGTGCAATCGTTGTATCGGTGTTCGTTCGTTTCGGATAACGTTCCGTTATCCACAGGCCACCCCAGGCCTGTGGGTATCCATGGATGGATTTCCCCTTGTCAAAAAAAAGGCCGTCCATTTCTATCCAAAGGACGAGAACATTAAATCCTCAGATGAAACAACGGCGGTCCTACAAACAGCGATCAAAAACGCGTTATTGTTCGACAACTGAGATATACGGTAGAAACTTAATTAAGTTTATATTACACCTAAACTGTGTACCACCAATTGTATTTTTTTTTTGTGCAAATAAAAAAAATTATAGATAAGGTTCACTCATACAAACGCTTTGGATGGGACTAAATAAAAAAATATAATAATTAAAAGGCCCAATTACAATATTCGTTCCCAATTCCTTATCAATATTAATTGGTTTTTTTTTTATATATTAAACAATGTATTAATTTAATATTTTACCGAGTAGGTAAAATATTTTCTTATTCATACTGTTTTTATTTATATTGCCACTATAGTGTCTAATTTGTGTTAATCTAATTGTTTTGATTTTACGTAAATTACAAAATGAAATGTCAAAGGAATTGGTAATAAACTTGAACTGTCGTTTCCTTGATTACAAATTACAGAGGAACACAATTTAATATATTAATTAAATTATTGTATTAAGATAGTTTTTAACATAATTGATATAATTATCTGAAATAAATATTATTATTATAAACTGTCTATTATTCCATAGACACTAACTATACAATAGCTGACTCTAAGGGTGGATTGCACCTTAGGCTTGGTTGGTTATGACAGTCGAAATTAACAATTGCATGTTGCACCATGATATTGTTCGTCACTGTCAGTTAAACGGGTTCTCATTATAAAATAATGTAATTTTCCTAGTTTGTCGTAGTAATATTATTTTAATATGGCAACATTCAAAGTCAAATGTCTCAAAACTGTCACAGTTGACTTAACAATAACAATGACCGGCCAATTTCGAGCGGTTATTGCTATCGTTTAGTTATGACGTCATTTTAACCATTGTAAAAATGGTGCAACCCATCATGCTTAACCGAAAATTTGACGTCTGGTTTGTATATGGTTACCGTTATAGTTAGCTGGTGCAACCCACCCTTAGTTTACATAGTTTGAACATAAATTAAACTGTGGCGCTAGTGTGCTCCCCGTTCCGCCATATTAGATGTCATCTGTCATTGCATAGTGTGTTTGCCCTTTTTAATTTGTATTAATTTCGGGCATTAAACGGTTTGAATTCTATTTATGGTGTATCATTTTTTCACCACAGTTCTACATGAGATCTCACAACTTTTTGCTGTGGAAAAAAACTTACAATTTTTAGATTCTATGCTTCCGATGGGGTTAAGACTTGTCCAAAACCGAACAATGTTGGGAGTAACCCTGACAGCTCTCTCGCAATCTTGACATTAGCGCTTGATTATCACCTGAAATAATGGAAAAGAAAAATATCTATAGACTTGAAAGCATATTGGGTTCCAACGTTAGTGCATAATCTGTTGAAACTTCCGGACTTCCGTCAGTTGAAATAGCTGTGTTTGCTACACACACCTAAAATAAAGCCCTAGAGCTTTAATAAAAAAAGTGTGTGTGTCAGCTCCGACGCACGACTACTCCTTACAAACGATAAATAAATCATCATCATCATATCATACTAATAAGGTCGGTCATGGAGTAAGTTACATTATACTGAAACTAAATTGACCATTTTTAGAATACATGTATGAATGTATGTTCCTCCATAACTCTTAAACGAATCAACTGATTTTCATGAAACTTGGTAGATAAACATTTAGACGTACGGGACACAGGATAGACTACTTTTTTTCTTTTTCAACGCGGACGAAGTCGCGGGCACCAGCTAGTAATTTAATAAATACGAACAAACGAATAAATTAATATTGCAAGAAATACATACAAGAGAAAAATATATGACACTGACACACAATTACAATTAAATCTTTATAAATAATAAATTAATGGTAAAAAAAATACTTTTTAAAAACAAGCTTTTATTTAAGTGCCCTAAAAAGATGAATTAAATATAAATCTTTAAATTAAATATAAAAGCTTTTTGTTGTTTTGTTTGTTGTTTGTTACGCTTTCACGCAAAAACTACTGCACCAATCACCATGAAATTTTGCATACACATCGCACGCTTAGTATTAAAGTGACCTAACTCAAAATAAGTCAAAAATGAGTTAGATACACTATAATCCGTATGTTTACGCCCTCTATCGCTTACGATTAAGAAACTCTTAAAAAGTTAGTATTTTACTGGTCTACAAGTTTTCGGTCTCTTTTACACTCGAGGGTTTTGATGGTGACATTTGAAATTACACAGACACATTCATTAATCGTTCAACCGGTACAAAGTAAACGCCTTCTGACTTGATTTAAAAGAAACCTATTAGTTATTAAGTTTGTTTAAAAGTTAAATCGGAGGTAAGTTTTACTGATTGCTTTTGTTTTATTTTGACCCGATCCATAATGAGTCCATTTAAGGGTCCCTTACGGCAATCGAGGGTTGGGAATGTAAGAGAATTATATAGAAAACGATGCTCCACAACCTTGAAAAAAATCACGCAGCTAGCCAATGAATGTTACTTTTTGCTGAAACATTCGAATTTAAGATAATGCTTATGGAGAAGTGTAAAAAAAAATCAGAAAATCACTAAAAACGTGTAAATCGCACTCCCGTATTGTTACAACTGAGTCGTAAGTATCAAGAATTATTAAATGAATTTTATCAAATAATAAAGTTAAAACTATAAAAAAGTTGGTGCAATCTTCATTTCTTAATAAATGTATTCCTATTTTGTGTAAAAAAATCACAAACTTGCCCAATTTTTTCGCTCAAAATCTTCATACAAATTACTATGAAGGCTATTTCTATGAAATTACGCTCGGTCCACAGTTCTATCGGGTTCAGTTGGCCACGAGCCTCCGAAGTGAGAGCACGTCGCTTTGCGCCGCATTGACAGTTCGCGATCGAACCGTGTATTTACACAAAATTATAGCCCAAGAGCTCACGACGGCCATGCCTATCCCACAAAACTTTACAAGTTGTAAACAAAATAATGTACAACAATCCTTACTTACTAATATTATAAATGTGAATGTGAGTTGTTTGTTTGTTTGTTTGTTTGTTTGTTACGCTTTCACGCAAAAACTACTGTACCGATCACCATGAAATCTTGCATACACGTTGTCTGGGACATCAGAATGGACATAGAGTACCTTTCATCCAGAAAAAAGGACCTAAATAATTGGGCCCCACTGTCGCATGGCGGCGCCACCGCCGTCACAGCGATATTGACATTACATGACATGACTTGACTGACATGTCTGACATGACTGACATGTCTGACATGACTGACGTGACTGACGTGACTGACGTGACTCGCCGGACTCATGTTCACCTGAAGCTCGTTCGATACCACACAGGATGTGGTTAAACCGCTCTCTCTCCCTAGAGAAGAGCCCCAATTAGGAGCAGCATATAATCCGACCATTTTAAAATTGCTTACCTACTCCTGACGCTCCTGACGCTACCAATTAAAGATCCGGACGGGACACATCCTTCCCCTGAAGAGACCGAATCTCTAGGCGCCGAGGATAGGGTTGCTTGCGGTCTTGGTTACAAGTGGTAATCGATTCCTTGAAATCCCGTTAAAATTACCAAAAACCCAAACCACAAAGAGCAACTCTCCTGAGACTCACGGTAATAATAATAATAATAAAGCCTTTTTATTTCTTACTTGATACAAAGTTATATATATATTAAGTTACATATTTAATAATATAACAATTTTACTATTTTATTTATTATTTAGTAAGTTAGTAATTATTTTATTTATTTATTTTTTTGTTAGTAATTGTTATTCTTCTATTTTGTTATTATCAGTAAGAACCCCGGTTTGGGTAAAGGCCTCCTCCAATGAATTCCATTTATCTCTATCTTGTGCTACTAGTCTCCAGTTTGTGCCAGCTGTTCGCTTGATGTCATCTCCTGAGACTCACGGTAGCCTAAACCCATATTGCAGGGTATCATTGGACAGGTCTCGTCGAGCTGATTGACTTGGCCTCCACGGTACCGAGATAAAATCCATAGGAAGAGTAATGGAGAGAACGCCGCCCAAAAAGTCGAAGAGAGGGGGCAAATCAGTCTCCTCTGGGGCGTCGGACGACCTTCGTAGAGTGGGTCGTCTGACCCCGGGAGCCTGGACAAAACCTTCAGTGTGTCGGACTCTGCCCAACTGGACCAGGTCCTGGTCAGCACTCCTCTCTTTTCGACCCATTCTGCGACGCCATCAATTGCGTCGGACATGTCTGACTAACATGACGGACATGACTGACATGACATGACATGACTGAATCTGAGTAAAATCCGTTTACATGAAAGATTTATGCGTTCTGTGTACGTCCTAGTTTGCCTTATTAATAATTATTCTTCTTCACTATCGCTCCCACTAGAACTAAACATTTCGTCACACAAAGTATTCTCGTTGAATACAATAATTCGTATTGCAATGATACTGTCGGGTATTACTTACGCGATAAGTTTCTCGTGTGAGTGTGCGAGTTGAAGAAGGGTAGGTTTGCAATGTTTAATACATAAATTATTAAAAGCCTCCGCAACTCATTCAAACGTATAGCGTATTACCTACTACGCGATAAGAGTCAAATTCGTAAAGGGCCGATTGAAGTATAGATAGGTAATAATTTATTATTCGGTTTTCTAGGAGTCAGATTTTTTGACATAATCATCATGCTCAGGATCATATATTTGACTCCACTTTGATATAAAATAAATAAAGTTGCTTACAAACGTTTTTAGTACAATATATTATTTTAGTAATTGGGAATAACAATTTCATTTTGTATTGTGTAACTAAAATAATAAAATATTTTGAGTAAGTACAATTTATACACTAATAATACATTTGACATAACAATTTTTATATTTAGTAACAAAATAGCAACTGTAATAAGTATCCGGCAATGGATGACGTGATTTCTAGTTATCCCGAAGAAAATATAAAAAAAATGAGCTTTATACTTAAAAAAAAATTATAGTTCTTTAATTTACTACCTGTTACCTGCTCAAGTAATCACACACAACCCAAACTCTATAATCGCTGGTCGTTCATACCCGTGTTGGGGACATGCACAGAGAAACTTTCAACTTTTATAAAATAACGAAGGTCTGGCCGTCGTAGGCTCTTGCTCTATCATACGTACATGTGTGCGTGTGCGATGCGCGCGCCTCGATCGTTGTGAGAGTAGCGCTAAATACCTAAACTTCGCGCGGCGCGGCTCCGAAACCGGGCCTTAATGTTAATTTTTTTATCATATTGCACGGTATATTAAGTTTTAAGTCTGTTTAAAACTAAAAATTATGAATAATTTTAAGCACAATAATAATTAGGTCTATTTTATAATAAAAACTTTGTAAATTTATTTGTACGTGCGGATGGCTTCAATTTTAAGTCTGTTTAATACAAATGATGATGATGTGTTTATAGTAACATTCAGTATTTGGTTTGTGTTTTACTAAAAAAAATTAAATAATTTTCCTAACAATTTGCGATTTCATAATTGAGTCAATTTATAATTAAATAAAATGAACAAAATAGGTTTTACTTTTTTGACCAATAATTATAATTTTCGTTTTTTAATTAGAATGACTACTTCACGATCAAAAAAATTCTGGAGTTAATTCAAACTAAATATAACAATTTTCCAACGCAAAGTTCTGATGTCCAGGTATGTAAAAATCATTGAAATAACTTACTTTATCTATAGTTACCTGCAATATACTAATTCACTTTTTATTGTTTACAGTTGTCCAGGTATGTAAAATATTTGTTGCCCTAAGGTATATTATTTATATTTGTATGCTCACCTTTCACGTTTGCTTACAGATTTTAGTAATGTATAAAATAAACCCAATAATCAATGATATTTGAATGTCGCCGAGTATTTGAAATATGCTGAAAGCCGTAAGAACGCAGCCATAGATTACTGTGTGTCACCCATTAATCAAGAAGAAAGCGACGCAGGTTTTAGTCCTAATTTCAACGTAGATGGTGGCAAAAATGTTGATCATTTGCTATTTCCATCGGCTGTTAGCTCATTTTCGGGTAGTAGTTCTTCCTCTACTTCAGTCTCAACGATTAGTAAATAGTAGTTCTCCTTCATCTGATAGCTTCGACATCGAGACTTTGAACGAACTATTGAATGCCAATAACACAGAGAATATACCACCTGACCCAACAAGAGAATGAAACAAAGGAACGAGAGAGAATCCAGATAATTTGACAGAAGAAACAACTAAAGCAACTTTTACAGTTTCTACTACGCCTAAAACACGCCTAAAGGTAAAAAACGCACGAGACAGCCGGAAATGTGGAAACAAAATAAGGCTAAAAATTAAGAAATTGTGGAAGTCTTATATTCATAGCAATAACATTGTAACTAATGCTCGTGAACTTAAACCACTGATGTATAATGATAAGTGCAGTTTCTTTGGTGCAGGTTGAGCAGCAAGATTGATTTTGTTCAAAGGCAAACTATTTTGTCGCTGTAAAGATGGAGGAGTGAATTTTTGTGAACTAATTTAAATCTAACTAAGATATTATAAATCTAACTAAAATATTATCTGACTTAACCTACTAAGTATACTACTAACAACTAAGGCTAATTATTTGTTAAGAAGTTAAGATGTCTTTTAACTCAGATCCAATATAATTTATTTAATGATTAGTTACTTTCCACATTTTTTTCAATAATAAAAAAGCTACCTTATAAGAATATAACAATTATTTCGTTATGTTAATAATTTAGGTTTTTGAAAATGTATGCCATGTTTTATTGTAATTATCTCCACCTATTGTTCCTACCTTGTTGTTTCCTATTTTATTTTATTTATTTATTAGGAAGCTAACAGTATACAACCATCCTTATATAAGTAAAAAAAAGTTATTTACATTTAAACATTCTTTTAGAATATTGTATACTCCACTTATGGGCTAACTTTTCTGTTTACAAAATAAAGCTAAAAATAAAATAAAAAACAAAAACCAAATCAAACCGAACAAAAGAATAATAGTATACAAATAGGTACACCCACATAATTAACAAAAAATAAATAAACAAAACTCTAAAAAGGACTATCAACTATTATAATATAAAAACAAAACCTGATGACAGAAGATTTTCAATTTTTTAATGTACTACTAATCAATCTGTTATAGGCGACCACTTACATTTAAATGTTTACTTTTACTTTAATTATTCCTACTTACACCTAAATAATGTAGACTTATTAATTTCAAAAATGATGGTTATCTACTTAGAATACTACCATGAGACTGATTGATTAATTACTAAAAAATTAAGACTTCTTTTTAATATTATTTTTGTTTTATGTAAATTCTGTATAAAAATTAAAAAGTGTAAATATATATTTATTTTGTAATTACATAAATTTTTATGTACGCAATACTAATGACTGTAATTATAAAAATTAGGAAAATGTTTACTTTATGTTCACTGAAGTACATTTTTATAATTTAATGTGTTAGAATAAAAATAACTTTTTTTTAAACTTCTAGTTACCTAAGTACTCAAAATCATTGATCTTTTAATAGAAAAAAATACTATTTTGTTCTTTAATGTTATATTAAACTGTCTTAACTAAAAAAAATATTTTCATTTTTAGTAATAATATGACTTAAACCGTAAATATACAACCAAACAGTATTGGAAGTTAGTAATAAAAAGACTTAAAATTAATTGGGTCTTTATGATTTTTAACAAACGAACTGCTATTTAGTATAAAAAAGACCTAACACTACAAACAAAACTTTGAGAACCTATTTATAAACAAAATAAATAGTTTTCAATTAAAATTTAAGTCTCACTGAAATCTGTGGTTCATATTCTATATTTATGGAAAAAAAAGTAACAGTAAAACTAACATCTTGTGTTATTTATATCCAAATAAGCAACTCAAGTCGTGAATGCAAAACGTTTTTTGCGATTTCCCAAAAAACTGATTTTTTTAATTAGGTCACTTTAATATTAAGCGTGCGACATTGTCTGGGACACCAGAAAGGACATAGGGTACCTTTCATCGTTCAAAGCGGACAAAGTCGCGAGCACCAGCTAGTATTATATATGTGAAAGTAACTCTGTCTATAACCTTTTCACGCTTTAACTATTCAACCGATCATCATGAAATTCTGCATACACGTTGTCAGGAATACAAGAACGAACATAGGGTACTATTCATCCAGAAAAAAGTTATATTCCCAAAAGATCATATACCTAAATTAAAATAAAATAAACCAACGACTAGCTAAAGTGTTATACTTTTCAAAGCGGACGAAGTTGCAGGCACTAGCTTATTGTTATTTGTTATATGTTATATAAAACATCCTTTAAAATTTTTCAAACTGATCGTGTTTGTTTACCGCATCAAAATCCGTTGCATGGTTTTTTTTTAAGAAGAGTTAGTGGTTATACAGACAGACAAACACGGAAGGCAATTATAGTATGTGAGGAGGATACCTGTGACTCTGTCGTAGAGCGATCTCTTTGCGACGCCACATTGGACCTTTATCGGTCTCTGCTTCTTCATAGAGTTCTCGAGATCTGTAATCAAGATCCAAATTAAAAACTTGTAAATTAACATGAAAACAAACAAATATTAAGTTTTACTCATCAAGTGAGCTCATTCAGCTCAGTATTGGAATATAGAGCTATATCTTCTGCATTTATTTAAAACTAGCTGGCGCCCGCGACTTCGTCCGCGTTGAAAAAGAAAAAAGTAGCCTATCCTGTGTCCGGTAGGTCTAAATGTTTACCTACCAAGTTTCATGAAAATTAGTTGATTCGTTTAAGTTATGGAGGAACATACATACTTACAGACATACAATATATTGACGGCGTATATTAAGGGGTATTAAATGATGATTTTCATGATCTTTGTTTTTTTGGATATGCCTGATATGCCTCCATCCCGAATAGCAGGATAACCATTAAAATATCGAAAAAAAATCAAAACAGTAAAGAGAAAATTACTATAGAAATAAATTTCACTGTCAAATCGAGATTAGTCTCATGTTGTGGTCTGCGGGTGTTATAAAACAAAGTCCTCTGCCGCGTCTGTCTGTCTGTTTGTTCGTCATGCTGTTTTCACCAATGGATAGAGTTGTTCTCGAGGAAGGTTTTAGTATAGGTATAATTTACAAAGTTACGCGGGCGAAGTCGCTGGCAGCAGCTAGTCTAGTCAGACAATCTTCAGATTAGTCCAGCGGGTAATCCTGTGAAGTTTTTGGACACGGGCGAAGCCAGGAGCGGGTCGCTAGTTTTCAATAAAAATATGTAAATACCTGCATGAACTTTATCCAGTAATGTATTAATGTCCAAGTCCTCGTCCATTCGACTGCACAAAGCGTTCACATACTGGCTGGCACACGGCACTATTTTGTCCGTGTCACCTGTTTTCAGTTCGTAAGTGTAATTATTGTCTATGATCGTCGAACACTCTATTTGCAACACTTCGTACGCAGCTTGGGAAGATTGAGTCGAATATGCTATGAGAAGATTATTGTGCGCTGTGAACTCTTCTACGAAAGGTATTGACGAGTAGATTCTTTGGTTTGTATTCCTGTGAACAAATTCATTTGTATTGAACCAACATATTTTGTATGATAAAACACAGCAGACGGGGCTACGTGAGTCACTTATATGTATACATTTTTTTTATGTTCAGGTAGACAGACAGGCTGACGGTCTACTTGATGGTAAATGGCAACCGTCGCCTGTAACACAAGCCACGCCACGGGTGTTGCTGCTGACCATAGTAGAATTAAGGATATAAGGGATAGAATAATAGTCTCTGGCATCCGTTACTCACTTACCGAAACACAACAATTCACATGTTGTTATTTCATGGTAGTCATCTGTAAGTAAGTGGTTACTGCCACCAACAACATGGCTACCCAAAGTGTGCCCTACCTCGCATTACTCTAGCGGTAAATAAAAAGAAACAGGTCAGCTTAAATACACTCATATGTCTTAACAATATATGAGTGTATTTTTGCTATACATCCAAATTCCCAATATAATTGCAGCCGAACTGAAAGAACTAAATCTATACTAATATAAAGCTGAAGAGTTTGTTTGTTTGGTTGAACGCTTTAATCTCAGGAACTACTTCCAAATTGAAAAATTCTTTTTGTAAAAAAAAAAATTTGAAAAAAAAAAAAAATTTGAACGCGAAGTCGCGGGCAACAGCTAGTAAATAAATAAACTAACACAAATAAGCTATTCGAAACGATTAAAACACAAGGATATCTTGCCTTTTTGATAGAGTCAATAATTTATGAGTAGACCTACATTGCAAGGCAAACTCTACCCGCCATACTACGACAAAACTGCTTATGGTACCGTACTCGTATCTTGCAGATACCAGAACAAGACCAAAAAATGGATTTTTTTTTGTTGAAATATTATTTGACTGACTAAAAAAATATTGGAACAACTCAAAAAAAAAATAACTCAAAGGAGTGATTGCGTTTCTGTGATAACGAGGGATTTAGTTATCTAAAAATGTGTTCACAATTTGATCAAAAACTTTAATATTATTAATTCATAAGATTTACTAACCTGTGAAAACGAAAGAAACAATATTCAAAGCCTTCAATTTGTCTTTTTATAACTTATGGAAGTTAGCAGTTAAATTTAGGTCACACACAATTTACCCACTTAAATTACTAATATGTAAATTCATAGTGGTCAGTTGTGAAATCTCATTAGGCTTTCGATAATGGGGTAAATTTAAACTTAAGAAAGAGCGGCAAATTCAAAAATTAAAAAAAATAATGACAAGTGATTTTCTTTATATTTATTTAAGAAACAAGGTAATTTAGCTGTTTCCCTATGGAATTGCTGAAAAATAGCTACAAAATATACTCAACTGTAAAAAGTCTCACCTGTCTAAGTAATATCTGCACATATCCATTATGAGTATACACAATTCCGGTTTACATTTGGCCACTTCTCTCAGTACAAAGTTCTCTGTAACACAGTCGGTTATATCAACATTTTCAATTGGGCAATCTATACTCAGCAGACATTTAGTGTTGCTCACTTCGCAACCGTGGCCAGCGTAAAAAATAAAACCTGAAAGTGCAAACAGACAAACAAATAGTAACAGCTTTTTTCCTCAGTCTGCAATCGGCCCGGCACATTTCATTTGGCAATTTTTGTTGAACAACAAAGCCGACCCGAAGTACCTTCTACATATGTTCGACTCTCATTTGGCTTACCAGATCAGCAATATCACCCGGGTTTTGTTTAGTAAATTATTGTTTAGTGCAGGTAGGCCAAGAGGCCTTTAAGCAACGTCACAAGCAATGCTGCAGGTATATACTGCAAGTGCATTGCCAACTGCAGTAAGATTAGGGATAAGGGATAGGGAAGTGGGCTCTGGTATACCTTACTCACTCACCGAAACACATGCTGTTATTTCACAGGGTCTTCTTTAAGGGGGTGGTTACTGCCACCACCAGATGGGCTGTCCAAACGACTGTGAAAACAAAACATATATAGAAACTTACAATATGAATTTTCAGGTATCACAGAAATCACTTTTTGTAAAATATCTTTTAAATCTCTGCTCAAAGTGTTCTTTATTATCACAACAATAAAGTCCAAATTTGTCAAATGTGTTGCCAGGGCTTCGCAATCTCTGGACGGAGTGACCAGTTTTGATAAATTTGTATATTTCTCATTGCCTATTAATATAGCAACTTTGGATTGAGGCCTAAAATATGTTAATATGGGCCTGCTATTTGACATTGATGTTAGAAGGTTGTTGTATTGTTGTAAGGATACTCCATCTCTATCCAGATATTTTATTAATATTTCTCCAGGCTTCTTGTTTCCAATAAATGATATTCTGAAAAAATGTTTTAGAATTAAAACCATTAAGAATGACAAGAAACACAGTTATATTATTTCACTAGCTGCTGCCCGCGAAACTTTGTAAATCAATACTAATAATAAATCTGTAAGAGTTGGTCATGGAATAAGTTATTCAGAGATATCGTGTTTATAGTCTCTATACAATATGATACTGAAGCCAAATTGACGATTTTTAGAATTTTTTTCTGTATGTATGTATGTTCCTCTATAACTCTTGAACGAATTAACTGATTTTCATGAAACTTGGTAGATAAACATTTAGACGTACAGGACACAGAATGGGCTACTTTTTTCTTTTTCATTGCGGACGAAGTTGCGGGCGCCAGTTAGTAAAGTACCTATTAAAATCTTCCTCGAAAACCACTCTATCCATTGGTGAAAACAACATGAAAATCGGTGCAGTAGTTTCCGAGTTTATCGCGAACACACACAGACAGACGCGGCGGAGGACTGTATTATAATAATATGTAGTGACTAGCTGAACCCAGCCATACTAACCTGCTTGGAGTGTCAACTAGAAAATGAGCTCATGATATTCAAACGCAGGTCTTCATAAATTATAGCTAAGAACTAACTTGAAAACGAGTTGAGAGACACCACTTGGTTATTTGTAACTACTGTTGCACGCGACTTCGTCCGCGTAACTTTATAAAATGTAGCCTATGTTACTTGCTGATAATATAGCTTCCCAACAGTGAAAGAATTTTTCAAATCGGTCAAGCAGTTTCCGAGCCTATTCAATTCAAACAAACAATAAAATCTTTCCTCTTTACAATATTAGTATAGACCGGTCTCTTAATTACTATGAACTTAACTTTACATAACATTTACTCACTTTAAGTTAGCTAATCTAGCAATACATTCACATTCAGTGAGATTGAAAGAAACGGCTTTTTTATATTCCTGATAGGACATGTTTTGTTTAAGTGACATATTTGATTGAATAAAAGGTGTTCATTTATTTGAGTTTAGTCAGTCAACATTCGACAAGAACAACGCCACTATACATTAATTAAACAAGAAAACTAATGAATATAAATTCCTATTTTTCCTAACCTCAACTTTTTGCACCAAATATTGCGTTGCGTTGCGCTGCGCAATATTATAAGTTACTCTATGACTGAAGTCGAGTCGGTTGGGTTATGTATGTATATTATTTTGCTGTTGGTCGCGCTCATAGTTCATAGCTTGATGGCGATTCGTCAATTTTTTTATGTGTTGCTAGTTGAAAAAAATTAGATTAATGTAACCGTAGAATGAATATTAGGTACAGAGCAGCAGTATCGCTCCGGTCGCTTAGTGCGCGTCGTAGACATTAGACAAGTGAGCTATAGATAGTTATATAGAAGAATGTCTGAGGAATAGGGATGTGAATCAATCGTTCGACACAACCCGTGTGTTATCAATATGCTGATGTTACTGCGATACCCTGAATAGCGATACATTTAGCATTTCCTTGTAAAAATATGATCCTTGTATAATCTGACCATTAGTGAATGTATGAGGTATGATTATAATAATGAAATTATGTTTATTTAAGCAGCTAAATTTGTGAAATTAGATTTGATTACTAAGCGATTCGAGTTTCCTATAACTTTGTAAACTAGTTAACTAGCTGCTGCCCGCGACTTCACCCGCGTAACTTTGTGAATTATCCTCACAGCGTTTATCCACTTCTTCATTAAGTTACGGTCTTTAGGAAACCTAAAAATAGTATATACAAGTAGTAATACAATTATGTAAATCTATACTAATATTATAAAGATATAATGTTTGTGAGTGAGTTTGTATGTAGAAGGTAATCTTCGAAACTACTCATCCGATTTCAAAAATTCCTTCGTCAGTAGCTACGTTATCACTTAGTGACATAGGCTACATTATACGCGGACTAAGTCGCGGGTAAAAACTAGTTATTAAATAAAATAACCACATTTTGAATAATATTAAGATATAGGTATAGAGTAATTTAAACATACACTTAATTGGTAGGAAAATTCTCCAATTAAGCGCTAGTTCTGCATTTTACTGCACCCATATTGAAAATTTAAAAAAAATTAATTTTGATACTGATTCATTAACATAAAAATTACAATAAACTACTACCAAATAAAATCTAATAATAAGACAATTCAAGGCGCTAATTCATATTTCATAAAATATTAATCCAAAACGTCTGATTTAAAACATGATTCTCACATGAAAATATTTATAAATCGAATAATTATCTAATGACCCAAAAATATCGACTCCTACGCCGAACGTGTCAATCACTAGTATCGTAGCGTAGGTGCGGGGCAGTACGGGTCACTTCCATCCGCGCCTGTCCCTACACCTACTTCACCTCCGCGAAGTGTAGTTTTAATTCGGCTCAAAAATATAATCAGCGGCTTACCGATGAAATGTGATGCCGGATTTCTGTTTATTATCTTTCCTAGTATCATTTGTACAAGATTTTTTGGCACATTTAACCATCGTTGTTTGATAACTAAGCGATTGTTCAGTCGGAACACGCTCGTCATAAGCGTTTGGTTATGACTGGCGAGAGATAGAAACATCAAGTTGTATGTTCCCACCCGTGTTTTCGGTTCCCACTGGAACGTTAACACTCTATACCTACTTGTTGGAATTATACCTTTATGAATGTAACCATAGAAAAAAAAGTATCAGTCGTTGGACTGCACGTCAGAATCAGAAGTGAAAACTAAGCTTAAAAAAAAAATTACATTATTACATGACAGTGTTGCGAGTTCAATGATTTTATCGACTAACGATTTTAGTTGTAGAAAATCGTTGGGGTTGGGATCACAGGTAAAACAGTGTAGTGTAGAAAACTCAAAACATACACCAAGTAGTGACATGACATCTTATGTGCAAACATAGAGTAATACTTAACCAATAACTATTTACTCTATGAGCAATGCAATAGCTCAAATATTTTGTTTCCGTTTCACCATGGTAGATGGCGTCACAGCGAGCAAGATCTTTGGGTTTCGGAATAACCGCTCTTTTTAAAACATCCTGATACTTAGTAAATGTTCAAACTTTTAAATACTGAACCGATTTTAAAAATTCTTTCACTCTGGAAGCTATATTATCAGCGAGTAACATCAGCTATACTTTATAAAGTAACGTGGACGAAATCGCGTGCAACAGCTAGTATTGTATAAAAATGTTATGTTAGTTAGTAAATGGAAAACTAGCCAATGGATTGACTTGAAATTTGTACACAACATTGCATTTAAACAGAGGAATAATCTTAATATACTTTTATCCCTAAATTCTCACGATTATTTAAAAAAACAAAATGTTCATATGGTGACCGTTGTTATGGCAACAGTGGAACATTGCTGACTGAGCCACAGCGAAACATAGCCGAGTTCAGCTAGTTATTTATATAGAAATTAAAAACAATACAACTTAACCATGTTTCTTTAGCAGGTATGAATTGCATTGAAGGATTAAACAAAAAGTGCATTTCGACTGTCCCTAAGTATAGTATCGAAACTTAAAAAGTTAAATTTTTCAGTAGAGGAGTTTGAAGTTCAATTTATTAAAATTAGGACCATTTAAGCAAAAAAGTGAAATATGCATATTTCTCATTTTCAATAGGTATATTAACGTAGGGACAGACGATTTTATGCATCATTGGCATCACACTAAAGGGACAATGTATTTAGATAGGTCCAAATACTTGTTCTCATGGCTCCGCTTGTTCTAGTGTTTTCTATTTGTTATTACAAACAAAAACAGTATATAACACTACTTCCATAAATTATACTGGCGACCCACACCCGGCTTCACTCTATCCATAAGTGAAAACCCAATTAAAATCTGTTTAGTGGTTTAAAAGTGTTCAGCGAAGAAACAGACATGGTAGATTTATAATATCTATGTAGATTAAAATTTTTTAATGAAAAAAATGTTTACTGCGAGTCAACCGTAACATAATGCCATCACGGAGTTTTTTCTTTAAGACTTTAGAAGTACATTATTTTTATATATCTCTTAGGCGACGGTTACACGTACAGTATTGATCCATCAATTCAATATTTATTGTTGGATGTCAGTATTTCTAGAAATCCATAGAAAAAAATATTGACATCCATCAATACGGACTACACGTTCAATAAATACCACTATACATAATTTTTTATTGACGGATCACAATAAATACCGTATGTGTAACCGTCACCTATAGGTTCAGATAGCCTAAAATTACACATAGTTACGGAGTTTTATCAAAATCGGTTCAATGGTTATTGGCCTCAAACAACGTGACGTAATTTTCATAATAGAAATTTGGAAAAACTTACAGTTGTGAATGGAAGTTGTGCTTATCATTAAATAACTATTCTATTGTATTTCAGTATTTACACTTCCCTGGTTTAATTTAATACATAATGTAAAAGTTACATTTAATACATATATAAACTACATTATACGTTTTTTTTAAGTGTTAAATAAAAATTACCTTTCTAGCCGAGCTGTTACTAGAGAACCTTAGCTTAACGAGGAATACAGAAAATTGGTAAATATTAACTTTAGTTTAGATGCTATTATAATAAATCAACATTAAAAATATATAGTTTTGGAGAAACGTTGGTACATATTTCGATTTTCGCAAGGATTTTTGCATTTAATTTGACACATGTCATTTTACATCACAATGGACCAATACCGTATTTAATTTTAGATTTTATCCAATCAAATGCCACTTTAAAATGTAATAATTCACTTCCGTTGCCTAATGTCGGCAGAAGTCGACTAAGAAAATGTTACTATTATTCATATTAATACTTAAAAGTCTCAGAGGATGCGTTTTCACGACTTTAATATTCTATTAAAAATAAATTTATAAGCGGTTAATAATCAATGTGAGCGATAATCTTTAGTAATCGTTAATAATTGTTGCATTGACTACTCTTGTGACTACTACTAATAGTGATGTGATTTTCCTCCTCAATCTCTTCATAGATAGAGCGAATATAAAAAACACAGGCAGATTATCAACCTTATATATTCGATCAAGCAGATCGAACATATAAGATACTTAATATTCTGCAATTTTTTGCGTTAACAAAATTTCTAAAATTTAATTCATATTGCATTGTTGGCTATATCTACCCACGTAATATAGTTTACTTGGAATCTTTTTAATTCTTTTAATTTCAACGGTTTTGTTTAATGTGTTACGTTAATTGATTACTAAAATTAGAAGTGGGAAGGAAGTGGATAAGCTGGTGGACAAAGTAGGTGGACCACGACTAACACCTCATTGTTGACCTATAACGACGTAAATAAATAAACCTTTATCTCCTGCATAAACATGTGTTTATGTTGTTGTTATGTATGCACTAGAGCTATTTCAAAAAATCGGTTACGTACACAGCGCGCAAATAATACGTATGGCGAAAGGACTACCGCTTACATTGCTCCAAACCTTATCAATAGCCTACCTTCAGATCTATGTAACAATATATAGATTAAAAATATTAAATTTAAGTTAAAGCAATATTTTTTGAATTGTAATTAATAGTGTATATAGTTAGATTTATTAATAATTACAAATGATAACACGAGATTAAACCTCAGTGGTTTTTAGTGTTATCATTTTACATGTTAGTTTAAATATTAGCCACCATGAAATTTTGCATAGACGTTGTCTGGAAACCACAAAAAGGACATGGTAGGCACCTTTCATCTAGAACGCGGACGAAGTCGCGGGCACCAGCTAGTTCAGAATATATTAAATTTAAGGAGAAGTAGACATTTTTTGAAGTGCGGCAATTATAAATTTTAAATTTAAACAAAGCCGAAATTGTTGCAGTGATGAATATGCAATGTAATAGACGTGGAGATACGCTGTTTTGTTCGAAAAAGCTAGGTAAGTATTGTACTTTATGAACCGATCTCAACAAACAAAATGCTTCATTAAATAATATACACAGAAGAAGTTGAAAATAAACAAAGAAATTGATTTTAATTTTTCTCAACGTACCGTAAATCAGTTATCAAACCACATTTGCGAAAAAGAAATTTTATTGCAAATAAACAAAATATCATTCTGTTTGTTTGACACAATAGTAGGTAAATGAAAATGCGATTTTATTTTTTATGCAGAAACTGGTGTTTCATTTTTATCAAGATATTATTTAATTGGTATTTTTGGGTGCATTTATACAATTGGGTTTTCACCGAATCTCACGATTTTTTGCTCAACTGATTCTTTTCAATTAAGTTTCATTTCTATTCTTTTGTTATTTCTTATTGAATTATTCCTTTTGTCAAAATTAGTAAATTATTTCTTTTGTTTTCAATTACTTACGAACAATTTTATGAATGTCATACTTTTTATTGTTGGAAAAATAGTTATCGTAGACGCGGAGAGCTACTAGGTAATTGAAATTAAACTATTAATTTTACTAGGTAATATTAAGGTTTTTGTGATTATTATGATAATTAAACTATAATGAATACATACGATTATAATCATGAAGAATATGTTTAGGATATTCACTTATAATTTCATTGCAAACAAACAAATTTACAATTATTAAATTATTATAAAATATCACTGTTACAAACATTATCCTTCAATTCGATATTTAAAAAAAAAATATGCCCATTTAAGTAAGCATGCTGGTTTTTTAATAAATATCTTGGACATTTTTATAACATTTTAATTTAAATGTGCATAATAAACGATCTATCAATAAATAAAAGTTTTAAGGAACATATTTATGAAACGATTAAGTATTTTGATACCTACTTACATATTTATGCATACATACAATACAATTTTTGAGAGGAAAAGAATAGTAAAATAGATAGGTACCTACTAGAAAATATCTGATGACATAACAGTATACGACTTATATAAAACTAACAAATTTCTTAAATACTTTTATGTTATTTTGACTTAAAATAGTAATAATAAAATGTTAAACAGCCGTCAGCGTCACACGATAAATTAATAAACAGAAAATTGTTGCGATTATTCGATAATATATGATCAAACGAACTTCTCAAGTGAAGTTCGATCAATATAATATGAGTGGTTTCATTTGAAGATACAAATTAACAGGTAGTCCTTTGACCTACAAGGCAACACTCGCACGCTTTAAGAATTTTATATTTATTTATTTATTTAGTATCGATTATTTTTAACTCGATTATAAACGAATATATATAGCTCCCCACTATAGGTATGACGCCATGACAGTTCATTCTTTTAAAGTAACGATTTAATTTCACTCTTCCCGTATTTTACAAAACTGGGATTCGGGCGGGTGGGAGATTTGTATCTTCAAATGAAACCACTCATATTATATTGATCGAACTTCACTTGAGAAGTTCGTTTGATCATATATAATATTTCGTGGTTTCATTTTCGATACAAATTAACAGGTAGATGTTTAGAGATTGAGTTTTGTCAGTATTTATCGTGGATCTATTTGTAGACGATAAAAGAAATACGGAGTAAGAGTGAAAAAATCAATTTTAACTTAATAATTTAAGTTATTTCAATACAATTGATAATAAGTTATTTCAATACAATTGATCATCAAACGAAGTTTGAGTTTATTCTGACTCATTATTAATGGACGGCAAACAAACAGATTTTGCAAAATTTGAGTCCTGTATGAGGGGTCTATGATAAAATTTGACAAAAGTTTAGAACGATGCAGTCCAGCCAGCAGTTTTGCGGATTACGTGATCATGTCGACGCTGAGGCCGTTCGCGCAGCCGACTGTGCGCGCCGAACACCGCCACGTCGATACCGCTCGCGCACAACGTTTGTTTGATCCATCTGCTTGTACTCTGTGCTGTCGCGCCCCGTAGGCACAGTATAATAAAGAGTACCGTAGGGACTCTTCACATTGATTAAGAGATGACCAGTACTCGAAGGCCTTAAGTCTCGAGTCAGACAAGCAGTCAACAATCGTTGTGGCCGGACAAATCGAAAAATTTTCGCGGAAAAAAAAGGCAAAAACAAAACTGGCTGATCTCGTCCTATCACTGAAGCTTTAATCGTATCTCATCTCCATTAGTTTTTATTGTGATGTTATCTGTTTTAATCTAAGAAAACGTTTTGACTCTGTTTGCCGTACCTAAGGCCACTAAAAATGACTAGTTTTTTTTTTTTTTTTTTTTGGTTAGTTTTTCTAAACTTAATTAGTATTAGGAACCCAGTCTGAAATATGACCTAACACTAGTTGTGGGTCCCAAGTACTTGAATTCGCTAAGGATTGTCATACTCTGAATATTCTTTTCTAAAGCCTTTTGATACAATCCGGATGATGAACTTAGACTATTTCGAAGTATTTACAGGGCTGAACGGTGACTACTAAGCGTGCCGTAGGACGCACCACTTTCAAAAAATTCTGATGTCTATTAATTGAGGTATGTGCAGGCTATCAAGCTTGTACAGGCGGCATTGGGAATACTAATATGCCTACCCGTAGCTTTATTTTGAATTATCTTTTGTATGCAGTTTAATAACAAATTAAAAAAGGGGGAAAGCGTTAAAGAATTTCTCACTCCAGGTTATTGTGTCAGAACTAATTAACCCTGCGTGACTCTTCATCAGCCCCGATATTGTCCTTCGTATTTATATACGAGGCAAATAGCAACAGCTGGCTCGACTCGCATCATTGCCAAATATCATGAGAAATGCTGGAATTGCATACCGCCCCTGCGGTTTATATAACTATTGGCTGTGGTGTATCACGCGGAGTAAAATAACACAATTAGACTTATCTTTTACAAAGTATTTAAGAGCCCAGAATATAGACAACTGTTCTAAATAATTAATATAGAACTGTAGTTCACTCTCTTTCCAAGAACCGTTTACCTTGGAGCCGTTACAACAGGCACCCAAGCCAGTACGCGACGCGTCAGTGTAAATTTCCATAGCATTTTTTTTTTTTTTTTATTATTATTATTTCTATATATGTATAT
Source organism: Synanthedon formicaeformis (assembly GCA_945859745.1). Classification (NCBI taxonomy): domain Eukaryota; kingdom Metazoa; phylum Arthropoda; class Insecta; order Lepidoptera; family Sesiidae; genus Synanthedon; species Synanthedon formicaeformis. Next base: position 5,242,299 of record OX243975.1, read on the forward strand.
ATATAGGCCTGTCTATTATGTAAATATTGTTAATCCACCAGTTAAGGTCGTTTAAAAAAATTTTTGTTAGTTTTAATTTTGCTTCCAATGTACCAATGGCCAGAAATTGTTTTTTTTTTTTTTTTTTTTATATGTAGATATTTTTGTCGTCCTAATATTTTTGTAAACAGCCAACCATAGCGTGCTGCTCGGCAAGCTGATACAAGGACGCCTATTAATTGAGAAAACTCACGGATGGTAACAATGGACAATTTAGCAAATCTTTGAACTATACAGGCTATATTATTACGTTTATCTAAAAGTAGCGAAACGGTCATTTGATTGGTATCCTATATAAATCCTAAAAATTTACACACTTGTTGTGGCTGTAATTGATTTGTATCATAATTTATTACGAAACCTAAATACTCAAACAATGCTATCGTCTCTTGAACATGCTCTTGTCTCTTGAAGGCATCCATCATAACTCTTAGCTAAGCAACAAATGTCGTCAAGATAGCAGACCGATTTGCGACCACGACCACGTAAGTGTGCTACGACTTCTCTGACTTTCTTCGTAAAACACCTAGGTGTTATCCCTAGGTCGTAATATAAAGCACTAAACTCGTACGTTATAGTTTCATTTGAATTTGGTGTGATGTACTGGAATCGAAGGTATTTTCGAGATTCCATATTGAAACTTAGGTATAAGTAAGTATGGCTCAATAGTTGCTATAAACCAGTTGTTTTGTAATAACTTGCAGGCAGTCCGGTAATCCTCCATTTTCATATGGGTCTTTGGTATAAAACGATTTAATTATTTTAGATTCAAAATACACATTTTAGTACCATTAGTTAGGTTTAGGGTCTAAAAACGTATTTGAAATAAACTGATCTTCACTTGATCGACTTGTGAAGTAGCATCTAGTTTAAGTAAATTATCGAAAGCCATGTACATTTAATGCTGTTCTTTTGATGACCACGAAAGACGCGGTACATTTGATTGATAGTGCTTAGTTATAAACAGAACCCAGCTAAGAATATTAACATTATCTGTAATGTTAAGCCAACCATTATAGAAAAATTAAACGCGACCCACATGTACCTGTATTAAGGACGTGGTGGAGCACGTGACTTGTACGGTAGCTCCGGTACGCTTTGGGTTGTGCCAAAAGGGGTTATTGCTGGTCGTCTTGACCTCTTGGGTAACTTCCTGTGGCCTCCTCGCCCCTCCCTTTTTGTCGAGTATCGAGAAGGCCCGGTTCCGTTTCCCTGGAATGGTTGACGGGCCGCACTTGTGCTGAGAGCAACAGGATAAGACCTCGGCGGAAGCACTGTATTTTTGAACTGCAGTCCCTGCTTGTCAACAGTCTTAGAAGCTTTAATTTTCTCTGGCAGACTGACACCGAACGACGTTTCGTCACGTTCACTTTCTTGAATGAGGTTCAAAAAGGTTTTTGATAGCCCTGGTGTGATCATTTTGATCCTAGCCTGGGTTTCATGATGATGCAAATCACACCGAATGCGACAACCGTCACTGAGCATTTTAATCGCATCTATTTTATTGTAGCTTGTCAACAATGTCGACATACTTAGCCCGGCTGAAAGCGCTGATCTCTGCGCCAAGTTGTTGCATGCCTTTTTTATTTTTATTTTTTTTTTGTGTTAATTTATTGCCGGTGACGTGGTTCCTGCACCGTCGAAGTTTCGCCTTCTAAAGGCCAACGACTACGACCAATAGGTTACGTAAGTCAAAAATTAAATGACAATAAACTGGAATAGTTCATAACTTGAATCTATAACCTGCATAAAAACATGAATAGTTACGCCTTGTTCATTTTTGAATCTATGGCGGCTATGTTGCATAATTTTTGCGGGTATATGGCCAAAATTAGAATAGTTCATAACTTGAATCTATTCCCTGCATAAAAAAAAACATAATTAGTTACGCCTTGTTCATTATTGAATCTATGGCGGCTAGGTTGCATAATTTTGCCGGGTTCTATGGAAAAATTAGAATAGTACATAACTTGAATCTAAACCTGCATAAAAAACATAAACAGTTACGCCTTGTTCATTTTTGAAACTATGGCGGGTAGGTTGCATAATTTTGCCGGGTTCTATGGCAAAATTAGAATAGTACATAACTTGAATCTATTACCTGCATAAAAAACATGAATAGTTACGTCTTGTTCATTTTTGATTCTATGGCAGGTAGGTAGCATAATTTTGCCGGGTTCTAATTAGAATCTATGGCAACATTGAAATAGTTCATAATATCTTGAATCTATAACCTGCATAAAAAATACGAATTGTTACGCCTTGTTCATTTTTGAATCTATGGCGAATAGGTTGCATATTTTGCCGGGTTCCAATTAGAATCTATGGCAAATTAGAATAATTAATAACTTAAATCAATAGCCTGCATAAAAAAACATGTTACGCCCTGTTCATTTTTGAATAAGTTGCATATATGGCGTAAGTACCTTTTAAGTACCTTTGTACTTTCAAATTGAACAGTATTTGTACAAAAATATGATTTTAGATACACCACTTACAGTGCCGGATTAGCTACGTAGCAAAAGTAGCAATTGTTAAGGGCCGCGCGCATTGGGGGACCCGCGTACCAGATTTCAATATCTGAATTTTCAATATTTTGAAATGATCATTTCAGGAAAAATTGTACAAATGTAATTCTTTTTATTTACTTAAAAGTTTAAATAAAAATATCTTTATATTATATTAAGGAAAATTAGAGAAAATGTGCTTGATTTTAACATTAAAAATCCACATAATCCCTTAAACTGGAGATCCTAATACACAAACCACAGGCCACTTGACAATTTGCAGCGGGCCCCGCGCATCTTATATGTATGTATAATCCGGCACTGCACTTAATTACCTTACCTTGAACATTATTTATACTTTCTTCATCTGAAGATGATAAAAAGCTTAACGCCGACGTTTATCACTCAATATTCTCGAAGAACGATCTTTTAGGCATCGTGAAAGTTAAAAAATCAAAATAGTTTTACTTTCTTAACAACTCGAAGGTGGGAGCGCGTGCTCTCGTTGCCTCGCACGGAAAAAGAATGAACTGTCATGGCGTCATACCTATAGTGGGGAGCTATATATATTCGTTTATAATCGAGTTAAAAATAATCGATACTAAATAAATAAATAAATATAAAATTCTTAAAGCGTGCGAGTGTTGCCTTGTAGGTCAAAGGACTACCTGTTAATTTGTATCGAAAATGAAACCACGAAATATTATTTTGTATGGGTTGATGAGTTTTATATTGACTACAAGCACATCCCTATTCCGCTCTCTGTCTTTTCACTTCATCTTCATTTTCTCAAAGTTGCTCTGTCATTTTGTCGACGACTTGCAAGAAGGAGGATCGCTGCCGGTCGTCGGTTGCTGGATTTGCTGGATTGACTACACCGCGGATTGTTATATTCATTTTAGAAAAGTTAGTTATAGTTATTAACAGCACGGAATCATTTATATTCTTATACATAGTGAGCGAAATAATAAACCAGGTATTTACATTTTAATTTTATGTTGATTTTTCGCCGCCATGTCTACACAAAATGGTGGCCACCACAAGCCACGTTTCCTTTTGTTCTGCAAAAATCTGTGAATAGTTAAATAATCACGTTTAGAAATATCAATATTTTAGCTTATTTAAAACGTTTTTTATTCTCATTTTGTTGCAAAGTTTTGATTTCTTATTGCATTCTATCGTATATTCAATTTACCTATTTGAATCTGATATGGTAACAAGTCAAAATGTTTCAACCCTTTCTTTTCTTCTATTCATTAAGTTTTAATAATATGTAACTATTTGAATAGGATAGGATGGACATAGGCTAAAATATTCCACGCGGGCGAAGCAACGGGCACCGCGAGTAATTAGCTAGTACCTCTACCTACCGAGTAGGTAGACATTTTTGTATTGAGATAATATATGCAGTTTTTGGTTTTTTGTTAGTGCTAGGTGTGGTTTTACTCTAGGTTGCCTAAACACGATAAACGATTTCAATCTATTCATTACACACTAGTTTACGACGCAATAATTTTTTTTGTGAGAAGGGACGCTCGCTACCTGGTGAATCTATACTTAGGTATTTACTATCCTTACTAATATTATAAATGTGAATGTTTGTTTGTTACGCTTTTCATTCAAAAACTACTGAACCGATCACCACGAAATTTTGCTTACACGTTGTCTGGGACACCAGAAAGGACATAGGGTACCTTTCATCCAGAACGCGGACGAAGTCGCGGGCACCAGCTTAGTAATATAATAATTTTACAAGGTTTAGTAAGAAAGTAAGGATAGTGTTAGACTAGACATGACTGTATCCACCACACTTCCAGGTGTAGGTACTGTTCTAAAAGTTTCAAGTTGCACGAAGACCAATACCTAAGTAACCTTCGTTTGTATCAAAGTACAGTAAAAAGTTGATGCTCATTTCAGAGGTACAAAAAAAGGATGGTTTATTTTTATTTTTTTCGTATAAGGTCTGTGTTAAATTCTGGTATAATAAACTATCTGTGCCAAATTTCATCTAAAACCGTTGTCGTTTTTGTGTAAAATAGTTATTAACGTGGATAAAATACTAAAATTAGTATTTTATCGATATAATTAACGTACATCCATCCATATCCATGCTCATATTATCACAAACATTCGCATTTTTACTTTTAGTAGCATGAGTCGTCCATTAATTATAGGAGACTAGCTGCTGCCCGCGACTTTGTCAATTATAAGTATACTAAAACCTTCCTTGAGAACCACTCCATCCATGCATGAAAACAGCATGAAAATCGGTGCAGTAGTTTTTGAGTTTATCGCGAACAGACAGACCGGAGGACTTTCTTTTTTTAATATGTAGGTAAGGATAATTAACTTTTTGTCTATTGTAAATTGTGTGATTTGGCGACGTCTGTTGGCGACGATTGAAATTGAATTTTCGTGCGTCCTGATGCTTTTGAAAGTAAATGACAGATGGCGCAATATTCTTTTCAAAAAAATGATATATTTTGTGGAAATTCATTTTTAATTATTACTTTTTTTCGTTAGGAAATTATCCATATTAGATTTTTTTATAACAAATTATCTAAATTTATTCTTTTTTTTTGTAATCCCAAGTAACTGTGCTATTGAATGCAATCATAAATTCATCAGGTAGTTGATTCTATAAGTTTTGCATAAAAAAATAAAGCTAAATTGAATCATAGTTTTAAAAAAAAAATTGCAGCTAACTTTGTTTGTCTACGGGCCTCTTTCACAAACTACATGTAATAAAGTATTGATTAGTTACTTTTAGAAATCATTTTCTGTTATATTGAATTATGCACTCGGGTTACTGCATCATTCGATAGCCGATTTTTTTAATTTTTTTCTATTTAATGTTTGGGACGTTTACCGTACAAACAAAGGTATATCAGCTCCATTATCCCCGGTTACCGGTGACTTTAAATGTCAGTTTGGCCTACTTGACGTTTGTGAAAGAGGCGCTACATCTCCTAAATTTATTGATTACAAACATTGTACAAAAAAATCTAATCTTTCCTCTCTCTTCTTCATTAATATTCGATTGTGTTAAAAGCTTAGATGAAGAATACAATCTGAAGATGTCTGACGATTTTTACATTAAAAAAAAGTTAATATCACAGTAGTTAGTAGCATTTCATTTATGAATATCATAAACGCCTGTCACTTTCTTTATAGCAAACTAGCTGCCGCCCGCGACTTCGCCCGCGTAACTTTATAAAATTATATCCTAAAACTTTCCTCGAGAACCCCTCTATCCATTGGTGAAAATGCTAGATGCGGCCAGGGAGACTTTGTTTTATTATATGTAAGGATATGATCTCGACATTATATTATTTGGTGTATTCCCAGTAGTTCGGTTAACAGTCTGGTTGACCGAACTAGTGAGACTTTATTTTCCCAGTAGTCCGGTGGCCGTCCTCTCCTTGTAAGTTTTAGTTGCATTTGAAGGCAACATTTAACGAATGTCACCTGATATTTTTCAGATCGACGAGAAGCGTGATGGAGAGGCTGACAGAACATACATATGTGGCTGGCACCATGTTGCATATTCTCTACCTGCACACTTGGATTATTTATATGGTAATTATTTTTGCTTTATTTTTTTGTTGAATGAAAAGATGTTATAATTTTCCATACCTATGCAACACCTAACGAGCTGTTGCATGCGACTTCGTCCACGTAACTTTATAAAATGTTACTTAATATGTTATTCGCTGATAATATAGCTTCCCAACAGTGAAAGAATTTTTCAAATTGTTCCAATAGTTTTGGAGCCTATTCAATGCAACAAACAAACAAATCTTTCCTCCTTATTTAGTATAGATAAAATTATAAACAGCTTTAACTTTTGATTCTTACTTTATCAAATACTAGCTGGTGCCCGTGACTTCGTCCGCATTGAACGATGAAAGGTATCCTATGTCCTTTCTGGTGTCCCAGACAACGTGTATGCAAAATTTCATGGCGATCGGTTCAGTAGTTTTGGCGTGAAAACGCGACAGACAGAGTTACTTTCGCATTTATAATATTAGTAAGGATAAGGATTGTAAAGAGGAAAGATTTGATTGTTTGTTTGCATATTGAATAGGCTCCGAAACTACTGGACCGATCTGAAAAAACTTTCACTGGTGGCAAGCTATATTATCAGAGAGTAACATATTATTATTATTATCATCATCTTGCTATTTCTGTCTGCTAGAGAACCAGTAACATACGCTAATTTTATAAAGTTATGCAGACTAAGTCGCGTGCGACATCTAGTATAATATCTAATATATAAAATTCTCGTGTCACAGTGTTAGTTGCCGTACTCCTCCGAAACTGCAACAGATTTTGATGAAATTTTATATGTACTTGGGAGATCTGAGAATAGTTTTTTTTTTTATTTTTAATACGGGCAGCATCTAGTAATATATGTATATAAATCTTCATCGCTGTTATATTTTTAGACACAATCCTTCGGGACCCAACATTTTTTCAGGATAAGAAATATAAAGTACCCTATATGATAAATCCAGGTAAAAAAACTGTGTGTGCCAAATTTTGTCCAAATCTGTTCAGCTGTTTTTGCATAAAACATTAACAAACATACCTACATCTCATTTTTTTACATAGTATAAAGTCACTTTCCGCTGTCTGTCCCTCTGTAAATAAAACATGCATTTCAACGGATTTTATTGCGTTTTTCACTAATAGAAAGAGAGTTAAACGAGGGAGGTTTCTGTATATAATTTGCAGAAAAAATGTACCCGTGCGAAGCCGAGGGTGAATCGCTAGTTTATAATTTTGAAATAATATCAACAAGACTCGATATTTCCCATCACAGTAAAGTTGGATCCAATTTTCTTTCCTAAAAAGCGCCCTCTACCGCATTAGAATCTAACTACAATATATTTTTAAATTAAACAAGTGACAATGAAATAGTTATTTAATGATAACACAACTGCAAATTTATGCAAAATCTTATATATAACTAGCTGATGCCCGTGACTTCACCCGCATTGAAAATTATATACTAAAAAAACCTTCCTCGAAAACCACTCTTATCCATAGGTGAAAACAGCATGAAAATCTGTGAAGTAGTTTTTGAGTTTATCGCGAACAGACAGACTAGGCGGGGGGGACTTTGTTTTATAATATGTAAGGATAATACTAAACGAGGAATTATTGTATGCCACGACGATCTCGCAAACGGCTCTAACGATTATGACGAAAATGTAGGATTATGGGTTTTTTAGGTCTAGAAATCGATCTGTCTGGGTCCTTTGAGAAAATTCGTTTTAGGTAGTTTCTTTAATGAAATGATTACAAAAGTAATATTGCTGGCTCGTTTTGTAATATTTTGAATTATTAATTGCTAATTCAAGTATTCTTAAATATTTTTTTTCTATAATGCTTCAAGGACTTTCTTTCTTACATGTAAAAAACTTTAAATCTATCATTGGTTAGTTAGTAGTACCGGAAAGTAGACTGAATGGTCAAGTTGACCAATTAGGAAAATAGACGGAATGCTCCGGAGGGAAAAAAATGCACTACTGGCAACCCTTCAAGTAATTTTAGGTCAATAATCAAAATTTTATACATTTCTAATATAGGTCAATAATTTCAAAAATCCACATTGCATCCGTTCTTTGAAAGGATTTCTTGTAGTTCAATTCTAATACGGCAGGGGGCGCTTTTTAGGAAAATAAATACATGTTTACTCGGACAATTTTTATATTTTAACAAGAAAAATAAAAAAAACATACGTCACATACATTTTGTGTACAAATAATAAGTATAATATATATGATGATTGTAGCTGCTAAGCTTAAAATTGACAAAAGTAGAGTTCACGTTTATGTCACGATATGTCTGTTGTAGATTTCACAGAATTCGTTGTAGTTCGATTCTGACGCGGTAGAGGCCGCTTTTTAAGAAAATAAATGTGATTTTTTTTTATATTTTAACAAGAAAATTAAAAAAAAAATACAGATCACACACACACACACACATACATAATTATACAAATTAGTATAATATATGATTGTAGCTGCTAAGTTTGAATGTGTATGTAGTGTAAGGGCGCCTTAAAATTGACAAAAGCAGAGTTCACGTTTGTCACGATAAATTGGTCTGTTGTAGATTTCACAGGATTCGTTATAGTTCGATTCTGTCGCGGCAGAGGCCGCTTTTTAACAAAATGTCATTTTTTATATTTTAACAAGAAAAATTTAAAAAAAAAATACAGATCACACATACTTATATACATAATTATACAAATTAGTATAATAAATGATTGTAGCTGCTAAGTTTGAGTGTGTATGTAGAGTGCAAGGGCGCGTTAATTGACAAAAGCAGAGTTCACGTTTATGTCACGATATGTGTTGTAGATTTCACAGAATTCGTTGTAGTTCGATTCTGATGCGGTAGAGGCCGCTTTTTAAGAAAATAAATGTGATTTTTTTTTTGTATTTAAAAAAAATACAGATCACACACACATACATACATAATTATACAAATTAGTATAATATATGATTGTAGCTGTTAAGTTTGAGTGTGTATGTAGTGCAAGGGCGCGTTAAAATTGACAAAAGCAGAGTTCACGTTTATGTCGATTCTTATGCAGTAGAGGGCGCTTATTAACAACAAAAAATAAAAGAAATACATATCACACATACATATAATTGGTATATGATTGTAGGTGGTAAGTTTGAGTGTGTATATAGTGCAAAGGCGCGTTAAAATTGACAAAAGCAGAGTTCACGTTTATGTCAGTCTTTTGTAGATTTCACAGTATTTCATACAGTTTAATGAAATTTATAACGACAGAAAGAAGATTGAAGGAAAAGTATCTACTATTTGTAGTGATTAAATCTTATACTTCTATACTAATATTATAAATGCGAAAGTAACTGTCGGTCTCGCTTTCACGCCAAAACTACTAAACCGATTAAAATGAAATTTGGTACACAGGTAGTCTAGAGCCTGAGAAAGGACATAGGCTACTTTTTAATGCGAAAAAAGGGTTGAAAGGGGGAGGTAAAAGGTTGTATGGAAGTATCGTCATTTTTAAAGCTGTCTGTTACCTTTTCACGCATTAACTACTTAACCGATCATCATGAAACTTTTCATACAAGTTGTCAGGGATACAAGAAAGGTTTGTTTTCGATTGTTGTTTTCGATGGTAAAATTAGGGAAAAAACTGATACAATAGACAATTTTTTGTATAATTTAATTTTGTTTTGAAAGTTTAATGAAATTTATTACGAATACTTAATTAAAGGCGACTTAGGTAGATAGATATATTACGACAACATCTAAACTACTGAACTGATTTTGATATAACTTCATAACGACGTGTAATTAATTGGTCCAACTTCAAAGATAGGCAATAAATGCTGAAAAGTATGTGAAATGTTTTTAATAAGTTAACATAAGTGTTGAATTATTTAAAGAAAAGAATAGTATTACAAGTATTATTATTGTATATTATTATATATTATTACAAATAAAATAGCATATATACACCAAATATTAAGATATGTATCTTGCATTTTCCAGATTGAGGAGAAACACGCAGAGAGAGTGACATACAGTACCACCGCTACCAATTGTGGGTATCCTAGGCTTATCCGGGCACAGGCAGCACTGCTCGGACGGACCATTTTTTCCGCCATACTCGTGGGACGCCTATGGAATTTAAAAAACCACACGACGTCACTAAGGGGGGACCGCCTGTCGCGCAACTCGGCAGGTGGTCTGAGCAACGGGCGTTTTGACGCCCGGTGCGGAAGGTGGGCAAGAGTGTCCTTGCTGAGTTGCAGCGCGGTGAAGGCAACGCTCGGCCAGGGGCGGCGGAAGTGCTCTCCGACTCCTCGGCCAAGAGCCTGAAGACCGCCTGCTCAAAGTCGGACTGGGCGGACGGAACCAGGCCAAAGCGCTTCTGGCGGAAAAGACAGACACGTCCTCCTGAGACGGATGTGTGAAATCGGTATATCGGCCGCGTCAAGGCGAAGGCCGACGCGGTACAGGCGGAGAGGGCGAAAAAGGAGGCAGCGGCTGAGCAAGAGCTGCTCGCCTTTGTAACCGAGACCCGAACGGCTCGCTCTCGAGCCAAAGAGGTAAAATTTACCTTAATGTGGACGATGCCGACTCATCTCCACAGCTGCTCACACGGATTATATGTCCAGCATATCCGTGTTGGCGAAGATTGCTGACACGTCTAAGAAGCTCAAGGGCACTTACGTGAAGCCACAGAGAGAGGCAATCGACGCCATAGCGGAAGACGCTATGGCTCTGTCTGACCGGCTTATTAACGAGGATACCCTCGTGCTACGCCGGGAGAACGCGAAGGACATGGAAGCGCTTTATTACGAATACATTACGAATTAAAGGCGACTTAGGTAGATAGATATATTACGACTATTATTGTAAAGAGGAAAGATTTGATTGTTTGTTTGCATTGCATTGTTATATTAACAGCTAGTTATTTATATTTAAATACTCCATTTTGCATTACTTTTTCTTTATAATAAGTATAAATAAACATCAAATAATCAAGCTTTTAGTTTCAAAGAATGAAAATTGCTTCTTTTTCTTATTATCGTTAACATATTTCAAATATCGTAATATTTTGATATCTTTATATAGGTACGTATTAAAAAAAAAAACTTCTAAAACACTGAACCGATTTTGATATAACTTCATAACGAGGTGTAATTAAACGCTGTATGTGTATGTGAAATGTCTAATAAAAATAATATTGATATATTTACCTTGCATTTTCCAGATTGAGGCGAGCGGGAGACAGACGCACGCAGAGCAGAGCAGAGTGAGTGAGTACAGGTAATGATTTAATAATGGTTATAGTTAACATGTGCACACACATACCATACACACGAGCAAAACCAAGCGACGGGCCGCCAATTGTCAACTTATATACATACATACATGTACAGCACAGTACAACGGACGACGCGAGCTCACTCTCACTCTTACTCCATCCAGTCACTATCACCCTGTCACTTGACACTCCACTACCAACTCACTACCACTACCACTCCCACTCACTCACTCACTTCCATTCACTCACATTCACTCATTCATTCAATTTTGCTTTTATTACGACATACTACTAGTGGGGTGTTTTTTTAATTATTATTATTATTTTTATTTTGTTTTTTTACTATCGCCCTCCCCCTGCGGCACCCACATGAAAATTTATTTGCGTTGCACTGTTCATGTTTTTCTTTTAGGACGTTTTACTCACCACCCACCCGGACCCACCCACACCTGCGTCACCGACAGGGAAATTTATTTGATTTGCACTGTCGATTTTGCTTTTGTTTTTGTTTTATTACTCTCGCTCTTCTCACACGCACCGTACTTGCACCCACCCACCCACCTGCGGCACCCACAAGGACATTTATTTGCGTTGCACTGTTCATGTTATTCTTTTAGGACGTTTTACTCGTTTTACTCACCACCCACCCGGACCCACCCACACCTGCGTCACCGACAGGGAAATTTATTTGATTTGCACTGTCGATTTTGCTTTTGTTTTTGTTTTATTACTCTCGCCCTTCTCACACGCACCGTACTTGCACACCCACCCACCTGCGGCACCCACAAGGACATTTATTTGCGTTGCACTGTTCATGTTATTCTTTCAGGACGTTTTACTCGTGGCCTGTTTTTTTTTAATTTTTTAATTTTTTTTTTTACTCACCCACACCCACACCTGTGTCACCGACAGGGGCGTGTTTTAGTTGAATGTCCTCGTGCGGTCGGACATTTTTTTTTCTTTTTTTTTTTTCTTTTTTTTTTTTTTTTTTTTTCTTCTTCATACCTATGCCTTCAAAGCCTTGTATCGAAAAGGCTCTATTTAGATTGCCGTGCAACCGTATATATGTTTTCGAAAGCTGAAATCGAAGGCGCTAAAAGTTGAAAAGAAACTTGGTTCTCAAACGGAAAAACACTAAACAACTAGCTGTTACTATCTGTTCCGAACAGGCGGCGACCGGGCACGCTTCGTGTTGGTGCGTCGTTTGTAGTACGGAACTGAGAAGAGGTAGCACTCGATGTTCGTGTTTTTAAAGTTTGTCGTCGTGCGCTCTGCGCGTGCGCAGTGCGCGCGTTCACGGTTTTCATCTTTCGAAAACACAACTATGGTGTCGTTTGTCCGTTTCATGTTCGCACTACTGTTACTTGTAATAACAGAGAGCGAACAGCTCAAAAGATTAAACACTTTTGAGTTTATCGGAGTTTGTTTCCACACGTTGTTTGTGGTGCCTGTATCACATAATTTAACACAGAGGTTTCTTTTGATACTCTCTGTCACCGGGCGCGTTTCGTTTCTGTATTACGAATTCGAGACTGTTTTACAAAAATCATCTGTGTTCAACGCACAGATGTGATGTGAAAAGTGTCTGTTGCGAACGTTCGTATCGAGAGCGCGATTGTGTGCCAGCCACACAATTGTCTCTTAATAAAAATACGCAAGAGAGAAGAATACACACAGATACTTGTAGTAGTATCTGTATGTATGTCTCCTCTGCGTCGTATCTGGAGGAGCCGTCGTTATGGATGATAAATGCCACAACGATGGAGCCTTATCGAAGAACTCGTCGATCTCGCGCACATTGCGCCGAGATTCGACGGTGTTGCTAGATATGGTGGTAGCTCCCTGGTTGATCCTGCCAGTAGTTATATGCTTGTCTCAAAGATTAAGCCATGCATGTCTCAGTGCAAGCCGTATTAAGGCGAAACCGCGAATGGCTCAATATATCAGTTTTGGTTCCTTAGATCTTACTTCGGTTACTTGGATAACTGTGGTAATTCTAGAGCTAATACATGCAATCAGAACTCTGACCAGTGATGGGATGAGCGCTTTTATTAGATCAAAACCAATCGGCGGAGAGCCTCGCGTTCGAAGTCGTTAATTTTGATGAATCTGGATAACTTTTGCCGATCGCACGGTCCAGCACCGGCGACGCATCTTTCAAATGTCTGCCTTATCAACTTTCGATGGTAGTTTCTGCGACTACCATGGTTGTCACGGGTAACGGGGAATCAGGGTTCGATTCCGGAGAGGGAGCCTGAGAAACGGCTACCACATCCAAGGAAGGCAGCAGGCGCGCAAATTACCCACTCCCGGCACGGGGAGGTAGTGACGAAAAATAACGATACGGGACTCTTACGAGGCCTCGTAATCGGAATGAGTACACTTTAAATATTTTAACGAGGAACAATTGGAGGGCAAGTCTGGTGCCAGCAGCCGCGGTAATTCCAGCTCCAATAGCGTATACTAAAATTGTTGCGGTTAAAAAGCTCGTAGTTGCATTTGTGCTGCGCGCTGTCGGTGCATCGCATCCGCGGTGATACTGACACGTTTGCGGAGCATATCGTCGGTGAGCCGCGACGGTAAAACGTCCGGTTCAATATAACAAATCCTATCGCGGTGCTCTTCAGTGAGTGTCGAGATGGGCCGACAATTTTACTTTGAACAAATTAGAGTGCTCAAAGCGGGCTCAAAAAGCTGCTTGAATATTTCGTGCATGGAATAATAGAATATGATCTCGGTTCTATTTTGTTGGTTTTCAGAACTCCGAGGTAATGATTAATAGGGATAACTGGGGGCATTCGTATTGCGACGTTAGAGGTGAAATTCTTGGATCGTCGCAAGACGAACAACAGCGAAAGCATTTGCCAAAGGTGTTTTCATCAATCAAGAACGAAAGTTAGAGGTTCGAAGGCGATTAGATACCGCCCTAGTTCTAACCGTAAATATGTCATCTAGCGATCCGCCGACGTTACTACAATGGCTCGGCGGGCAGCTTCCGGGAAACCAAAGATTTTGGACTCCGGGGGGAGTATGGTTGCAAAGCTGAAACTTAAAGGAATTGACGGAAGGGCACCACCAGGAGTGGAGCCTGCGGCTTAATTTGACTCAACACGGGAAATCTCACCAGGCCCGGACACCGGAAGGATTGACAGATTAACAGCTCTTTCTTGATTCGGTGGGTGGTGGTGCATGGCCGTTCTTAGTTGGTGGAGCGATTTGTCTGGTTAATTCCGGTAACGAACGAGACTCTAGCCTGCTAAATAGGCGTAGCGATTTAGGTGTGCGTGGCACTCGTGTCGCGCTACTCACTCGCTGCGTATTCAAATTCTTCTTAGAGGGACCGGCGGCTTCGAGCCGCACGAGATTGAGCAATAACAGGTCTGTGATGCCCTTAGATGTCCTGGGCCGCACGCGCGCTACACTGAAGGAATCAGCATGTTCTCCCTGGCCTAGAGGCCCGGGCAACCCGTTGAAACTCCTTCGTGCTGGGGATTGGGGTTTGCAATTGTCCCCCATAAACGAGGAATTCCTAGTAAGCGCGAGTCATAAGCTCGCGTTGATTACGTCCCTGCCCTTTGTACACACCGCCCGTCGCTACTACCGATTGAATGATTTAGTGAGGTCTTCGGACCGACACGCGGTGGCTTCACGGCCGTCGGCGTCGTTGGGAAGTTGACCAAACTTGATCATTTAGAGGAAGTAAAAGTCGTAACAAGGTTTCCGTAGGGGAACCTGCGG
>OX243975.1:5264906-5269906 GCA_945859745.1 Synanthedon formicaeformis
CAACTCAAAAGATGCCTAGGTAAACGCTGAAAAGTATGTGAAATGTTTTTAATAAGAGTTTTGAATTATTTAATAAAAATAATATTGATATATTTACCTTGCATTTTCCAGATTGAGGCGAGCGGGAGACAGACGCACGCAGAGCAGAGCAGAGTGAGTGAGTACAGGTAATGATTTAATAATGGTTATAGTTAACATGTGCACACACATACCATACACACGAGCAAAACCAAGCGACGGGCCGCCAATTGTCAACTTATATACATACATACATACATGTACAGCACAGTACAACGGACGACGCGAGCTCACTCTCACTCTCACTCTTACTCCATCCAGTCACTATCACCTTGTCACTTGACACTCCACTACCAACTCACTACCACTACCACTCCCACTCACTCACTCACTCACTCACATACTCACTTCCATTCACTCACATTCACTCATTCATTCAATTTTGCTTTTATTACGACATACTACTAGTGGGGTGTTTTTTTAATTATTATTATTATTTTTATTTTGTTTTTTTACTATCGCCCTCCCCCTGCGGCACCCACATGAAAATTTATTTGCGTTGCACTGTTCATGTTTTTCTTTTAGGACGTTTTACTCACCACCCACCCGGACCCACCCACACCTGCGTCACCGACAGGGAAATTTATTTGATTTGCACTGTCGATTTTGCTTTTGTTTTTGTTTTATTACTCTCGCTCTTCTCACACGCACCGTACTTGCACCCACCCACCTGCGGCACCCACAAGGACATTTATTTGCGTTGCACTGTTCATGTTATTCTTTTAGGACGTTTTACTCGTTTTACTCACCACCCACCCGGATCCACCCACACCTGCGTCACCGACAGGGAAATTTATTTGATTTGCACTGTCGATTTTGCTTTTGTTTTTGTTTTATTACTCTCGCCCTTCTCACACGCACCGTACTTGCACACCCACCCACCTGCGGCACCCACAAGGACATTTATTTGCGTTGCACTGTTCATGTTATTCTTTCAGGACGTTTTACTCGTGGCCTGTTTTTTTTTAATTTTTTTATTTTTTTTTTTACTCACCCACACCCACACCTGCGTCACCGACAGGGGCGTGTTTTAGTTGAATGTCCTCGTGCGGTCGGACATTTTTTTTTTTTTTTTTTTTTCTTTTTTTTTTTTTTTTTTTTTCTTCTTCTTCATACCTATGCCTTCAAAGCCTTGTATCGAAAAGGCTCTATTTAGATTGCCGTGCAACCGTATATATGTTTTCGAAAGCTGAAATCGAAGGCGCTAAAAGTTGAAAAGAAACTTGGTTCTCAAACGGAAAAACACTAAACAACTAGCTGTTACTATCTGTTCCGAACAGGCGGCGACCGGGCACGCTTCGTGTTGGTGCGTCGTTTGTAGTACGGAACTGAGAAGAGGTAGCACTCGATGTTCGTGTTTTTAAAGTTTGTCGTCGTGCGCTCTGCGCGTGCGCAGTGCGCGCGTTCACGGTTTTCATCTTTCGAAAACACAACTATGGTGTCGTTTGTCCGTTTCATGTTCGCACTACTGTTACTTGTAATAACAGAGAGCGAACAGCTCAAAAGATTAAACACTTTTGAGTTTATCGGAGTTTGTTTCCACACGTTGTTTGTGGTGCCTGTATCACATAATTTAACACAGAGGTTTCTTTTGATACTCTCTGTCACCGGGCGCGTTTCGTTTCTGTATTACGAATTCGAGACTGTTTTACAAAAATCATCTGTGTTCAACGCACAGATGTGATGTGAAAAGTGTCTGTTGCGAACGTTCGTATCGAGAGCGCGATTGTGTGCCAGCCACACAATTGTCTCTTAATAAAAATACGCAAGAGAGAAGAATACACACAGATACTTGTAGTAGTATCTGTATGTATGTCTCCTCTGCGTCGTATCTGGAGGAGCCGTCGTTATGGATGATAAATGCCACAACGATGGAGCCTTATCGAAGAACTCGTCGATCTCGCGCACATTGCGCCGAGATTCGACGGTGTTGCTAGATATGGTGGTAGCTCCCTGGTTGATCCTGCCAGTAGTTATATGCTTGTCTCAAAGATTAAGCCATGCATGTCTCAGTGCAAGCCGTATTAAGGCGAAACCGCGAATGGCTCAATATATCAGTTTTGGTTCCTTAGATCTTACTTCGGTTACTTGGATAACTGTGGTAATTCTAGAGCTAATACATGCAATCAGAACTCTGACCAGTGATGGGATGAGCGCTTTTATTAGATCAAAACCAATCGGCGGAGAGCCTCGCGTTCGAAGTCGTTAATTTTGATGAATCTGGATAACTTTTGCCGATCGCACGGTCCAGCACCGGCGACGCATCTTTCAAATGTCTGCCTTATCAACTTTCGATGGTAGTTTCTGCGACTACCATGGTTGTCACGGGTAACGGGGAATCAGGGTTCGATTCCGGAGAGGGAGCCTGAGAAACGGCTACCACATCCAAGGAAGGCAGCAGGCGCGCAAATTACCCACTCCCGGCACGGGGAGGTAGTGACGAAAAATAACGATACGGGACTCTTACGAGGCCTCGTAATCGGAATGAGTACACTTTAAATATTTTAACGAGGAACAATTGGAGGGCAAGTCTGGTGCCAGCAGCCGCGGTAATTCCAGCTCCAATAGCGTATACTAAAATTGTTGCGGTTAAAAAGCTCGTAGTTGCATTTGTGCTGCGCGCTGTCGGTGCATCGCATCCGCGGTGATACTGACACGTTTGCGGAGCATATCGTCGGTGAGCCGCGACGGTAAAACGTCCGGTTCAATATAACAAATCCTATCGCGGTGCTCTTCAGTGAGTGTCGAGATGGGCCGACAATTTTACTTTGAACAAATTAGAGTGCTCAAAGCGGGCTCAAAAAGCTGCTTGAATATTTCGTGCATGGAATAATAGAATATGATCTCGGTTCTATTTTGTTGGTTTTCAGAACTCCGAGGTAATGATTAATAGGGATAACTGGGGGCATTCGTATTGCGACGTTAGAGGTGAAATTCTTGGATCGTCGCAAGACGAACAACAGCGAAAGCATTTGCCAAAGGTGTTTTCATCAATCAAGAACGAAAGTTAGAGGTTCGAAGGCGATTAGATACCGCCCTAGTTCTAACCGTAAATATGTCATCTAGCGATCCGCCGACGTTACTACAATGGCTCGGCGGGCAGCTTCCGGGAAACCAAAGATTTTGGACTCCGGGGGGAGTATGGTTGCAAAGCTGAAACTTAAAGGAATTGACGGAAGGGCACCACCAGGAGTGGAGCCTGCGGCTTAATTTGACTCAACACGGGAAATCTCACCAGGCCCGGACACCGGAAGGATTGACAGATTAACAGCTCTTTCTTGATTCGGTGGGTGGTGGTGCATGGCCGTTCTTAGTTGGTGGAGCGATTTGTCTGGTTAATTCCGGTAACGAACGAGACTCTAGCCTGCTAAATAGGCGTAGCGATTTAGGTGTGCGTGGCACTCGTGTCGCGCTACTCACTCGCTGCGTATTCAAATTCTTCTTAGAGGGACCGGCGGCTTCGAGCCGCACGAGATTGAGCAATAACAGGTCTGTGATGCCCTTAGATGTCCTGGGCCGCACGCGCGCTACACTGAAGGAATCAGCATGTTCTCCCTGGCCTAGAGGCCCGGGCAACCCGTTGAAACTCCTTCGTGCTGGGGATTGGGGTTTGCAATTGTCCCCCATAAACGAGGAATTCCTAGTAAGCGCGAGTCATAAGCTCGCGTTGATTACGTCCCTGCCCTTTGTACACACCGCCCGTCGCTACTACCGATTGAATGATTTAGTGAGGTCTTCGGACCGACACGCGGTGGCTTCACGGCCGTCGGCGTCGTTGGGAAGTTGACCAAACTTGATCATTTAGAGGAAGTAAAAGTCGTAACAAGGTTTCCGTAGGGGAACCTGCGGAAGGATCATTAACGTGTCTTGTTTTGTGTCATTACACACATTACAAACATATTAATAGATACACACAAAAGACTTTGTGAATGGTAAAAATCCGCACCGTTTTCGAGTCTATAAACACACAGAGCGGTATACATTTTTTTTTAATAAAATTTCTATTTTATTTATTGTCTCATTTTTAAATAATAAAACATTACCCTGGACGGTGGATCACTTGGCTCGCGGGTCGATGAAGAACGCAGTTAACTGCGCGTCATAGTGTGAACTGCAGGACACATTTGAACATCGACATTTCGAACGCACATTGCGGTCCGTGGAGACACATCCAGGACCACTCCTGTCTGAGGGCCGGCTGCATAAAAACAAATGCCACATTGCGTGTTAGCAATAGCACGCAGAGTGACGGTTCGAATTTTCTTCGTCCGTTTAAATATTTTTGTATTTTACGAGTGCGTCTGTTTTGTGTGTATGTGTTTGTGTTTTTTTTTTAAAACTCCAACACGCGCACACCGTTAAATACGCCTACGACTCTTCGCGTTAATTCGAGATGAGCGTTCGTTTTAATGGTACACAGACTTGCGAATAAAATATATACATTGTAGGCGGACTCGACGTCCGAAGAAGCGGTGTGTGTGTGTACGTCATGTGTGCGCGCGCACACTCCGTTAACGGATATCGTGTCTGCCTCGTAATTTTATAATGTTGGCCTCAGATCAGGGAGGATCACCCGCCGAATTTAAGCATATTAGTAAGCGGAGGAAAAGAAACTAACCAGGATTTCCTTAGTAGCGGCGAGCGAACAGGAAAGAGCCCAGCACTGAATCCCGCGGTCTTCCCGGTCGCGGGAGATGTGGTGTTCGGGAGGTGCCGCTTTCTCGTCGTCCCCGCTCTCGTCCAAGTTCGTCTTGAACGGGGCCGTTTTCCCGTAGAGGGTGCCAGGCCCGTAGCGACGGAGGGAGGCGGCGAGAGGCACTCTCCTAAGAGTCGGGTTGCTTGAGAGTGCAGCCCTAAGTGGGTGGTAAACTCCATCTAAGGCTAAATATTACCGCGAGACCGATAGCGAACAAGTACCGTGA
>OX243975.1:5274906-5279906 GCA_945859745.1 Synanthedon formicaeformis
AGTAAATTTTACAGTGTTAATGTTTTTTTCAACATTTTTTCGAAATGTCTTAAAACTGCACATAAGATATTATTTTAAATTTGCAACGACGATAATACATTAGTTTCAATCAAGCAAAATAAACAAACGTAAAAGTCAGTGACATGAAATTGATTGTTCGAATGGTTTATTAATTATTTTTTTTGTTTTGATGATAATATTTTAATACACCCGTTTTTTTTTTCATATAAAAAAAAACCAAAAGTCACGTGATCCAGGTCACGTGATTAAAAAATAACATTCATATATTTTTGTAATCATAATAAGTAATTTCAACAATTATTATTGTTTCTGTAAGTTTTGTAGGTATATATATAAAAAAGTCTTTTTTTTCAGCCAATTGACACTCCGTTTTCGACATTTCGTTTTTTTTTTTACAAAAAGTAAGTACAACTATCTAGATCTGCGGACAGAATTTACAGTACTCGTATTTTTATGGACCACATATTACGATATTTTCCATCACAGTTGTTACTTAAAAAAAAAAAGGGGGAAAAAAAGCGCCCTCTACCGGATTTGAGTAGAACTACAACTAAAATTGTATGAAAATCAAACATTAGTGCCACTTTTGTTAAAAAAATAAAAAAAGTGTGTGTGTGTGTGTGTGTGTGTGTGTGTGTGTGTGTGTGTTACGAAGGAATAAATAAATTGATTTAATTAATATCAGCGCCATCTCTGTTCTATTCTAGACATATTCTAGTTTCAGTGGTATTATGTAGATGGCGCGATTATGTAGTGGGACAATTTTGATTTTTTACTCCCATAAATCTACTTCTAATCTAATATGTTTATGAAATTCTCGTGTCACAGTGTTAGTTGCCGAAACGGCTTAACCGATTTTGATGAAATTTTATATAACGCGGGCGGAGTCGCGGGCAGCAGCTAGTATTTATATGAAAATCGATTCTTAAGGATTAAACTGCAATAAATTAATTTGAAATAAGAGGATTGATTAGTTTATTATTGACACATTCAATTTGAGAATACGACGGTTGATGTTCTTTTCGTTTATATTTGTATCAGCAATTTAACATATTGATGTTTACTGGCAAAATTAATGAAAAAACTGATACAATAGACTATTTTTTGTAATTTAATAATTTTAGACACTTTAATGAAATTTATAACGACAAATTGAAGGAAAACTACTATTTATAGTGATTTAAATATACCTATATAATATTTTCTCTATCTAGGTACCTAATTGTTGTATAATACTCAATTTTTCTTTATAATTAGTATAAATGAACATCAAATACCTATATTTGACAAATTTAGTTTAAAGGAATGAAAATTGCTTCTTTTTCTTATTATCGTTAACATATTTCATATATGTATTAAAAAAAAACTTGTAAACTACTGAACCGATTTTGTGTAAGTAATATGTCCAACTCAAAAGATGCCTAGGTAAACGCTGAAAAGTATGTGAAATGTTTTTAATAAGAGTTTTGAATTATTTAATAAAAATAATATTGATATATTTACCTTGCATTTTCCAGATTGAGGCGAGCGGGAGACAGACGCACGCAGAGCAGAGCAGAGTGAGTGAGTACAGGTAATGATTTAATAATGGTTATAGTTAACATGTGCACACACATACCATACACACGAGCAAAACCAAGCGACGGGCCGCCAATTGTCAACTTATATACATACATACATACATGTACAGCACAGTACAACGGACGACGCGAGCTCACTCTCACTCTCACTCTTACTCCATCCAGTCACTATCACCTTGTCACTTGACACTCCACTACCAACTCACTACCACTACCACTCCCACTCACTCACTCACTCACTCACATACTCACTTCCATTCACTCACATTCACTCATTCATTCAATTTTGCTTTTATTACGACATACTACTAGTGGGGTGTTTTTTTAATTATTATTATTATTTTTATTTTGTTTTTTTACTATCGCCCTCCCCCTGCGGCACCCACATGAAAATTTATTTGCGTTGCACTGTTCATGTTTTTCTTTTAGGACGTTTTACTCACCACCCACCCGGACCCACCCACACCTGCGTCACCGACAGGGAAATTTATTTGATTTGCACTGTCGATTTTGCTTTTGTTTTTGTTTTATTACTCTCGCTCTTCTCACACGCACCGTACTTGCACCCACCCACCTGCGGCACCCACAAGGACATTTATTTGCGTTGCACTGTTCATGTTATTCTTTTAGGACGTTTTACTCGTTTTACTCACCACCCACCCGGATCCACCCACACCTGCGTCACCGACAGGGAAATTTATTTGATTTGCACTGTCGATTTTGCTTTTGTTTTTGTTTTATTACTCTCGCCCTTCTCACACGCACCGTACTTGCACACCCACCCACCTGCGGCACCCACAAGGACATTTATTTGCGTTGCACTGTTCATGTTATTCTTTCAGGACGTTTTACTCGTGGCCTGTTTTTTTTTAATTTTTTTATTTTTTTTTTTACTCACCCACACCCACACCTGCGTCACCGACAGGGGCGTGTTTTAGTTGAATGTCCTCGTGCGGTCGGACATTTTTTTTTTTTTTTTTTTTTCTTTTTTTTTTTTTTTTTTTTTCTTCTTCTTCATACCTATGCCTTCAAAGCCTTGTATCGAAAAGGCTCTATTTAGATTGCCGTGCAACCGTATATATGTTTTCGAAAGCTGAAATCGAAGGCGCTAAAAGTTGAAAAGAAACTTGGTTCTCAAACGGAAAAACACTAAACAACTAGCTGTTACTATCTGTTCCGAACAGGCGGCGACCGGGCACGCTTCGTGTTGGTGCGTCGTTTGTAGTACGGAACTGAGAAGAGGTAGCACTCGATGTTCGTGTTTTTAAAGTTTGTCGTCGTGCGCTCTGCGCGTGCGCAGTGCGCGCGTTCACGGTTTTCATCTTTCGAAAACACAACTATGGTGTCGTTTGTCCGTTTCATGTTCGCACTACTGTTACTTGTAATAACAGAGAGCGAACAGCTCAAAAGATTAAACACTTTTGAGTTTATCGGAGTTTGTTTCCACACGTTGTTTGTGGTGCCTGTATCACATAATTTAACACAGAGGTTTCTTTTGATACTCTCTGTCACCGGGCGCGTTTCGTTTCTGTATTACGAATTCGAGACTGTTTTACAAAAATCATCTGTGTTCAACGCACAGATGTGATGTGAAAAGTGTCTGTTGCGAACGTTCGTATCGAGAGCGCGATTGTGTGCCAGCCACACAATTGTCTCTTAATAAAAATACGCAAGAGAGAAGAATACACACAGATACTTGTAGTAGTATCTGTATGTATGTCTCCTCTGCGTCGTATCTGGAGGAGCCGTCGTTATGGATGATAAATGCCACAACGATGGAGCCTTATCGAAGAACTCGTCGATCTCGCGCACATTGCGCCGAGATTCGACGGTGTTGCTAGATATGGTGGTAGCTCCCTGGTTGATCCTGCCAGTAGTTATATGCTTGTCTCAAAGATTAAGCCATGCATGTCTCAGTGCAAGCCGTATTAAGGCGAAACCGCGAATGGCTCAATATATCAGTTTTGGTTCCTTAGATCTTACTTCGGTTACTTGGATAACTGTGGTAATTCTAGAGCTAATACATGCAATCAGAACTCTGACCAGTGATGGGATGAGCGCTTTTATTAGATCAAAACCAATCGGCGGAGAGCCTCGCGTTCGAAGTCGTTAATTTTGATGAATCTGGATAACTTTTGCCGATCGCACGGTCCAGCACCGGCGACGCATCTTTCAAATGTCTGCCTTATCAACTTTCGATGGTAGTTTCTGCGACTACCATGGTTGTCACGGGTAACGGGGAATCAGGGTTCGATTCCGGAGAGGGAGCCTGAGAAACGGCTACCACATCCAAGGAAGGCAGCAGGCGCGCAAATTACCCACTCCCGGCACGGGGAGGTAGTGACGAAAAATAACGATACGGGACTCTTACGAGGCCTCGTAATCGGAATGAGTACACTTTAAATATTTTAACGAGGAACAATTGGAGGGCAAGTCTGGTGCCAGCAGCCGCGGTAATTCCAGCTCCAATAGCGTATACTAAAATTGTTGCGGTTAAAAAGCTCGTAGTTGCATTTGTGCTGCGCGCTGTCGGTGCATCGCATCCGCGGTGATACTGACACGTTTGCGGAGCATATCGTCGGTGAGCCGCGACGGTAAAACGTCCGGTTCAATATAACAAATCCTATCGCGGTGCTCTTCAGTGAGTGTCGAGATGGGCCGACAATTTTACTTTGAACAAATTAGAGTGCTCAAAGCGGGCTCAAAAAGCTGCTTGAATATTTCGTGCATGGAATAATAGAATATGATCTCGGTTCTATTTTGTTGGTTTTCAGAACTCCGAGGTAATGATTAATAGGGATAACTGGGGGCATTCGTATTGCGACGTTAGAGGTGAAATTCTTGGATCGTCGCAAGACGAACAACAGCGAAAGCATTTGCCAAAGGTGTTTTCATCAATCAAGAACGAAAGTTAGAGGTTCGAAGGCGATTAGATACCGCCCTAGTTCTAACCGTAAATATGTCATCTAGCGATCCGCCGACGTTACTACAATGGCTCGGCGGGCAGCTTCCGGGAAACCAAAGATTTTGGACTCCGGGGGGAGTATGGTTGCAAAGCTGAAACTTAAAGGAATTGACGGAAGGGCACCACCAGGAGTGGAGCCTGCGGCTTAATTTGACTCAACACGGGAAATCTCACCAGGCCCGGACACCGGAAGGATTGACAGATTAACAGCTCTTTCTTGATTCGGTGGGTGGTGGTGCATGGCCGTTCTTAGTTGGTGGAGCGATTTGTCTGGTTAATTCCGGTAACGAACGAGACTCTAGCCTGCTAAATAGGCGTAGCGATTTAGGTGTGCGTGGCACTCGTGTCGCGCTACTCACTCGCTGCGTATTCAAATTCTTCTTAGAGGGACCGGCGGCTTCGAGCCGCACGAGATTGAGCAATAACAGGTCTGT